>BLKR01001811.1:172500-246707 GCA_011170035.1 Teleogryllus occipitalis | reverse complement strand
AAGCACCTCCCCGCCGCGCCACGCAGAGCACCTCTCCACCACACCACGCAAAGCACCTCCCCACCACGCCACGCAAAGCACCTCCCCGGCGCGCCACGCAAAGCACCTCCCCACCACACCACGCAAAGCACCTCCCCGCCGCGCCACGCAAAGCACCTCCCCACCACACCACGCAAAGCACCTCCCCGCCGCGCCACGCAGAGCACCTCCTCGCCAAGCCACGCAACACATCGCTATGCCACGCTCTTCCCCGACTCTTATCAATCCGTTGCTTTGAGCTCTGCTGTTCCCCGCCCCGGGCGTGCGCCGTTCCACTCTGCGTCGCACGCTGCGCCGCACCGCGCTCGCCGGCGTCGCCACGCGTGTAAGCGCCGACGCTATCAAAATATTGTTTTTAAATAGCTCGAGAGGGCCACGGGCCGCGCGCCGCCGTTATCGCTGACGGAATTTTCTCCTCGGACTAAAATAAAGAGATGACCACTCCGAGAGCAAGCCACGGTGGTTACCACGGTGGCTCGCCCCCACTGGAGTGTTTGGACAAAAAGCGGGTGCTCGCCCTGAACGGATTTACAGAGAAAGTGAAAACACGATGTTTTACGAAATAATAACAAAAGGCGACATGCGTGATAAATATTGAATACTAAATATTGTCGATTCATTGAATATTAAAACCAGTTATTTTCATGAACTGAATGAGTCTACGGAAGATTATCCTTTCTTGACAAGAAGAGATTCAAATTGAAATACGTATGAACGGAGAATGAAACGAGCAGATGTCTCCATGGCTACTGCCATTTTTGAATATGAGCCAAACTATTCAAGCTTCCACACAAATTCCTAATTTCAAATAGGTCATAATTAATAATAGTTTGTTCCTTTCTCTTTCCTAGAAATGTATTACGTCCCTCAGCCAGGCTTCCTTACCTTGCCGATATGATGTAGAGTTTTGATGTGGAAAGAAATTAATGGTACACTTATTGCACGTAACCAAACAACTGTTGATATTGTCGTTGAATGTAATAGGAGTAAATACAAGGACGCGAGAACAAAACAGTGTGTAACAAAGCAACGACAAGTTTGATTTTTTCTTTTTAAAAAAGTGTTATTTCAGGCATAACGACCACTACGCGACACTGAAACACGATTTTACAATAATAGCCATATTTGCGATTCAATTGCTCGAAAAAACGAGACATGTGACGTAAATTTCCATTTGCTTCCATTTACCGATGGTACAAATTGTAAGTCTTCTTGAAATAGAATTCGCATCTGTTTACAGATTTAATTTTCGAATCCTGCGTGAGTCACTGAAGTTTTAAACTTGACTATCAAGACAGGCAATTGCAAATTACCAATATCTCTCCTTATCATCATGAGTTTTAGAATTTACCAATCAGTTGTCGAAAATCTGATGCCAACTGGTGTGTTAGGGATGATGGGGGAAAAATTAAAAACGAAAAAACTGAAGAAAATAAAAAACCGAAAACAAGAAAAAGGCAAGGCGAATCAGAATGAAAACACGAATCAACAGAAGACTAATCAGAAGCAAGATTGCTTCTCATTAGAAGGGGAATGTGAAAAAGAAAGAGAATAGGAAAAGAAGACCAAACAGAAAAAGCAAAAAAGTAGAAAACGAAAAGAAAAACAAGATGAGAAAGAAGAAAACAAATTCGGAAAAGAAGAAAACAAATACGTAAAAAATGAAAACAAATAAGAAAAAGAAGAAAACGAATAAGGAAAAGAAGAAAAACTATTAAGGAAAAGAAGAAAACGAGTAAGAAGAAAACTAATTCGAAAAAGAAGAAAACAAATACGAAAAAGAAGAAAACAAATACGAAAAAGAAGAAAGCAAATACGATAAAGAAGAAAACAAATACGATAAAGAAGAAAACAAATACGGAAAAGAGGAAAACAAATACGGAAAAGAAGAAAACAAATACGAAAAAGAAGAAAACAAATACAAAAAAGAAGGAAACTAACGTTTTCTCGTTATTTTCTATTCTTTCTGATAAGAATCCCTTCGCCCAACATCTTTTGCCCCAGCGGTGTGCGAGCGCGCACCGCCGTCCGAAGGAAAGGCGCTGAGCGGCGCCGTCCGCAGCGTGAAGTTCGCGGCTGGAGCAGCACACGCGCTGCCGCACGCACGTGCCGCCGGCGATGGCGGCGGTGGCGGCAGCAGCGGCGGCGGCGGTGGCGACGGCGGCGGCGGCGGAGCACAACGCTCGCGGCTGCGGTTGCGACCCGCGTCAGCACCGCGCGCGGGAGCGCTAGAGGTGGTCGCCTGCGTGAGCGTTATCGCCCTGCTTCAGATGTACGACCGAGGGACCGACACTGGAGCTGCTTTTGCTTTTGCTGAATGGACGCGCGGGTTTTATGGCGCTGTGCGTTTTGGTTTGAGCTAGAAGCATATAACAAGGACTTTTTTTACTTTCTCACAAACTTTGACGATGGTACTGCGTAGAGTGGCCGGGTTACGTCTTAAGGGAGTTATGGAATATCCTAAGAGATCTTCGTTTTATGCGCATTAACTCTTCAACGTCCTCTGGGTATTGTGTTGATAAAAAAGATTCATCGAAAATAAATAAGTTGATCTTAATATTTCACACTCAATTGATTAATCCTGTCAGCAGCAAACATGAAACGATTCAGTCATGCACGTCTCGTACTGTTTTATCGAGTAATTTAATTTACTGAATATAAAACCTAAAAATTTGTATTTATTGTACACAGAATGTGTTACGTAACTTTAGCACCTCCTGCAGTTTTTGAACGGTTGAAGTTTTGTAATTTTCACGGAAGTGCTTGAGGGAATGGGGCTAATTGATACATGTATCCATTTATGTTTTCTGTCTTGTATTTTACGAGATATTGAGGTAAATTTGTTTTTGTAATGGAACGCGTCATATTCTTTTAGTCAATCATGACGAGCGTAAAAAGACTAATCCAATGATATACATATTTTCGTACGTTATATAAGCATTTTTTGAATAATTTTTACTTTTTTGCCGCTTAACGAATATTTGGAACTGATAACAGTCCGCCACACAAGGTCACGCAGCGCTACCCCGCTAACGCGCGATCGGGCACGGAAAGCTGAGCACAAAAATAATTTTAAAATGTTTATCTAACATTGTTTATAACATTGTTATAAAATTTTATAATGTTTATGTTATTATGTTGTTATGTAGTTATTATGTTATATAACACTGTTAAAATTTTATGACAATATGTATATAATTGGATTTGTCTTTTTATGCTTGTCATGATGGACTAATATAGTTCTATTTAAAAAAGTTATCTCAATATCTCGTAAAATACAAGTGATAAAATAGAAATGAATGCATGTATCAATTAGCCCCATTCCCTCATCCACTTCCGTGAACAATGTATTGAAATGGCTTCAACCGTTCAAAATCTGTGAGAGGTACTGAAGTTACGTGACAGATCGTGTATAATACATACAATCTCTTTTTCTCAGACGTGTAGATAGAGGATAGAAACTCTTCTGTAGCACTCACATTTACTTTGTTGTCTATAATACCTATTAATTGAATATCATCAATTTTTCTCAAACGTGAATACAATCAAAGCAAACTCTTCTATAACACTCGAACGTACATAATATTATGGTTTTGAGCCGTTTAAATTGTTTTATAATACTTGCAAGTCTATTATAAACGCATTTTTCCTCAGACTGTACATAGAACTTAGAAAATACAGATCTCGAGGTAAGCTCGAAATATGGTAGCGCGAAGAACGTTGTTAGCACCGCAGCGCGCTGAAGCGTGTAACAGGAAGGGTGTAGATAAAGAAAGGGGGAATGAAGAGCATGCGTCTCGGTACGTGCACGTGGAGCGCTTCATGAACACCGGATACATGTGTTAACGAGCCCCTAAGGCTTATTCGACACATCACTTTCCGGAGAGTAAGCCTTCAAGTGCCAATTACGTGTACCTCAGGAATACCTACCTATTCGTTACTCACTAAGTGTGGTATTGTCGTTAAAATAAGGTTTCACGACGAGAAGAGATTGTCATTCATGAAGTATTAGAGCGTTTTTTTAAATCAAAGGTCTGAAAAGAGGTAGTATTAGTCAAACTTTTTCGACAATCGCCTTGATATACAATGATACAAGTTTGCGTTGCCATTCAAGTCTTTTAGAAATGCGTTGCTTCATATGGACGCCAATAGATCTAGTAATGATTACAATGATCGTAATAATCAAACTTCTCACTGACATTTACAATGTTAGTGAGAATTGGCTTTAATTAGCTGGAGTTTTCAAAAGAGTTTTGCCAAATGGTTCGTAAGGTAAAAAATGATCCTAATACACTGAATTTCAAAGATTCATCTCAAAACTTCCATTTCAAAACTTCTCCAGATATTAAAAAGTGTAGTTAAAATGTGGGATACCTTCTTCTTTTAGTGTCTTACACTAATTAGTGCTTAGGCTAGTCTCCAGAAGCCCCTAGCGGCTTCTTGTGAGACTTAACTTGAGCAAGTATACGTAGAGTAGTTTGCCATTGTTTTCCCTCAGGTCGTTAGTGCGCCGATTTTGACGTTTGATTTGAATACCAGATAGGGCAGGTCAAAACACAATATCCGCAATCTTATCCAGTAATTCAAATCGAAAGAACGAAAAAAGAAAAATAAATTTCTATCTTCAAGAAGTGAAGAAAAATCATCTCTCTTAAATAATTAAGTTGTCCGAGAGTGTAACAAAAATTTTTAACTTTTACAATTTTCGGAAATTTAAAGTAAACATTGAAAATTGTATGTATTCCTTCTTTATAAATGCATTTCACTTTATTCTTCTAAGAAATTTAAAGAGGTAATTTGTAGCCAGTATTGAGGAAATTGTGGAAATGTCGCAGAACCTTCATGTAAAGTTCAAATTCGATTTGCCATGAACCAGTGCACAAAAATCGAGGAAAATTCATTTTGGAAAATTGATGAGTTTAATACTAGTTTTGTTCTCACAACGACGGACGGACGGACGTTTTGCCGTAAATCAATTCTTCGTTATCAAGGGCCCGCAAGTCGTGGATTCTGATTTCACAGCGTGTAGATGTGAAGCTACGAGTACTTACGCGATCCTGCACCTTCGTATGTCACTAATAGAAACAATAAGAACATATCTTCCCGCCTCTCCCACTCCAACCGCTGCTACCATCATTACCATGGCTGTTGAATTCACGGACAGCTGTATTAACTGCACTTTTTCAATTAGCCGTGGAATCAGCCATGGAATGGTTTTAATAAACCATGGAATTCACCTTGATACCGAAATTCTAAAAATATCTGTCGAAAGTGTACGGCTTATTTAGCTTCTGTCCGTGTCAAATTTACGCACATAGCTGATGAGCGGGTCACATAGTGCTCAGGCGCGTGATGATCAGGTATGCAATGATTGATTAGCGATTCCGGGCGCCCCAATTGCTAAGGTCATTAGTCCAGGAAGTGTAGTGCATGTTTTATCGCAGGAGGTGGTTGTAATCTGCCCCTTTAAGAATACATAACGTATATATTTAACGTATTTATTTAATAATCGAAATACTGTATACGCTATTAAAAATAACATCAATAAGAATATAAAGTTAGTATAGTGTAACATGGGTAACTCGAATCTGAAGAGAAAACAAACATTCAGGGAATATGCTTGTGAGATTCTAGTGGCAGAAAGAAACAGTAGAGACACCAGAGATACAGAAATTCTAAATCGGCTTTGGATCCGCTTTCTGGTTCTTGATTCTAGGTATAAATGCGCGTAATTACGTTCAATATAATATGCGTATAAATGTTTCACTGCGTAGGGACTTTAAATTAATTGCCACGTTATGAAGAAAAGTGAAAACGTTTTCAGTGCATTTAAGCAGTGAGTCTCAATTAGACTAGTTGTTGCGTTAGTCGACTCTTTTAGCGTATTTCTATCTTTAGTGGATCAAATAGAGCCCCATTAAGTTTCAAATGAGGATGCAAACATCCTGCAGTATTACCACGGGTTTTGTTTCAATCAGATTTACTTATAATGGAGCATTAACACAGACGTGAAAATTAAGAACTCACAAAATTGAATATTTCCAGTAATTCCAATTATGGAGATTCACGTCCTACGTTACTATATCAATCAGCGAGAAGAAACCAAACGAAATAGTGAACATAGACCAATTTTTTGCATAACTCTACAAATTATTGAACTGGCAATGTGCTGGCTGGTCGACAATAACCCTCCACGTCACTACCACTCGATCAACCTGAAGTACACTTCGCTCTAGAAGATGATGTAGTCTGCATCACGTTTAGGCCATCGTAACTCACGAAAGACTCCGGAACTCATTAGCGAGGCGAGAGGACTCGAGAGCCATTCCGCACGACCGGAGATAAGGGGAAACTTCGTGGCTCCGCCGGGATTTGAACCCCGGAACAACCCGGCCGGCCAACGACCGGAGCAAAGGCACACTGGTGACCTCTGAGTGCACTGAGAGAGAGAGCGAGTATTGTTTTTGTTGTTGTTGTTATTATTATTACTATTAGTTGTTGTTTTTGTTGTTGTTGTTGTTATGTCATAGCATTTGGGCTCGGCCGGACGCGCGCAGGCACGCGTGGCCGGCAGGGAGAAAAGGCTAGTCCTGTTAGCGTCAGGGCGGAGGCGACAAAGGCGCCGAAGTTAGCCACGGAATAAAATGTTACAAAATTCGGGCCTAGTGCAGGTGCTTGCAGTGCAAGCGTTGTAATTATTATTATTATTATTATTATTATTATTATTATTATTATTATTATTATTATTATTATTATTATTATTATTTGCGTATCGGCCATTTCTTACCATGCTACGTGTTCTCTTCCGAGGCCCAGTTGTATTCTATCCTGGAGAGAGATTAACGTGTCATTATGAGGAACAGCTTTTCGGCTATAACCCTTGGTAAGTCAAGGTTGTTAAGCCTTGAGGTATGAATTATGAGGTAATAGTATGATCATGAGAGGTGATTGCGGCCTTTTTGAACCATCCCAGCATTCGCCAGTATGACAGAGGGAAATCACGAAAACCTCGGTCAGGATGGCCGACTAGGGAATCGAAACCGTGCCTCCCGACTGCGAAGTAAGCGCGCTACGCCCTGAGCCAATTCGCTCGGTTATTGTTCTTGTTGTTGTTGTTATTATTATTATTACTTCTCAGACAGCTAAAGCATTTGGATAAACGGAACACATGTGGAATGTGCGTATTTAAATTGAAATACTGTAGTATTAATAGCAGTTACGCGAGATAATTCAAGATAAGCTGTGACTGTCCTTTGGTGCAAAACGCATCGGAAATTTTACGTTGGCTCAATTCAAGGACGTTTTATGTTAGTCGCGGATGCCGAAATACGGATTCTTGGCGTTGATTCTGCGCAAGCAAAGCGAGTGAAATTGTAAATGTTTTGCTATGCTAACTTGATCAAATACCTTAACGTGACAACTTTTTGAATCTCCATTCAGGCAGAGTATTCCATTTACCCAACTTCCATTCCAAGTTTTTCCATTTACCCAACTTCTTTAGTCCTTCATCAAAAAATACTCGCGAGAGGGCCAGTTTTGGCGAAAAATTATTTTATGATTATGAGGAAAAGATAATCAGAACACCTACGGGTAATAAAAAGTGCATGCGTGATTTGAATAATTTTAATAAGATAATGTACTTTCCTATACGTTACTTGCGTAGAAATGCTCAGAATATTATGAACAGGGAATGACGAATGTTGAAGTGTTGCAGGGGATGAATACTATCCCTGTATTATTGATTAATGCAGGAAGTTGGCCTATATTATGTGTGACAACTGCTCCCACCAACTAATATCTCAATGAAGGTGTGAGTAGGGAATTCGTAATTAGTAGGAAGAAGGGAAGCTTCGCGACTGAAAAAATCTGAGAATGGACTGTAATGAAAAGTGCCGACCAGCTGTCCCAAATATCAGAATTTGCCAAGCTGATGCCCAAAGTGAGAGGTAACTGACAGGACACAATGAAGAAAAATAATATTACAATACATATTGTTTCTCTAGATTAATTTATGTGCACTATGAAATAAAGTAGTATTGAGTATACAGTTGTAACCAGCGATATACAAGGTTTATAACCAACCAACAGCGTTATTACCGGGCGATCGGGCTGTTAAAATCTTTATCGGCCGCCGGCCGTAAAAGTCTGGATTTTCATTCTCTGTTTGCGTTAAGTCGATTTGTGCAACATTTTGAAAAATGGATTTTGATACGGAATCAGCGTACATAGAATTGTATTGTATGTAAAAATAGAAATGATAAACAAAAGTGTAACAAAAGTCTAACTAAGTCCCCACTAAGGCGTCTGTCTTCCCTGTTATACGACGTCGCCAAGTGAAGTATGATTTGACGTGATATTAAAATCATGTCTTAAGTTGAGATTTTTGCGATCTAAATGTCAGTCCCACTCAGAAGACTGATATGATAAATCAGCACAGTTGAAATTAAAAAGGTATTTTATCGCAATATTTAAACAAAAGTCCTTTAATTAAGATGAAAAAGTTAAAATAGAAAATTACAGAGACCTCCTTGCAAGTGAACGGTGAATCGGAAAATCCCCTCGGGCAGAGCCGATCCCAGAGGGGTCTTTTAAAGCACGTAGAGCCCGAATTATAATTCATCCATGTGGGAGGCAAGTGTTTACAGCGCTTTGTCGCTCTGCTCAAAATACGGCATCTCCTCGCTTGGCCAACGAAATACTCAGCACCTATATTCATGTTATTTATAGCTTGGTCAGCGTGGCCTCTCTCTGAGCCTTTCTGTTCGGGTGCTCTTGCTTAAGGTACATCAGCACATAAGAGCGAGCGCTCAAGAAAATATAAACTCAATGGTCTTGCACCTACCGTTGGACTCTTCTCGTGAGTGGCTCCGTGTTTGAAGAATTGTAAGTGTCCAAGTGCAAATGGACGAATTCCAGCCGAATGTAATAAGAAACAGCTCTGTTTCGTGTGCTGCCTCGCTTAATACTAAACTTTTCACTTTGTATGATTCCAATGAATTATATTGAAATACACTCTCTGAAGTAAAATATGAATATAATAAGTGTTCTTACACGATTAAAATAGATGTTACAGGATGCCACTTCACTCTCTTCCCAGAAGTCTATGAAACCTACGTTTTACTAAATTCTCTACAGTAACATTCAATATTTCAATTACATGCGTTATAAATAACTAAAAATCAACAAATAAATTTAGTTTTAAATCCCGGATAAAAGAGAAAACGTCAATTTTGAGAAATCGTGAAATCAACGTGACTATCACATTTACCCCCTAGAAAAACCATAGTTGCGCTACTGTTTAAATGACTTCTTTTCTAGGGCTTTTATCGAGCCAACCGCTGGTTACCCTTACGTCTCGATGGGACGCATATTCGACCATACACTAGACCAACACACATGCGGGCTCCTCTGATATGGGGTCAGCATAACGCGAGGCCCTCCGCGACAACACATACAAAGTCAAGGGACAAACAACCATGCCCAAGGCGGGACTCGAACCCACGACCCTTCGGACCGAAGCGCTGAGTCGGTATTCGCTCTTAGCCACCTGGGCCATCCAGGTCGGCTATAAATGACTTACAAGCTGAAATTCACCTTAATCCTTGCGCGAACCTGCTCATGGCTGTTCCGCCGCGATTTGCAGCCCGCACCGGCGCGGCGGGCGCCACCGGCCGGCGACTGAGGCGCATGCGCGCGGTCGGCGATCGCACGGGCGGGCGGGCGGGCGACCTGTGGCTGCACAGAGCGGCTCTCATCGGCCCTTCACCTCCACGCGACCTCTGGAGAGTCGCCCCCCCCCTCCCCGCGCCATGGCGGCCCCGTCGCCCTGACTGAGAGGCGCTCTGACGGGTCGAGCAGAGGAGATCGATGGGTTACGCGATAGCACGGGGCCCGGCGCACGGGGCCGTTTGCCTCAGGATTGTGTAACATTCGAAACCGAACATCCCGGGAGTTGGCGTTCGAAACGTGTCCATGAGCTGGTAAACGGGGATTTGATTGGGAATATATATTGATGATACTATTAGCAAATGTCGTAGTTTAAAAATTGTTCAAGAGGCTGATGATTGTATCGACGTAATCTCGGGTTTATAGTACATTTTTCCTCATTTTCTAAACTAAAACACGCCTTTCCTGTTTGAGTAGGGTGACCAGATGACCACTTTTATCCGGACATGTCTTCCTTTTTAATTTCTCGCACTTACTTCGTAAGAAGAGAAAGTTATATAATCGTGCGCGAGAAAACTAGCAATTTTCGGCCAAAAAAACCAACAACAAACTCTTATTACCGGGACCCGGAAACAAAAAACTGAATAAATCCTATTGCTATGTATAGTAAATTATTTCTTCTAACACATGGTGTTGCCAGAATCCATGTTTTGTGGGACCTTGATGCTGAAAAATCGATTGATGGCGAAACGTTTATCCGTCCGTATGTCCATGGTCAATGCCACCGAATATTTTAATGCCATGACCTCTGCCACCGGATATTTTAAAATGCCAAAGCGGAAAATTCAAATTGAACTATGCCCTAGTCAATAAATGCTCTGCATTTAAAATTGGAAGGAAGCATTCTGAAGCTAAATGCAAAGTTTATTCAGCTGGAACCTGCGACTCTATTGCAAATAAAGGTTTGTTGGTTTTGCATGTGTCAGAACTTTACATTTGTCAGACTACGTCCATAAAAATACAATGTAACGTGTGCACACACAGTGCCACATATTCCTTTTTTTATTTAAAATATTACAGACTGTCCCCTTTTTTCACCAAATGTCTTCCTTTTCCTCTCTTGTCGTCCTTTTCATCGATGAAGATCTGATCACCTTATGTTTGAAAGATGAACTCATATTATTCTGTAATATCATGCAAACATTTTTATAAAGCATTATATTGATATAATGAAATATCAAATTTAAAAACTTTAAAGAATTTTGTGCAAGAAACTACATTAACTTTTCATTCTGAAGGAAAGCGAAATAGATTTTTTTTGTTCTCAACAAAGATGTACTTGAATATTGACTATAGATCGACAATTAGCTAGTTAGTTTGTTTGCGAATGCATTGGCTTGACAAGCGCCCATCCCCCAATTGCCCTGGGCCTACCCTGCCCGCCCCGCTGACCGGAGCTTCATAGGTGGAATCTATGTTACGAGCTCGCAATAATGTTATTTAATTTTGTTTCACAAATTCGCTGTCGGGGACCGCCGATACATTCCCATATTTTTTTATACGCATATAAATACAGGGTTAACTAAACAATAAATCTGATTTCTGCAAACTGTCAAATGATTTAATTTTGTAAGTACAATGAAGCTAATGCAGATTTTACCCGTTTCGAAACTTCAAATTCCAAACCATGTCGCTCACTCTGGCAAAACATAAATCCACAGAAGAGCGCTCAGATGCGATGTTGGCGATGCTGAGGCTAATATTGTAAAATGTAAAGAGAACATTTGTAAAACATTGTATTGTGTTTTATGGTAGTTCTTCAATTTTATTTAACGGGAATATACAAATACTATGAAAATAATCACTAATTTTAAAATAAACATAAATTAGGTAACAAATTACAAGCAAAATATAATGAACTTTCATATTTATTAGCTTAAATTATTTTTCGGTTAATATTTGTCGCCAAATATATATTAAGTTCACAGTGGAAAACAGCAATAGCAATTTACTTGCTGATTTGCAATTAATATTTGTCGACTACTGTGATATTCTGCACAAGTTAATAGGATTTAGTTTAATCGAAATGGCCTCTGCATTTGTGAACAAATAAAATATATCTAGCGTCCTTTCAAACGATCGGTACTTCAGTTAATTTAAATAATTTAAAATACATTTTTATTACAAATTATACTTTCTTTTTTACAAATAACTCATCTGAATGGAATCCATTAAATTTATGATTGGTCCGCTTTTAACTCTACCGGTATTTGCCACATTTTAATTTTGTGTGTAAATTGGGGAAATCATTTTTCATTCGCAATGAACCGTTCTTTCTTTAACACTATTAAGTTCTTTTCGAGTTTCTGGAACCTCTCTGTATATGTATATAATCTCTCCATATATCATAGATTTCTACGAATAACATTCCTAACAATAACGATACACAATGAATCATCCACAAACACGATGAAAATATTCTCGGAATGGAAAGAACTATGATTTTTTTGCTTCCATCGTGCGTTATAGGAACCGGTCGCCTATCTCTTCCTTCAGCTTGGATGAATCTCCTCAGCCCCTCCTAATGCTCTTGTTCGCCGAATCCGTAACTTCTCACTTTAATACGAACTCCCCTCTCCGTTTTCTGTCTCCCTCTCTCCCTTTATCTACCTCTTCCGAGAGAAGAGGAAAGAGTGTCTCTCTGAGGTAGACTTGTTATCTCTCATCTAACTTCACAAGTGGCCATTATGACACCGTCTGTTCCGGATTTTTGAGCAGCACTTGGACACTGGACCTATGCCTTACATCAAGTCAGAGCGGGAATTGTTTTAGTTAGCGTTGTCAATGGTGAATATTGCTAAGTTGTTTACTAAATTTTGTGAAGTAAGACAGGTGTTTTGCTTTTTTCTTGATGTTGCCGAAGGCATACTAAGAAGCAAAATGACACGATATGTATAGGCGATACAATTAGATACTGTTAGAAGTTGGTTTGGTTCCCATATCCACACCCCAATAATTGTTAGTATTCATATATTCATATTCCTTTTTAAAAGGTTCACATTTTTATTTTACTGAATTATGATTTGCAGAGAAATAAGGAAGACTAAATAAGTATTATGATAATTTATAACTACATTTAGGGGTCAAAATATTACTGGGTACTACAACAATGCATACAAAGGTATAATAAAGACTAAAATAAATCTACAGAACACTGTTGCAGTCATTTTCAAATTATATTTAAAGTTAAGGTCATTTATAGGCGGGAAAATGGTAAAAATCGTTTTTATTTTTTTAACTACAGCCCAGCAGAGGAAAAAAAGTGAAAAAATAATTCACAATTATTTGTTTCTTCTAGAGAAACGTTTGAGATTTTTTCGAGCCTGTTCCAGGATTCTAAGACACAGTCAAAAACTTTTTTTATTTGTATTCAAATTATTTTTCGTTTGAATTTGCGGCTGAAAATGTCCATGCTTTTCTGATGGTATAAATTATTTTCTTATTTTCAATATTTTTTTTAATCAGATGTCATAGTGTTAAATTAACGGAAAAAAAATAAAAATAAAAATAAGAAACATTTTGGCCCTATAAAGGTGTGGATCGTGGGACGGGGGCTAAGAAACCATTCACAAATATTATTTTTGTGTTAGTTTTATAGTAACGACTCATAGGTCATTTCGTTTTAGAGAACCTTTTACCCTCTTATTTGAGGATGTCCCCCAGCTCTTGTCATTTTTACGAACACCATTTACATCCCTTACAGTAAAAATGTTCTCTTGCTTTTATCTCACGAACGTTTCCACGTGGGTTATCATGTTTTACACTATGTTCCCAACACCTGGAACGTTTGAACGTCTGAAACGTCTGAACGTTTACAGTGCCTTGAAACTTCATGAAGAACGTCAACGTGATGTGTCTACGCACGTCTAATTTGCTTCTATAAGGTTTCCTTATTTACATAATGTTCTAGCCTAAAAATGAGGAAAAAAATTAACCTCGAAACTGTTACAAGATGATGATGATGATGATGATGATGATAATAATAATAATAATAATAATAATAATAATAATAATAATAATAATAATAATAATAATAATAATAATAATAATAATAAAGTGTGAAATAATTTATCTCCATTAACTGTTCAAGGTCTGTTCAAAAATGAAGCAGAATATAGTAATATAAATGAACAGACACATAAACACTTAAAATAATTATTCTGAATATAACATACTATTCGTAAAGGATCACGGAAACATTGTTTGAAAGTTCCTAAAGTTCCGAAACCATGAAGAAATGCGAATGATTACCTTACTTCATTCTCCGATATCTGCCATAATTTCATGCAGAATCTAGCCATAATTTTTGGATTATGGGCCAATTATTGAAATAAATTTTGTGCCAGGGAATTCACTACTGGTATTTGAAATCATCTCTCCATTAAGCTTCAGACAAGAAATAAACCAAAGGCTCTCTTTGGTTGCGAAAATAATTAGTGTATGCTAATGGAAGATGGAATTTTACTATCAATCTATAATAAAGTAGTATCTCAAATTGACTTCATAGCGTCCGTTTTTGTGCTTGATCTTCTAACTTTGCACTAGAATTTTGGAAATCGCTTTAGCTCCCTTATCACAATCAAAACAAGGAATTTAAGCTTTCG
Source organism: Teleogryllus occipitalis (assembly GCA_011170035.1). Taxonomy (NCBI): domain Eukaryota; kingdom Metazoa; phylum Arthropoda; class Insecta; order Orthoptera; family Gryllidae; genus Teleogryllus; species Teleogryllus occipitalis. Next base: position 232,338 of record BLKR01001811.1, on the reverse strand, counting down.
GGGCGAAATCAGAACGACTAACGCAAACGCACAAGCGATAGGCGAATTGGATTTGTCAAATATGTACGTACATATGGAATGGTGCAACGTATAATTTTCAACATATTTGTATGCCAAAATACTTTGTTGCCAACGAGACTAAGGCCTTCGGCCTTTGCAATTTTTCTAAAACAACTTCAGTGGCCTTGAGTTAATGCAACATATTTTCAATGTATTTTATGCCAAAATACTCCGGTATGGAACAGAATATTACCGTGTTAGGTTATTGCAATGCTTGAAATTTAGAGCACCCATTTGTACAACCACACAGAATCGCTTGTTTCAAAGGACGCACTGTGATTTCTTTTAAACGACGCACTATTATTTTAAATCACGCAATATGCTGCTCCTGTTCTTTTCTTAAGCGTGGAAGGAACGAGAGCAGTTCATTGCTCTCGCATCGAATTCATTCCCCAAGTCCGTCAAGCGATATGACCCGTCACTACTTCCCTCATTTTTGAGGAAGCAACACCCCCCTCGCCTTCTCACTCGCCGTCGTATTCGCCCTCTCCGCGATGTCACCGGGGCGGTGCGGCGCCAGCGCGCGGGCGAGCGTGAAGTTACGCAAGGGGCCATGAAATTCCGCTGGGCCTCCTGCAACGACGCGCGGGAGCGTAATTACCTATCAGCGACGCGAGAGGCCTCTGCCGCCGGCAATTTTAATTAATCCCTAACGAGGCGCCGGCGCGCCGCCGTCGCCGCCGCTGCCGCGGAGGAGTTTCGACGCGCGAAAGAGCGAGGCCGCCGGGCGCCGCGTTGTTTTCGCGCCGGAGAATTTCCGCCCCAGGGCTGCGGGTGTTTTAAAAGCGACGGCAGCGGGAACGAGAGCGGCTCAGCAAACGAGAACGGAGGGGTCGTGTGGCTCGGATGTTATGGAAGGATTATACGGGGTAACGAAGGTGACGATGGTGGAGCAGAAAACAGAAGAGGAAAGAGACGGAGCTGGAACCCGGGTTGATGGGACTGTTATGAGGTAAAATGGAGGCGACCGTGGTGACCATGGTGACCGTGGTGACCGAGGCTGGTAACAAGATTGACAAATTCTGTAAGAGTAGGAGAGGTTTGGGCTAGCCCAAGAGTTGTTGGAACGATAAAAGGAAACGTATGAACTATGGAGGTGAGCTGGAGGTTAGTAATGGGAATGACATTGATGGTCTGAGGAGCTGAAGGAAGATGCCTAGTAGTTGGTTGGTTATTAATGATTCCGGTCACTTCAACTGCTGAGGTTATTGGTCTCGAAATTGTAGAGCATATTTTTTCATCGGGAGGTGCCGGTGATCTTCCCCCGCTCGATGGCGAGATCCGGCGCCGACCTACCGTCGACTAGCGGGCTTTCCCTCAACTAGATATCTCCCACCAGCGGGGCACCGCCCCAGTGTCGACAAGCTCCAAGCTCCCGACCGGTCCCCCGGCATATGTGATAGTCGTAATAGTTGGTGATAGCGATAGTATTGATGGTGATGGTGACTTAGATGGTGTGGTGGTGGCGGCGATGGTGACGATGTGGGCGGTGCAGTTGTCATGGTGATAGTGGTACTGCTGCCGCTACTGGTATTAATAGAAGTTGAAATGATGAATGCAATGTTGGCATTAAACCTGAAGGCGGTAATACGGAGTGGCAAACACAGTAATGTTGGTAATAGAGTAACAGCTGAATGCCGTTCCGCCACAGGTTTCGTAGCGGGGGCAGACTGAAAGCGGCACCGGAAGTGTGGAGCGCGTAGGCTTCGGCGGCGGGTGGGCGCGGCGCGGGGAGGCGAGCAGGGAATTTCGCAATTCTCCGGATTCTTGAGCACAATGTCGAGGTCGAGGCAGAGAGACGAGGGGATGAGGCCCCGCCCCGCCGGAGAGAACGGCTTTCGCGCGGAGGAAAGCAAACTGCTCCGACAGACGGAGCGAGGAGGAAAGGAACCCGAAAATCCGATTGGTGAGAAGTGAATAATGACGTAAATTAACCACTCTGGAGCGTGCGTCACCTCTCCGCTGCTCCCCGAATTCTTGAATACTTCTCAAAACTAATTACTCTAGTTTTAAATGAATTCAAATATTTGGTTGTGAAAGATGGCTGCTGACATGCGAATTGATTTTACGGTTTGTTAATTTCGTAGTCGTTTAGTTTCTGTTTTAAAATTAGTGTTCTGCTACAACAGGTTTAAAAATTAAAGGAGATGAGATTGTTTGTCGTTGAAAGTTTAGCACCGCGAATTTTAGAACAGTTATATTAAATTGTAATACGTTATGCATGATACTGAAATCTCAGTTGCATTTTGTTAAAAGTATTCTTTTGTACTCAAATCTTTCATAAGCAAAGAAGAAACAATAATTAGATTCATTCATTGTCTTTTTGGTAATACGAAGTTAAGATCTATTTTTACTCAGATCTCCATAAGCTGACGTACAGAAACTCCATAAGCTGACACACAATGTATGCTAGATATTAAAAATAACTTCATTCCAAAAAATCTCAAGACCAAATGGTGATATTTTCACACATGAATGACTTGAATGGGAACCTAGGGTTGGGAAAATAAAAAGTACAATGTCGGAGAGAAGGAGAGGAAAGAGGGAAAATTATGCATTTCGAAGTTTATTCAATGATTGGTATCTTTATGAATATGCTCCCATTCTTCAAACCTTTGTACCGAAGTTCATCTCTTTGAATACATCACGATATCGCATACTGGGGAGTTTTAACGTGAGAAATACCTCGGAGGGATTTGGCAAGGGAACAGACAAATTGAATCGCATAAATTAGAAGATGGAAGAAGAATGGTCCATAGTCCGACGTAAAGTGCGAGTGACTAAATCCAATAAGATGAACAGTAAAATGATAAATGATCATGAACAAAATAATACGGGCTAAACAAAACGTTTCCTGTGTTCAACACAGATATTTATTTCAGTTTAATTTTTTCAAAACAGTTTGCATTAATAATATCAATTCTTATTTAAATAGAACCTATCGTAATTTCGTACGTAGAAAGTCACGAACATCGGGGTTGAAAACCCACGACCTTCCTGTCTATAAAGCTTCAGTTGCGGACATCAAATTACATACGCTTACGCACCCGGCCTTGCGAATTAAACCAATTAATAAAATGCAATCGCACCATCTAGTGTTCTGGCAGTTCCCACTCACTTCCCAAATCCTTGGAAAAGATGAAAGGGGGATATGGGTGCACGTGGAAACCGGGGGGAAAATGCGTCGTCAGCATTAGATGGATTGGAGAATAATGTGGAGAATGGGGCGTGCTTACTGTGTCAACCAACGCAAAAGGAAAGAAACAATGTTCAAGGGTGACGGATGTACGTTTCGGTGTATCTGGAGGGCTAAGGCAAAGGACTGTTTGAAATATAGAAACGAATGAATATGTGAAAAAAGAGGTGGGTGAGAACTCAAGAACTCTCAACCAGACAATAGGTTAGAGAATGGAATGAAGAGGAAGAGAACGTGTTAGAGTGATGAGAATGGAAAAAAAAGTAGTCGATAGAGAAATGGAAATACGAAGGAAACGTGGGAAGGAAGTAGGATGGTGCGGAGGTGAAAACGGGAGATGGGAAAAGGAAGTGAGGGAGGCGAGGTGAACAGCAATGCGAGCGTGTGCAAAAGCGTGAATGCGAGAGGATCAAGGCGAAAGGAAGGAACCACGCGGCAACGAGCAGGTGAAGCGCAGTGGAGCCGGAAGGGCGGGCACCGCCGCACAGCGCGGCGCTGCGCCTGCCATGGAAAGCGTGGGTGACCCCGGGAGGGCCCTCCTGATCTTTTGTCTACGCGCAAGCACCATCGCAATGCCTCCCATCCTGCCCCACCCCGGCACCATCCCCAACCCCCACCCGCGCTCCCCCAAACCTATGTGTCCCATGTTCCCCGCCCCGCCCTCTCTCACCTCGTCTCGTCTTCTTTCGACCCGAACCGATCCGATCTGATTCGATCCGATCCGACCTGACCCGACCCGACCCGACCCGACCCGACCCGACCTGACCCGACCCGATCCAACCCGACCCGGCCCGATCCGTCTCATTTGATCTCGTCTCGCTGGACCTGGCCCGCCCCTTCTCGTCTCGGCCGAACCTATCTCGTCCCATCCCGTCTTCCCGACCCGACCCGACCCGACCCGACCCGACCCGACCCTTCTCATCCCCCACTCGCCTTGACCCGTCTCATCCTGCCCCGACCCAACTCGTCTTGACTCGCCCCGCCCCCTCTTTGCGTTCCGACCCGCCTCGCCCTTCCCTGCCCTACAACGTCCCTCCCCCCTCGCGCTTACTCCGCCTGCCTGCTCCTCTCCAACCCTCTCCCCCACCCCCGCGAGCGCCGGGTGGATGGACTCGCGACGGGGCCGGGGGGTCGCCGATGATTTACGGTCCCATAATTCATAGCGCGCCATTGTCCCCTCTCTCACTCGAGCGCTGCCGGCCCGGGCCGTCTGCCCGCAACGCCTGCCCCCGCCCGCACCCTCTTCGGGCCTCGCGAGATTTATCTGCCCTGTCACTGCCGATCATCTCGCAGCGTTTCTATTACCGCACCTCCCGACCGCTCTGTCCTCGATGCACAGCCCCCCCACCCCAACCCTCCCGCGGGAACCCGCAGCCGCCGCATGCTATCGAGTTTCGATAATTTCCGTTTTTTTTTTCTTTTTGTCTCTTTTAAAAAAATAGCTCTTTCCTGTCGTGCACAGGCGAAGTTCGTTTATTATTCGTATTTTGGTATCGAATATTTATCTTTCGTTGTGATTCCGGCTTAACGCTCCGCTGCACTGCTTTAAATGTGGATAAAATAAATGAAGCAAATTTCCCAGTAGACGATTGTAAAAGTAAATAATGAGGGATGGAACGTGAAAACAAATTCCATTGTATTCCCACTCCACCAATGACGCAAATTAGGTCAGGTAAAAGAGAATTGTATTGGATCACGTGAATCGCGTCAATAACGGACAACTTTTGTTTGTGTATATGAAAATATGCGTTTCGAAAAAATATTAAGAAATGTTTATTTTCACATTTTCATTCCTTCAAAATCCCTAAACGTACTTTCTTAATTGGTTCTACACACGAAAATTAAGAAGTACAGTTCTTTCTCGGTACCTTTCTTTCCTATTTCTCTCATCACACGTTTTCACTCCTTGTCCATTTCCGATTTTCTTTATTTGTTAATGTATCATATTTATATTTTGATCCGGTGGAACATTAACGTATATTTTATGAGCTTTCATTAAATAACCAGAATTAAATTACATGCAAAGAATTACATTGTAAACCTGAATCATATTATTTCACAGAACATAATTTTAACGTTTCTGTTGGTTAATAACTTTAATATTTTTGAAACTTAAATGAAAAGAAACGACGATAGTTTTGTATCGTATTTCATGCTGTTTCTTGATATTATGCAGTATTTTAAGTACGTGAATCGAGACCAGTGTGTATAATAGACCTACAATTACAGTTCACTATACCAGTCACAAATGTTTCAGCAAATATGCTGTAATCACAGAAAATGCTAATTAATATTGCGAGTGTCCGTTGAAAGAAGAGGTGAGAAGTTGCAAGGGTAGAAAGCAGAAATGTGTTGCAGTAATACAATTTCTTCTAATACATACACTTTAGACTATCTAGACCCATAAATCAGGAGACGTGTGTTCAACCCCTTGTTCGATCAACGCAAGTTATCACCAAATCCCATAATCCTTCCGTCGCAACTTCACCCGCCGACACCCTCTCCGTCACTCTTCGCCGACATCACCATCTCCGTCACTCTCCCTTCTTCTCTCCACTCAATCCGCTGTTCCCTAGAACCCAAATGGGTTCAGCGGAAGGCCTGGAAAAAGCGCACTCGCTGAGCCTGAGGGCCAGAGGCAGGGATTTTTCCATAGCAGGGGGCGGGGGCGGGGGAGGGGGGTTCCCCGAAGACGTCCTCGCGCGCGGCACTGCGCGTGATGGATGTCGCCTGTTCGCCTGCTTAATTAAAGGCCCCCTTCTAACGCCCCCGGCCTTTCAGCTCGCGGCCCCGCCCCGCCACCCCTCCGCCCTCCCGGCCTCTCGTTCCTATTAATAGAGTGCCATTGAGACTCGTGTGGGTCGCGGGTAGCTCTGACGCCTCCGCCAAGAGGACTGGTCGTGACGGACAGGCGTTCATGCAGAGCTGGACTCATAGGAAGAAGAGATGCTATAGCTGAACCGCGAAAGAAGAAAATAACTTCCATTGCGTATACGCTGAAAATCTACAATGACAGCTTCGTCATCCCAACTGGCTACCTTCTCCTGGGTGATGCAACGTTGTGTCGGCACGCGTTCCATAACGGTGGCATTTTATACTATTCGAGCTTGATTCTGTCAAGTGTACAGTGTGTGACTATCTCGTGCCGCCAAATGAACATTACACACGCCTACTCGCTCTCGTTCCCAGCCACCAAACTGGCAGAGATGACCCAGGGCAGCAATAGTTGCTACTCCAGTGTCACTGTCCATCAGATCATTAAGAGTGGTGCATTTTCGACACCAGCTAGATAGCTATGTCCCGATCCACTATTTCAGCTCCACCCAGTTCCGCTCGGCCCCGACTCGTGTCTCCCGGCAACAAGGGCGCCCAGTTGCATAAAGGATTTCATTTAGCTACTGTAAAATAAAATATTATGCGGTATTTTTTTAGAACCTATTGTCTACTTGAGTCTCGAAAATAATAGCAATAGTTAATTTACTTATTTAGCACTTTATTATCCGGCGTTGCCAGAGTATTATTCACAATCTACAAAGTACCCCTGCTTGCTTCGCTGGTCATCTCCGCACGTTCCACCTGCTGGCAACACTGCACCCACCCCTCCCTCCCCGTCTATCCTATCCCTTCCGCTCGTGTCTTAACATCTCTGATCCTCCCACTTAGCACGCGTCGTCCGCTTCTTCCGCTCACACCCCGCTCGGTTTTTCGCTCCACCTCCTTCTTCTGCTCTGCTCGCTCTTCTGTCTCCTTTCACTCTTTCCGCACTAGCTTCTCCTATCTCTCACTACTTCCGCCCCTCTCTCACTACTCGCTCTCTTAGCCCCACCGGTTTCGCCAACTCTTCTTCCGCTCTGTCAGTTCCTCCATCTCCTTTCGCCCAGGCCGCCCCTAAAGCTTCTCTCGCTCCAACCGCGCTTTTCACTTTCTCCGCTCCTCTGAGTCCTACCGGTTCCGTCCACTTTTCTTCCACTCTGCCCACTCTACCGTCTCCTTTCGTGCTTTCCGCCTCTCTAGCTTCTCCCGCTCCAACCGCACCTTTCACATCCTCCGCTCCTCTTAGCCATACCGGTTCTACCCAATCTTCTTCCGCTTTGCTCGCACTTCCAGCCCGTTTCGCTCTTTCCGCTCCTCAAGCTCCTCCCACTCTATGCGCACTTTTCAGTTTCTCCTCTCTTCCCGCTTGTTTCCGGTTCAATTCACTATTTCAGCTCCACCCGGTTTGCTCGGCCCCGACTCGTGTCTCCCGGCAACAAGGACGCCCAGTTGCATAGAGGATTGCATTTAGCTAAGTACTGTAAAATAAAATATTTTTAGGTATTTTGAATTGCTACCAAACTGTTCTTGATTCTTGGCCTCTCAAAAGTGTTGGTACCAAATTGGAAAGGAAATTCCCAAGTGGTTCTGTAGTCTTTGTGGTATATACAAACGTACTTTCTCTCCCTTTTATATTACAGAAGACGTTCGTTTTTTTAAAATTCTAAATGGACATTTCACGTTGATCTACCGACTGCTGCAGTGCCTCTGATCGGGAAGTCCTAGGTTCGAGTCTTGACGGTGGCAGGATTTTCCACACTATCTTTTCAGCTAGGTCGAATTCAGTCGTCTGGAGTAGAATTCTAGCGGCCGGCTGCTCTGGTCGGTAGTTTTGCGTGGTTTCTTCAATCAACACCAGGCGATTGCCGGAGCAGTACCCTAACAAACAGGCCACAGACAGAGCGCGATCTTTCCTTCCTCTTCCTTGTCCTATCCTCGTCCCTTACACACACACTAACATGCACTAAACTACCAGACATTCTGAGAGACCGGTCGGGGGCTTAAAGCTTGTCCCGGCTGGGCCGGTGCTCCGCTGGTGGGAGAGTCCTAGTTAGGGGGAAACGCCGCTGGCCGACGATAGGTCGGCGCCAGATATGGCCATCCAGCGGGGGAAGATCATTGCCATCTCCCGAGAAAAACACATGAATTAATTATACTAATGGGACTAATGACCTAAGCTGTTGACGCACCCGGAATCACTAAAAACCAACCAACCAACCTTCTATCGACAGTAGTATATTGTGGGCGTGAGTAGCTACGGCTCTGGCCAGCATTTCAATTTAAGATTACACATATCAACAAAAAATACCCAATTTAAATGCAACACTACGGAATGCCAATCGAAACTCAAATTTTACTGTATCATAATTTGCAAATAGAGTGCATACCTGTTGGAAAGTGATAACGATAATTAGTTTGTAATCAGAGCAACATTTTGAAGTTTTTGAGTGTTCGTAACAAGAACATATTAACAAGTTCCAATTGAAGTTTTTATTTCTCATTAAGAAGTGTATTCTTTTAGTAGGATTTTAATTGGAAATCTATATTTAGTCGTGTTATTGTATTTAATATCATACTTCATTTTTCATAAAATTTATTTTCTATTGTTTATTTTAAATAGCACAGCATTGATATTATATCCGTGAATTATGAAATAATATTAAAGATCAAGTAAAGTAAGTTTACTGTAATATTCAAAATAATCGATGACCTTTTGAAAATACTGCAAGAAACCAACACACTACGAAAAAGTTTTAATTGCTCAAGATTAAGCAACTTGATACTGATATCATGATGATGTAAATGGCCATGCTTAACAATAAGTATATATAAAAACACAAATAACTAAATACCTTAATCTAGAAAACGAATAAGTTAAGCTATGGTCACATACTGTAGTTGCCGCTGAAGAAGTGTGACAAATTTTACTATTTGATAGTAAGTTTTCACAAATCAAATACAGAAAACATCTCAGGCTACGGATATATATTTGTAGAGCGCCGCAAGTAATAAAGCTGACGTACTAAATGAGGATAAAATGCGATATCTTTGAAGTAATGACAGAACTTCAATAAAAAGGCAAAGGAATAAAAAAGAAAGAAAACTGAACAGACTGCAATATCTTTGCCGAATGAATGGCGCCTCGAACGGCAACCTTTTACAGCAGAAATGATTGTCACCGAAAGACACCAAGGTATGTCATTTCCAATGAATGAACAGCAATCCTGAGCAGGAAGTGGAAGAGGGGTCGGGGACCGCAGCGACGCAATCCTGACGCTTCGTGCTTAATTTCCTCCGTTTAAAAAAAAGCAAACTCAGACCGCGGACCCGTTAAACGCCGTAAATCACGCAGACACCAATTTCCTAGCGCGACGGGAGAAGCCGGCGGAAAATGGCCGCGAGAACAAAAGTGACACGTGGAGCGCGCCGAGGAAGAGATCTTGAACGAAGAAAGAAATCTTTTCTCCGGGAATTAAAGAGTGATTAAAGTTTGCCAGAGAGCCCACGGCGCGGCGAAAACACCGTTTCCCGTCACATCCATTATGTTAAAGAACGTCAGGGCTTGCTACTGTTCGGGAGGATGACCGAGCAGGAACACGAGATTTGGCTGTTAATTAGAGATTTGTTAATTGGAGATATATTTCGGCCGTAATGGATGTACGTAAAGTTTCGTGGAATAGCTTCGAATACAACTTCATGGTTCCTCTTGCTAAACCATACGATATTATTTCCTGAGTCGACTAATTCGGTATTTTTCATACGAAAGCAACACCTTTATGACAGAATTTCGGAACATTAAAAAAATGTTAATTTTTGTGTAAGAAAATATGTTTATTGGATTAATTAATTCACTGTTAAGAAAGCATCTATTAGAATATTTTAGAAATATTTACTATTATGATCGAAAATACAGACCTTTTTGTGCCACATTCGTCCACACAGTTAATAAATAATTTATGTTCGAAAAGTATACACTTTGAATTGAATTATGTATCATTAACAAACATTTTGTTGTGACTTAAGTAAATAAGTGATTATTTTTAAATCTGTGCACAAATTCATTCATTGTAGATTTAATATTTATGATTCCTGTAGCCTCGCGCAAGACGAAGTGTTATTTCGTTCCTTCCTGTCTCATTCAGTAGTAATTAAAACAACCTGAAAATGTGCACATGTTTCCAAAGCCTAATAAAAGTGAAAATTTTAATTACTGACGATTAATTGAATTATATTTGACCAGGAAGGATCAGAAAGACTTTAAGAACATTTTTTATTAATTCAATACATTTAAAAAATCTTATCAATTATTTTAAACGACGGAAACATTTCATTACCTTTTGACAAGAAACAAATTTCCTGCTGCGCCGATAAGAGACGTTAAAAATTCTGGAGCTTAGCTAGTTATTCCCTGTCTCCTTTTGACGGTTGTGTTCACTGAACGAGGCCTGCTCCTTCTCCCCAAAGAATTAAAGAGTGATTAAAGCCAGTGGGAGGCGTTCGGACCCCGGGGAGATCAACGGGACGGAAACGTATGGTGAAAAACAGGGCCAAAAAACCGCCCCCGACATAAAAGACAGGCGGTGTAAAAACGCCGTGAGAGTAATTACCAGTGACTGCGGGATGTAACTCATCGGCTAATTCATTAAAGCCGGCGCCGCATCGTGGCTACCCCTAGTGCCGTCTTCCGGGAGGCAGCGCGGCGGTATTGCCAACACTGTCTCGTCCACATGACAAATTCGTTCCGGAAAAGATAAATTCCGAAGGGGCATGATTATATGCTTGTTGCGCTTCACTTCAGAGGCTAAAGTGTGGAGGTAAACGCCCTGAAGATAGCAGAGGTGAGATTTTTATCTTGTGAACATCATCTTTTTTTCCTTTGATGATGTGAAATATGTGAGCTATACATTGTAGGATTGGCGGAGAGAGAGAGAGAAAAACCAAACAGATGGGGCCTGCAAATGGTGTGGACCCATTTCCAGATATTGAGAGTTCTGCTGGAATTATGTGCAATTTGGGTGTTGGTTTACTGAAAAATGAAGCCATTTCATTACCTTTTGATGTATTGGCTAGCAGATGCGGTGAATTGCTTTTTTCCAAATTGATATACAATGTAATGCTGTCAGAAATTTAAAAAAAAATACAAAATGTACCTGTCCAATTTCCACAATTTTAAAATAAAAAAATTACAGCTAAAGAATTTCCATCAGCGCAACTTTACCAATATTGTGAAATATTTTAGTCATCTCTCGTAGGTGCCTTGATGGATTCTGTATCTGCAGTTTTCTCATAAGAATTTCAGCTGTACTCAGTTGCTCATTTATACATAAGTTGCAGGCAGAAAGTTCACGACCCGTGCTACATTGTAGGAGCGCAACAATTCAATATTGTGAGTGATGTAGAAATGCGGTCGAGAATTTTTATTTCTCCTGAGTTAATCTTCAATCGTGATAATATTCAGATATTGCACTTACTGACTGAAAGTCGTATAACCCCCAAAAAACCATGCCAACTCAAGCCATCATACCAAGAGTGGCAGCTCAGTGCATCAACTGGTGTCATTGCAGCGCCTCTGACCGGGAGGTCCTAGGTTCGGGTCCTGACGGCGGCAGGATTTTCGACACTAGCTTTTCAGCTAGGTCGAATTCACTCGCTGTCTGGAGGAGAATTCTAACGGCCGGCTGCTCTGATCGGTAGTTTCCCGTGGTTTCTCCGATCAACACCAGGTGAATGCCGGAGCAGTACCCTATCAAACGGGCCATGGACCGCGCGCGATCTGTCCATCCTCTTCCTTGTCCTATCCTCTCCCTTTACATACACACTTACACTAACATGCACTACACTAGCACATATTCCGGGAGACCGGTCGGGAGCTCAGAGCTTGTCCCGGCTGGGGCGGTGCCCTACTGGTGGGAGAGTCCTGGTTAGGGGGAACCCCACTAGCCGACGGTAGGTCGGCGCCGGATCTCGCCATCCACCGCCGTCTCCCGAGAGAAAAAACATGCACTACACTAACGGGACCAATGAGCAAAGCAGTTGACGTGCCCGGAAACACGAAAAAATCAATCAATCAAGCCATCATGAGAGTTATTGTCCATCATTTAATATAGTATTCGTCCTGAGTATGTTCATATGTGTGTATGTGTGTGTGTTCCGTGACGAAAAGTTTTCATCAGGCAGTGGAAAACAGGTTTAAGGAGCAAGGGTCGTCACCTTCAATTAAGCTAAGTAATGAAACTTGCAGTCCAATTGCAATTAAAGCTCTCCAAATCGCGATGTGGCTCATCCTTGAGAGTTCGCGAACTCAGCACGTCGTAATTCTCCGATAACGAGCAGTCATTTCTGGCAGTTTCACGCAACACCCAAACGCACTGAAGGGCGTGGCCTCTGAAGACAAAGACTGCGAAGATAGAAGACATGGCTGAGACAAACGCTAGTAATTAGCAAATTCCGACACGCATTCGATTAGCTATTACTAACTGAAGAAACTGAGGGCAACAACCCTTGCCTCTGCAGGACTTAAGGTTTGAGTTCCGATGGTTGCGGTTTTTCGTCACCAGCTAGACGACGAGGTCGAATTCAGCCCCTGTCTGCAGGAGAATTCTACCAGCCGGCAGCTCTCATCGGTAGTGTTCCATGATTTCTCCGATCCACACCAGTGGAATGTCAGAGCTGTTCCCTATGGACCGCATGGGGTCTTTCCTCTCACTATTGTCTTTCTTTTTCCTTACTTACATTCACGCAACATTCACGCAACATTCCTTACATTACACGCAAGCACACATTTTCATGCACTACACCACTACATCTGAAGGATGATCAGTTGGGAGCTTAGAGCTTGTCCCAGCTGGATCGTGCCTCACTGGCGGAAATATCTGGAGGGGGAAGCCTGCTAACAGGCATGTGGGTCGGTACGGAATCTCACATTCAAGTGGGGAGGAACACCACCACCTCCCGGAGTATATAAAAAGCAATGCACATACGAACTAATTACCAGAGCAGATGACACGCCAGGAAACACAAAACCAATTAATCGATTAGATAGGTATTGAGAAATATTCGTTATGAAATTACATTATGTCCTGAAACATATTTTAAGTTCTTTTTTTATAATTGAAAAATTTCTCATTGTTTTTTTAACATCAAAATTTCTCTGTATGCAAGATGAAAAACATGTATGACTATTCATCTGATTAAAAATCACAATTGATCACAAATGGAAGGTGGAAGTGGACGACACAATTTACACATTGTTTACAAAATACCTGCGGTATATAATTATAAAATAGAGCACATTTGTTGCAAAGTGTAATGATGTAAGTTTTGTACAAAACGGATTTGTATAATTCCATCTGTTTTACAGTCTTGTAGTAAAGTGTTAAGGAGAATGAGAGAGATAGCACTTCGGCTGTGGTAAAGAGTTTTGAAAACCCAAAAACTTACGTGCCCACTGCACGAATCACAATCGTCACTGCTTTATTTGTATACACTATTTTGATTCTTATTGAACGATAAAAGTTCATAAAACAATTTCAATACCTCAAATCGAACAGGAAATCGAAAAGTTTCGAATCATTAAAGATTTTCACAAAACGATATGCAAATTGCTGTATTTAAAAAAAAACATTCAGGTATGAAGAAATTAGTATAATCAAGGTTAGATTAAATACTCATTAGTCGTTACGAATGTGCCCTCTCTTATGCCAGTATTATGTACCTGCTCCCTGATGTCTCTAACCTCGCACAATCATGGACGAACATGAACACCGAAGTTTGTAAGACGGACTTCTAATAGAAGTTCTTCGGTCTCGGGCGCGATTTAGAACGTGGATCTGCGCACCTCTCGTCCAGGTCTTTCGCTCGCCGGCCCGTCCGCCCTCCCCATTACACCGGCATCGAAATATTTATAGTGGCCCTTAACGCGCCAAGCACCTGCATACGTCAGCGGCCGCGTCCAAAATCCTGTCGCCTTCTCCGACCAACGCTCAGGTGCACTGCCCAGGCACCCGGCCAAGTCTACAACACTGTTCGATTCACATAGCGCTGGTCAACGTATTTTCTGCGTGTTTTAAGTCGTGTACCAATGGGAAGAGAGGTCAACGACGGCGTAGTTTTTTCTCCCTCTTTGTTTACGTCATGAGATATGGTTTCATTGTTTAGAACTTGTATTATTATAATCCCATTTTATTTTCTCGCTAGGGAGCAGAGAAAAAGTTATATTATGTTGTGTGAAAAAAAGAGCAAGGTTTTGATTGAAAAACTCTTATTACAGGGCCATGGTAACGAAAAAGTGGATAAATTCAGTTGCTAAATTTAGAAAAATTTCCTTTATTACGTGGTGTAGCCAGAATTCATGTTTTGTGGGTCCTTGATACTGAAATATCGAATGATGGCAAAACGTCTGTCTGTGAACAACGCAAGCGGCTAAACCGTTCAGCTAAATCGTTATGTCCCAATCGATCTGGCAGATGTCGCGACCCCTTCACCTTAAATTTGAAACCTATATTTTAATTTTAGAGGCTACTTTTCATGATGCCCCTGAGACATTTTCAAAATTTTCATAAAAGTGGCTCCATTGTTTTTCATTAAATTTTGTTGTTTGGTAGTGTGGAGGACGTTTAAGGGAATAGTGCAGGTTTCACGTTCTTTTAAAGCCCTGATTTTTCGACAATTGCAAAAGTTCGTATATCGAAATAAAAATAGTTTAATATTATTAGATGATATCGCTTTACATGTCTTTTATGTGTGTTTTATCCACAGCCCTTCGGCCGTGAATAAAAAATCCAGAACTATTCACTCGAATGCTGAACACTCAGAATACATTTTGGAATATTTTAAGTAGTTTAAGCGTTAGTGTAAAATTATTTACATACATTACTTTGTTATGACGATATACCGGCCTTATTTTGAGATTTGTTTTGTCATTAATACAAACAAGCTGAACCGGATGTAAAAAACCACAACTGAAAAATGCATGTCATCCAGACAATTCAGATATTTCCTTCAGTTCATCATAAACTTCACCGCCCACCTACACACAGACAAACCATGTTGAGTTTGCGCGCCATGGAAGCTTTCTCTGCTGGCCGTGGAGCGCAGCACTGTACGGTCTGGCCGCTAGCAGCCGCTTCAAAATTGAATATTCAGAATACACTATTAATATTTAGTGCAAAAATATTTATGATTGAAGTAGTTTCTGAATACTTTTGGACCATGATCCATGATCTTTAATATAGGACCATTTCTAAGTTATGTTCACCCGCTTGTTCTAACGAAATATACTGTTAAGTCGTGGTTCCTTTAATATACAAATATTGATGCAAGAAACACTATATTTTTTTCATTTCCAGAGAAATGAATTGAATGTTTTTGTTTAAATAAATTTACATATATCTTGTTAGTTATATCTATTACTTTGATTTATCAAAATCGTCAAAAACATCAATAAAATCAAAATTTAATGGGTCTGCTACGGAGGCATTTCCCCTCTTAACAATGCATGGGACCTTTCACATTTTGGTATTTCTAGTTAATGTATAATAGCTATTTATATAACGAAGGGTTTAAGTAGATATTTATTCATAAGGGAGAAAGGCTAGGCCATGAACGTCGTAGTGAGAGACATAATTTGCGGAGAGAATGCAACACAATTAAACCCCGTGGCATTCACAAACCTTAATTTTTATACCAGTCTTTAATGTTTTGTGTCAATCACGTGTACACTTTTGTTGGTGGCTGTGGCCAATGTTACTAGCACTGCCTCCTACAATTCGGAGGCATGTACAAGGGAGAGATGATTGGTAAGAAGGACGGGAAGTGGGAACTCCAATGAAGACGGGCGGGCAAGGAGGACGAAGGAGAAGGCGGACACTGAATTGAAGCCCGCCCGTAATCATTGTCTGTCGCCATTTTCGTCCCCATTATCCTTCCTCACTTACGTCTCTTATAATCAGTTGGTCTTGCTTTTAGTGCGTTCCGAGTGCAAGACATCATGTACACTTTAAACTCAGTTGCAATAAGTTTGAAGTCGTACTTCAACTAAAGGAAAAAGTGTAATTAAATTGGTTTAAGTATAATTGCATTATACAATATTATGCAGATAGAAAAACATATTGCCATTTTCAATCATTTTTAAAGTACACAGAACTAGAAACAAATGCCCAAGGTAAAACTGCTCTTTAAATATTTTTGGAATTAAATTTTACTAATAGTAGGACATCTTGTGGACAATTTATTGATAATCTTTCATAGCGAGTTATACTGGATAATGGAATGATGGAAGTTTTTATGATGCTAAATAAATTTCAAGATGCAAGGGCATTAATTTTAATACCAAAAACTATTCCTAACTTCCATACCCATAATGATGCCCTATTCGCCTCATGACACGACCTTTGTATAAAATGACACTTAAAATACTCCTAAGAACTCTTAAATTTGTACCTTATTTTCAACGTATATAGAACTCTTGCTAAAAACTTTTGTTCCAACCAGGCACGTCGCTAAATAGTGGGTTATGTGATCAACGTACCACTCAAATTAGATAAATAAACCCGTGTAATGTTACATAATCAGTTCATGGTTTAGTTGTTGCACATGTTAAGTAGTCTAATTTCACATTTACAGTCTGATAAAATAACATAAATAATTATATATGTGTTAAATGTGTTAAATATCTTAGTTTCACAACATGTTGTCTCCGCCGGTTTATTCAATTTTTAATGTCAAATGTTCACTTTCCGAGACGTTCCTGAAAGCAAAATTCAGGATCTACTTATTCTGACAACACTGATCCAGGTTATCATTTCTGTTTAACAGAATTATTGTTATTACTATAAACAGCGAAAATGTACCATCTCTTTTATATTCGAAATAATCAATAAATAATAAATTGTTTACAATAACTAATGCACAATAGCTTGCAGAAGAATCACCAATTTGTACTCTCCGGGGCTTTATTTCAGAAATTATAATATAAAAAAAACAACATTAGAACAACAGTAATAGTTATCATCTATCTTCGACCTTCTGCCATCTCTTGGCTGTAAAATGAAAATTAATTCGAGAATGAACACAAGCGCGCCCTTCGACACTAGCCGCCGGGTGGCAGAAACGACATTAATTCTGGAATAATTGCGCGCCGCACCGTAAAATAAATCACGAGACGGGGAGAGGTGCGTGCTGACGTCATTTGGGTTCAAGCAGCGCCGTTCGCCTCTCGAAGTCACATTTTCTCTTCGACATTTTCATTTGTTCGTTGGTTACTTAAACAAGAATACACTAAGGTAAAGGCCCAACTAAATTTCATGAAAAATATACTGTGACGCCTTTTCGCAAGGCTTAATTATTTGACAATTTTGCTGACAAAATTGTCTATTAAATGATATTCATTAATCATTGCCAGAGGAAACTGTGGGTATTGTACTCTTAATACATCCTCTGATACAATACTCAGTTTTCATTAGTTTCTCTAGGAAGAGAATATACTTTAGTCAAACGTTTTGAAGATTCTACCCCTTACGATAAATAGATTTCTGAACAACATTAATACATTTCTCTAAATGATAGGTATTGAATATTATCTGCAAAATTTAAATTGTAAATGGATCACTAATTTATTTCAAAATATTTGATATTTTCATGCATAATAACAAAAACTCAAAAAAACTGAGCTTCACACCCCATTCTAACATTTTAAATGAAGTGTGGGTAGGAATGTTTCCAAAGACTGGCTTTTAATCTCAATTTACGAACATTTGACATTACATAAATTGACGAAACTAATACTGAATAACATTACTACATCGTTGAATTTGAACGAACATCAGAAGACAAAAATATGTGGACCTGATATTATTATTCTGTGGTAGTCAGAAGAATTAATGATTTAAATCTTTTCGTGAACCTTGTTCACACCCCCCTCTAAATCTGCTATGTAGGTGTAAGGGAAACACCTGCCATTCTAGGATTCTCTGCTCTAAACAATTCAAATAATGGTTTGTTCAAATAATGGCTTGTTTAAATTCATGAAACTTGTTATAGAATTAATTTCAAACTTTTAAAATAGTATGCTGTAGAAATAGTATCTAACGGCGGCTCCTGACATTCGGACTGGGAGTGGTGGCTCAGTGCATCAACTGATGTCACTGCAACGCCTCTGACCGTGAGGTCCTAGGTTCGAGTCCTGACAGCGGCAAGATGTTCGACACTAGCTATTCAGCTAGGTCGAATTCAGTTGCTGTCTGGAGGAGAATTCTAGCGGCCGGCTCCTCTGATCGGTAGTTTTCGTGGTTTCTTCGATCAACACCAGGCGAATGCCGGAGCAGTGAGGCTACGGATGGCGCGCAGTCTTTCCTTCCTCTTCCTTGTCCTATCTTCTCCCTGATACACACACTTTTACTCTAACATGCACTTCCCTACCATACATTCCGGGAGACCGATCGGATGCTTAGAGCTTGTCCCGGCTGGGGCGGTGCCCCGCTTGGAGAGTCCTGGTTAGGAGGAAACCACGGTAGGTCGGTGCCGGATGTCACCATCCAGCGAGGGAAGATCGTTCCGGGGGAAAACATGCACAACACTTACGGGACTAATGACCTAATCTGTTGGCGCGCCCGGAAACACTAACCAACCAACCAAAATCCACACATTCCATATTCGACGAGTAATAAACGATCGCTTGCCATTTGCTGGGCGACGAACAGTCGGTGCTCGCCCTACCCATCACCTGTCGATCTTTTGGACACATCAAAGGAAGCGAACATTGCCTGAGCACATCAGCTGCTCGGGATTGGACGAGCCGAAACTCGCTACTAGGTGAATGCCGAATGTGTGAAGCCGCCTTAACATTATGCAGTAGACTCCGGTTACAGTGAACACGAATAGAGTGAACCCTCGGTTATAGTTAACTAAAGTCACTGGTCCCATTTCACTTACATTACAAATAAGCATGAGAAGATTCGGATATAGTGAACCTGAACCTCGGTTAAAGTAACGTGGGAAATACGTCCAGGAAATTAATGCCCTCCTGGAAAAGAATATATCGCGGCAGTGTCACAAATTCCAAATCTAGGTAGCTTGAAAAAAAAAGTTCGGCCAAACGTCGTATTCGAAGAAGTCTCCCCTGAGATGAAGGTAGCGGACTCGGAATGGGGACGTTACTGATGACTAGACATCGGATGTTTAGCGAAATGCCTATTTTTTTCTAGAGAACTTATTTAAAGGCTGATAATATATGTCCACGAATCATGACCAATGATGACATATGTCGACGTTTTATAATTCTTATTTTTGCTTATTTTAGCATAAATGCCTATTTTTTGCATAAATACCTTTTTTAGGACTTTTTTGCCATTTATTTATTATATTTATATACAATGCTAAGATATCGGAAAATCGGCGATGGTCCAACGTGACCATTCATTACGAAACCTTCAATTCACGTCATGAAATTTAAAATTACGAGAGAATTCCTGAAAGTGTCTAACTGATTTTTCTCCATTTCCCTATTTCATAAATATCAGCTATGATCTGAGAACATGGACAATTGACAATACACCGAGGGAACCGAAATTTTAAGTGGAAATAAATATAAATTTCCAGAAGATTTCAGTGTTGCTAGTGTAGGACTGCTAAAATATATGCCAGTCACATCGTTCAGATATCCTTCTCCGCATTCAAAGTGATTTTGTCTCCCAGTTGTCGCAAATTTGAAATTGTGATCCTTGAAAAGTTACTGGTAGTATGTAAATATTGCTGGTTAATGGAAGCAATTAAGAATAAAACGTAGAAGAGTTGTAAATATGTAAATCTAGTTTTACATTAAAATATACGAACTGGTTTTGTCCATTTAAGTTTACAAAATAATATAGACAAAAATTACAATTTTTCCATTTTATTGTGTATGTAACTAATGACAGTGCTTTTTTTCTCCTTATTCTTGACTTTTTCAGTGCCTTTTTCAGTGCCTAAAAGACGATTTTTTAATGCCTAAACATCCGATGTCTACTGATGACCTTACGCTACTCAGTTTCACTGCGGAAACGACCGTACCCTGCGTTGGCTACAACTGGCGGTGGCGAGTTTCAATCTTGATGTCACTTGACATCCCGCGGATAAAGTGCGTTGAGTTCTATGAAGGAGACAGGAAGTATGCGACTGCCACAGCCAAATGATATCCGCCGTGCCGCGCGGTCAGTTTCATTAGCGACTTGCACCAGCCCGCTACCGAAAGCATCTCGTATGTTATTAGGCAAGTAAAAGGGCCTTCGGAGAGTGGGACTGTGTTCCAACAATGTAAGAGACATTGAAGGGTGCCGAAACCGCAATACGATACTTAGACAATGCTGAATCGAATATGGAGAGAGCACGAACTCTGGAGAAGGATCTAAAGAAATTACTAAAGAAAAAGTACGTACGAAGCAAACAGTTGAAATTAATTAAGGACACGAAATTAATTAAGGACAATTAAAATTATTAATCTTTTAAGGACACGAAATGATATTTAAACTTTCAGTTCGTGCTGGTAATGTATTTTGCTCTATCTCCATATTAATAAAATAAATAGTTATTGAAAAATTCTACTTAATTTTGACATCATCGGATATAGTGGACCTCGGATGTAGTGAACCAAAAATGTTAGTCCACAGAAGTTCACCATAACCGGAGTCGACCGTATGTATAGGATGAATTCATGTGATATTCATTAGAACCTCAATGTCATTTTAAACCGAAAACAGCAATTGAAATTAAACAATTTTGCTCTCAATTGCTGATATTCACGTATGAGACTGACTTCGAGGAATATCGGCTTGTTGATTATTAACCTTCCTATAGCCAAGATAATGGAGCGTGCGTGCAATTCTAAGGAAGTTCTGCCCGGAGCCCGAAGGAAAGTCTAATTTTTATCCTTTTCTTAGTAATAAAAACTTGTTGTTAATAAACAAAAGAGGAATCATTTATATTTTCTCAAAACAACAGTTTTAAGCTTTTGTTCTATTTTTAATGAACTCCTTGAAAGTTAATGATGCATTATTACAAAATATTCAGCCATTACGTGAAATTCTTCTTATTTAGGATTACTAAAGCTTTTTACGTCTAACTCTCTCTTCATATTCAATATTATTTGCATACATTTTTACCACTTTTTTTCGGCATTTTCAAGCACTATGACTACTATCTCGAAACAAGAGATTGTGTGATGTCAAATTCGAAAGGAATAGCTTGCAACTTGCCTAAAAGTTATTATAATTATTTTTAACAGGCAGTAATTTTTTTAATCGAAAGAAAGATTCGATCTAAACAATCAAGGACAACAATATAAGCAAAATGAAATCGCGAAATGCGCTCTAACAACAATGCACTCCGTATTTCCTCAGATATTTCTTTAAAATCACTATCAACTTTGAAGTGCGCTCCTGTTCCGCCAAAAGCTAAGAGGGACCCTGGCGGACCCCAATAAAAATGTTTTCTTGTATTGAAACTTATTGTGTAATTTAAAACTGTTTCTTAATGTTCATGTGACTGATTTTTGACACATTAAAGAATCACCGACACATCAGCACAATATTTTTTATTCTTTTTTGCTAAAAAGTGGAAAGTGGGGTCCCAATACTCTCCTCTTAACCTGAGGAAGATGAAAAGTAATTTTCTGCAAGATACAGAAGTTCACTTTATTAAAACATTTATCAATGATTTCTTTCTCCAAAATAATGAATCCCATGGATATCTCATAGGACTACTTTGCTAACAACTCGTGTAATGTTTTGTCAAGTAACAACTGGAGGATCGTTAAGTTCAAAACTTCTCAAAATAGTACATTTCTTTTCTTTTCGACTCTTCCAAAACTGCGAACGTCGATAAATATTGATAGTACCGACTTGTTAGGAAATGAAAAAATCTTTTTTTTTATTTTCTTCAATGTTTAATTGTATTTTAATTCATTAATTTCCATTTTATTTTTTCTATGTAGTGGATTACAAACATTATATTTGTGCAAAGATAAAACTTGATTCTCAAACCGAAAAAATATCACACAAGAATAAACAATACGACTGCTTCTTGCATTGTAACTACAAAAACTAGTACTTCGTTTGAATTGGTTTTTATTGCATGAAACTCAAGGCGTGTGCTCGTTTACTGTATATTGCGCTTGAGAGTAATAAAATAGCAAAGAAAAAGCATGTTCACCAACTACTTCCAGCGATGACAAAATAGTGTCGGAAGTAGTAAACCGGGTCCTTTGAACGACCTCGACGCTCCACTGACCAGTCACTGGAACGTCATCTCCTTAGGATCCCTTTCATATCCGGTCTAAATTTCGTTCAGCAATATTCTTGTCATGTGTTTTTTACTCATTATCTGCCTTTGTTTCTTTACTTCTGTGCCTTCGACCCAATTGTGTTTCAAGGCTTTCAAGAGTACACGAACACTGCATATTGCATTTCAATGAAATTTCTTAGAACACAATGCATGAGGCCAATTTTGCACTTGGTTAGTTGAAGTTATTAAGTACTTCCTTTACAAAAATCAGATATGTATTTATCAAATTCACCAAGAATGGCTGCATATAAAGAAGGAATCCAAGGCACTGTCAGTGGTTCTGTACTGAATCGTAATTAGGTGTTATATTTCGTCCGTATTAGACATCAAGACTAAAACTATAAACACGGCCTTCTGAAATAGAAAATCACAGTTGGCAGTTTAATGTCATGAAGACTGCCGACTTGAGAAGACGGACGAAAAGATTTTTTACATATTTTTTTCTTATCACGATTTCCTTCAAATTTACGCGAAAACAACCCATTTTGAAAAAGGTGTACACGTCATTATTTAAACTATTAATGTTGAAGAACATATTTTATTAAGAAAAAACTGTATCTTTAATAGTGCAGTTGTAGAAGGTGTCCAAACATTTTAACTTGACGGTTAGACAGACGTTTTAAGAGAAAATATTTTGTTCGCTTTTCTACAAAAACCTGCGTTTTGGATTACTTGTGAATTACATCACATGCGCTACAATAGAAAATGCCAGCGGCTGATTCCTTTGTTAAGCAAATATTGTAATTTGTTAAGCAAATATTGTTATTCTTGGGCAATGTAATTTATCTTAGTCTACTATGTAGTTGTTTACTGGATATATTACTATTTCCTTGTTTTACGATTTGAGGAGATTGAGTTGTATAAAAATAAACACTTTGCTTCCAAAAATATTTCGGATGTCCTGAATTACATTGGTATCCTTACGGCAACGCTGTACCAAGGGATCACAGAATGTATATTTTGACTACGTTTGTAAGCGAAAAAGAAAGTTAGACTTTCGTTATCAGATAATCACAAACCGCGTTTTTCTGTTGAAATATCGAAACGATTTCCGGTAGCAACTTTGTTTATACGGAGTGTAGGGGTAAGTAAACGTTAGAATAGAAGACTTTTAAAATTATATGAAAATTAATTATTTTAAATACATATAATTTATTATTATTATTATTATTATTATTATTATTATTATTATTATTATTATTGTTGTTGTTGTTGTATTGTTGGTTTTCTGCACATGGAGGAACACACCTCTATTTGCTCCTTCTTTAGTTTACTGTGTTACTGTTTCCTACTTTAGCATTTGGATGATCTGCGAAGATCTAGATTCCAGAAGTCAGAATATGTAGACAGCAGCGCTCCCAACAGAACCAGCAAACTTAAAGTGAACAAGAAATAGTTTGTCTTGACTGAACGACTTGTCAAGTCTACTGAGGCAAATAAGCCTCAGCGATAACAGCCAGACTTGGCGCTCGCTCTTTGGCGTAGCGGTCTAACGCTCGACGTTCTAGTATTAAGTTCGCAGGTTCGAATCCCGAGGGGGGAGAAATTTTCACTAGCGTTATTAATCTATATTCTCAACCTCGGTGGAATAACATGTTCAATGGCAAGGATGTATAGGATCGGCGTCATCGTGGTGCCCGGTACAGAGCTCCTGCCTAAATTGATGCTTCTGAGAGTTATTAATCATGGACGTCGAATCCAGTGGTTCTCCAATGGAGCAATAGTTTTGAAAAAACTGGTCTCACTGGCAATTATTTACTCTAGTTAATTTTACCTAGTGGTTCTATAATAGCACATACTTTCCCGCATTATTTCGAATTTGTCAGAGGCCATATGATGTAACTGAAAACTAAGTTAAGCGTGCGGTGCTAAAACAACACGTACTTCCTCGCCCGTACTTTCACGCATAATGCGTGAAAATAACTTAATTTTTCGAAAAACTGTACATGGCTTTATTTCAAAATCTATCTTTAAGGAACAGACTTCATTAAGGGAAAAATCTCTAGTTTGTTAGTTTGAATTTTAGTTGTAGGAAGACTCTGAAAAAAGTTTGAACTTTTGCACGTTGAACATTTTTTTGAACTTTTGAACTACGAACTATGTAAAGTAGAACATTTAAAACTGGTTTAAAGAGAAAATTAGAATGCCTACATTATTTTAGTGATTCAACTGATATTTCTTTTTAGTTTTATAAGTATTGACATTAAGTTAATACTAACATGTGTCTTGTGTTTTCAATAAATGAATTGGGGTGTAATACATGAAAGCCCACACTAAAATTCTTTCGAGAATAAAGCATGTTATCATTTTGGTTTAAGAGGTTTAAGTCAGTTACATAAAAATGACAACAGTCGGGAACATCTATAGACCATAAATTGACTATTAGAATATCACACTGCATGGATAAACATTATAGTATCACAAAACTACAATTTTTACGGTTCTCACAATCTTTTACACTCGACCCCTTCAAATATCTAATGATGTTTACTTTCTCGGTCTTAAAAAGGCACTTCTTAGTATGTCATTCTGCGGGAAAAAGCGGCGAATTTTCGGAAGAAAAACTCTTGTAATCGGGCCCTGGTAACGAATAAGTGTTATAAAAATATCCTCTAACACGTGGTGTAGCCAGAATCCATGTTTTGTGGCTCCTAATACCGAAAAATCGACTGACTGTCCGTCCGTCTGTGAACAACGCCAGCGGTTAAATCATTTAGACGATTTTCTCCAAAACTGATATTCCTCAGTCGATCTGGTCGACGTCGGGGCTCCTTGAATTTGAAACCGACATTTTAATGTTGAGGGTACTATACATAAACCCCTTTGAACATTTTCCAAATTTAAAAAAAAAGGCTCTAACGTTTTTAATTAAATTTTGTTGTTGGATAGTGTGAAGAACGTTTAAGAGAATGGTGCAGGTCTCATGTCCATTGAAATTCCTGATTTTTCGAAAAACGCAATAGTTCTTTTTTTTCGGCATCTTCCTACAGTTTTGAAGATAGAGGTTTTTCTCCTAGATAAAATTTGTTCATCAGAAACGATCTATAAATAGGATCATGTTCAATTTTTCGAAAATATTAATATTTATTGCGTGATTTTGTGTGAAACACAGAGGCGCTTTTAAAACCCATTCAAACAATTTTCTCAGAAACGGCTTCGAATTTTGTCTTTAATTTTTTTCCTCGTATTTAACAAAGAACTTTAAATATAGTGATGATGGTCCTATTTTCGGCGTACTCAGCATTTTTCAAAAAAATTGGAATTATAAATTCGAAATTACTATTGTTCCTGACAGTCCCAATAAATCAGATGTGCACGAGAGGGCTTCGTTTGAATTAGACTTGTCAAGTTGTAACTGAGTTATTAGTATGGCAGAAATCACAATACTGTAATATTATGTAACTATGTCCCAGTCATACGAGAAAGTATGTGATATTGTGGCAACTCTAGTTTATTTTCAAAATATTATTTAAAATATACGTTTATTGAAATTACCTATAGTTACCCTACAGTGGATGCAATAACGGAAAACTCACAATTCCGTCGTAGAAAACTTGAAGTTTGAATTCAATAAGCAAGCAACGCTTCCCTTGGGAGCATTCGAATACGCGCATGCGCCGCCTCCGCACAAAACAAAAGCAGCACGCATCGCGTCGCAAATTACACGTGCGAAACAATTGCCTATGGCCGTGCGGACAATCCTCACTGCACCGTAAAGGCGGCGTAATATCCTGCAAGCCCAGCGGCGCGGTTAATGTGTTGCTAACAACCGGCACAATTCGACTGTAATTAAAGTCTACCTCGCGAGCTCTGCTGGTGCCTCCGGGCCCGGGCAGCCTGTCGTTTTTGCTGCGCTATCTCTAGAATCACTGCCGCTCTCCAGCCTTCCGAGCGTTTCATTCTCCATGATTTCGTTTTAATTGCAAGCAACACGGAGCGTGGCTGGGTTGGAAAGATATTCTTCGCAATTTACTGATCTGTAAGAAAATGCATTGCAAAATTCACGAGTATTACTACTATTATACGACTCTTGGTTTATCAACTTTTCGTTTAGTGTCATCGTATCATGGTTCATTCGTACCCATTCATACCATGAACAATCGAAATTAAAGAGAATACCCGATCGGCAAAATGTTAATGATGGATCAAATACGTCGCGAGTTCTTATTAGTAGTTTATTAATACATGTAGTCCAGAAAATGTTTTGAAAATCAGGGCACAGCTTGCAATATAAATTTTATTTTTCTGAAACGTTTTAAATTTCTAAAACGTGTCATGTAAACATTCCTTTTTCCGGATGAATTACTCGGTCTAATTCAGTCAATAAGGTGTTGCTTGAAAGCTGAAAGTGCCCTTCACTGCACTTGTAACCTACATGTTTAGACAAGCTACATAAATATTAATATTTTTTTCTTAAAATTTGTTTTGTAATGTCGACATTGTGGAGACGTAAGTAACCCCTTCTGGGGATACCATGGAGACGGACTCGCAGTGGATGTTTTAAGCGCAGTGTTAGAATTGTGCAGTGCAGTGCAGTTGGAAGACGAATTTGCGATTTTCAATGTGTCTTTCTACTACACTTTTGAATTGGTACGAAATTTTTAGGATGATAGCAACAGTGACCGTAGTGAATATGGCAGGATAAGGCGTACAGGATCGCGCTCAAGCGAGACAGCATAGGGAGAGGAATGTGGAAAAGAGCATGGTAGATTTGCGAAGTTCGGCGTAAGGTATGGGTAAGCTAAGGCGTGAACACATTATAGGCCGAATTAATTCTGCGTGTAATAACAGCTTTTCTGCCGAAAATTCGCTGGATTTTTTCGCGCAGCATTACCTCACTTTCTCTCTACTGCGCAAGTGGTAGCGAGAAAGTAAAAGGAGTTGCATATAATTTTGTTTACCGTTTTTGGCGGTAAATCAAATAAAAAATAGTAAAAAAACTAAATAATATGAACAAAAATGTTCTGTCTTGTTTTAAGGTTCAAATTCTACAGATGATACAAAGAAATAGTTCGATGAAGAAACGAGTTGAGTTTTCATTGCAGTCGACTCCATCATTCTTGGTCATGAAATGCAATCAAAGGAACAATTGTGAGACTATTGTCATGGTAAATTAAAACTTTCGTTGCTGTATTTCAAATAATTTTTGTTTTTGTGAGCCATCACCTTCAGGTTACAAACACATTTTTTATTTAATTCATCTTAACCATATTTACTATCTTAAATGCATTTCAACTTTATTAGCTTTCGAATACATTTTTGCGATGATCAAAACTCACTACCCTTATAAATCTCGGAATACCTATGTAAATCTCGTGGTTTACTATCAAATGTTCAGATACATTCTTGCCAAACGTTCATAATTGTACCAGTTTCCCACGAAGACACAATTTCTAAATACTTAGGATACGATTGTGTTTCGTCAGCAGTTCATTCAATGAGCTTCATGTTTTGAATAATTAGTTTTTCTTAAACGTGACATTTCTGGAATGCGAATATTAGTAGCATTTCCTCGGGACATGAGACAAACCACAAAACACTCGATTAGAAGAAAGCATTCTTGAATTCACATCCTGCCTAGATCTATTGAAAATTCGCTTCTCCTGAAAACTCTCGTTTGCCAGACCTACATCCTCTCGAATGCGAAGCAAATCGTCTCCACAAGCGTATTCGCCCCTCTCGATTGAACCAGGAGGCGAATCCATCCAAGACAAATAGCTTACGAATAGAGGAGGCGGTTCTCTAATATTTACACGGCTCCTAAACGAACGCCAAATTAATGTCCGTGATTTGTCACATTTCTGAGCGAAGACAGCCTCTGCTCGTTAAAAAAGAATCAATCAAAGATTCGCTTTGCGGCCTTCTCTCGCGGCGGCGGCGCGTGGCGGTGCAAAGGCGACGCGCATGCGCAGGAAGACGAACCGGACCGGCGCAGCACGTGGCTGGCAACCACGCCATCCTACGCCCAAACTCGTTCCCGCGTGTTTTGGAAAGCGATACCTCGAATCTTCTCCCGGCCGAAAAACAGGAATTCCAAACGATGACTCAGCGGCGAAATCACACCCCACTAGCGCCAAACATATTTATTTCCCAGATTATATTCATGGTTAATTACTCCGAGCGTTTTTTTTTAAGTTTTGTTTTGCGCGAGGTAATAATTATGATTTGCAAGAAAGAGAGTCGTAGTAGGCACCGTTTTATGGGGTATCCAAACAGACCTGTACGCTTTAAATATTATGCCTTTTTCCCTCCTGTAACGACTGCACAGCCACCTTAATCAATGAACAATTGTAGTTAGGTCTGCAAGATAAAAGAACTCATGGATATCTGCGATTATTTTAAAATATAATCAACAATGATTGATAATTAAACCGATAATCTCAAAGTGGTAAATATTTTTAAAAAATTAAGTTAAATTTTGTTTTGTTGGTAATTAGTTGTTGGATTTAAATTTTGACGAAATTATTGACGAAGTAAAAAGTGTAAGGCGCATAATATTGGGAAATGCTAATTAATGTACAAAGTATTTCAGTTAAGGTCTAAATTTCCTCATTAGAAAATTCATAAAATTAATTTAATAAGTACGTATGCAAATTGACAAACGTCTTAAAGAGGGCGCTGCGCATAGCTTTACGTAATCATTATATCTGTTGTGTATACAGAAAGGGATATCGTAGTCAACTGGAAAGCATGTTCTTAACATTGTGATTAATGTTTTCGACCACGAAGTTTCATGAGTTCTAGAGGAATCAAGGATCCTGGAGGCGATATCAATGGCAGTTCTCTTTCTTACGTAAGAAAATGATATGATACAGTCCAGAAGAGAAATTCTTACAAACAGCGCCGTAGCTATCACACGCGCAATCGGGACCTTGTCGTGGGGGTCCCGTACTCAGCACCTTCCCTAGAAGAAATAGATTTTTTGTATATTGAGGTTTTATTTTTTAATTAAAGTTTGCTAATGATGTTTAAATTTTCAATTTTCAATTTATAATTTCATTTTGTAAAAGGGTGAAACGGTGATCAAAATTTACACGTAATAGTACAAATAAACGAAATATTAATTCAAAATATCGAAAAATCAATTCAATTCAAATCTACAAACCTACTAAAATAAAAAGAAAATGGTCAACCATAACTTGAGAAACTGGTTAAGGTTGAGAGAAACAATAAGAGGTGTACCCCATTTTTGATTGAGTTATCCCGGGGCCTCCAAACCTCTTCTTAAGATCCTACTTACAAACACACTTTTGTAATGTTCCGTCCTACTCTCTACGTCTTACGTGCACTTATCACAATTTATCCCTATAATTAAAAATCTCTTTAACATTAGCAACTCGGGTGTTGCTCTTTGCTTCTGCATCCGTAAAGCAGCCGCCATCCCTTTGGTCTTAACAGCAATCAAGCACAAATGTCTAAGTTAACGCAATTCAAAATCTTTACTATTTTTTTTCTTTCTTGTAAAACTACTTCACTCTTGCGACTTTACTCAATTGCTCTTTTCTGGACTCCAGGAAATCTAGAAAGAATTCAAATTCACAAAAAATAAAAAAATAAATTAAAAAAATCCTGTTTGCCTGCAATATCTAAAGCGGAAAACAGAGGTTTCTTCAAAAAAGGATAACCAATTAGGAAATTGTATTTCGCCGCTTCTTGTCTCCGCTTCCATTTTTCCGGTCCGCAAATTATTGAGCTGTTAACCAACAGTTGTCGGGATAGGGCGATAAGCAGCGTGCTGTGCCGCCGCCGCCGCCCCGTGTTTCTCGGAAAGCGGCTCCCGCCCGCCCGCGACTATCGATCTGCGTTCGGCGGCGCGGCGCGGCGCGGGGCGGCGCGTTTAAGCTAAGTGGAGCGCGGACGAAGGGGCGACCGAAGCGACGCGACTCACCGCGGCCGTGAGTACAGTGCTCCCAAATGAAAACTCGCGTTTTTCTCAATTTCAAGCGAACTTTCTATGAGATGATGAATATCTTGGTGCCGCTATATTACCCAGATGAAATAAATAAAATCTCGAAAATTAATGTTTTTTTTTTTCATGTAAGACGATAAACAGATTTTATCTAGGCGAAAAATGTATTATCACACGAGCGACGAAAGAGCAAATCGGGGAACTTTCTCGGCTAGGATATGTAACGTTATTTTTATTAATTTTTTTTTTACTTATTAGAGCTTTGTTCTATTATTCACTAATAAATAAATAAATAATATTTATCGTCGCGTAAAATTTTATTGTATGCCATTTCTGTTTTCGTAAAATACAAAATTAAAAATGCCTTGTTAGGTTGCATCACGAGCGTAAGAACAATTTGTCATGATCGATTATACGTATAGGTTGTCAGTTACTTGCCCCGTCGCCGGATAGAGAGATACTGTAGCAGCATGCTACGATTCTTTAAGAAGCTTCATGAACTATCTGAATAAAATAAATATTAATCAGTTAATATACTTATATTTTTATTAAGCCTTATTGTTGGTCGAATCTAATTAATATTTTCACATTTTTTCTTCTCATTTCCTTCCATCGATTCTTTTATTTTTCTTCTTACTTACATTATTTTATTTTTTTACTTTTTTTGGAAAAGAGATATCCTTTATTTCTAGACAATCAGATAACAATTATTCCACAAAAAAAATCTTCTTTAACAGTCGTAAATTATAAACGCAACGTTTTGTAGCCAGATTGATCACATCCTCACATGGAAGAGATTACATTAAAACACACTTATTTTGCGGCCTCCCCGCCCCATTAGGGCTCAGTGTGGTGGCCGGCGAGCGCAGAGGCGAGTGAGGGCGGAACCCGAAGGGGTCTCGGGCTGTCGCCTTGCGGGCGATCGCTCGAATAATGAAGGGTTGGCTTCGGGCAGCGGTCGCTGCGAATGCCGACGCCCCGTTGTTAGGAGCAAGCATTGCTTGTTAACACCGCAATCGCGCAGAGGCAGTGGGAAAAAAGATACAGACGGCCCAGAGGGATTCCCTATAAGTAATTGGTATTATTATTATTATTATTATTATTATTATTATTATTATTATTATTATTATTATTATTATTATTATTATTATTATGGTTATTATTATTATTGTTATTATTATTATTATTATTATTATTATTTTAATTTTAAGGCTTAGCAGGCCTTTAGCCTTTTACTGATTAATGTGAAAAATTGGACATGTACAATTTCAATTTTACAAAAAGATTCGCATCTTTCAGGATTTTTAATGCTTTTTTAGTTGCCGAGGTCTTCCTTTAACTTCCCTATCACACCACATCTGTCTCGGAGTCTTGAGAGGTTTGCACAGTCTGTCAGAAGATGTTTCACTGTTACAATGCCACCACAGCCGCAGATAGATTGCTGTTCATTCTTCAGCATGTATGAAGAGGTTATCCTTGTATGACCTATTCTTAGTAAGGCACTCTGGTAAGGCAGACTTGTTCTCGTCGAGTATACCTGACATACGACGACTATTCATTGACGCTCTTTTTGATTCGGTTTAATTTCGTTTCAAGGCTATTCCACGTGGTCTGCTATGCTCTGAGAATGCACTTTAAAGCAGCATTTCTTGCATCTTGATGTCGTACTTCCATTCCGATTTCTGATTATTTGTTTGCGGCATTTGTTGCTGCAGAATCGGCTTCTTCATTGTCTGAGATACTATTACGCTTAGGGACGAGTCAAAATAGTCCGAAGAGGTTTTCTCCAGCTATGAAGCATTGCATTTGGGTTCAGTGTTGATGTTGCCCGGGTGTTCAATATTTTGTAAGCTGATATTTCTAAAAATGTAATAGATATTATTAAATATTTTTACACCACCTGTAACTAAGAAAGACGAAGGGTAGACTCACCTGGAGACCCTCGTCATCATGCAATGGAATCAGTTTGCAGTGGCCATTCAAAACGAGCCGTGAATCAGTAATACTACAGATGGATGTCATTGCAGATTCCAATTAATATCCAGAAAAACACATCAATATTTGAATTTCATTTTGCAAGAAAACAGAAAAGAACAGTACACAAATAAAATAAAGTTCGAGTTGGATGCAAGAAGGAAAGTATAGCCGAAGGAATCATTGTTACATTAAGGAATAAATCGCAAACTACATTTTATCTTTCCCGGACAGTGGCAGTATTAACGGACGTATTAAATGACAAAAATTTAATTTTTCGCAGAATATGTCAATTTTATACTGGGAGTTTTGCAATATATATATATATATATATATATATATATATATATATATATATATATATATATATATATATATATATATATTAGAATACTGACACAATAATTTATAAACTTGTATTAGCTTCTTTATTGTAAATTACATTTAGAGGTATTCATACACTTTACGTTTATTTGAAATGCAGGGAGTAAAAAATTCAGTATATCAATTTTTTAAATTAAAAAAAAATTAGTAATTTGCAGGGCGGAACCCAAGAAGAGAGGTAAACGTAATAGGTGTTGTACATCCATTAGGTCAATTGTGAAGGACCGAGTAGGTGAAATATCTTTTATTAAAAAATCGTTGATGATTTAAGCATTATATTAGAATGCAGTAAGCCAAATGTCTCGTAGGCGACTCACAGGCCATTGATCGCCCTGGCGCCGCCATCTAGTAGCAATTGGAGATATTACCAGGACGATGAACGGTTTTCCAATACACGAGATATTCAATTTGAAACCAAACCCTCATGTGCGTCTTCTACAATCGCTCTTCGCGGCCCTGCCGTCCACTGGGAGCTGCGCGCAGCACGGCGTGTGTAAACCCCCGCTCAAGTCGTAGCCACCTCTCCAATGTCGCGGCACGCCGCCGCCGCCGCCGCCGCCGCCACCGCCACCGCAGCCGCAGCCGCCTTCATCTGTCACTGCCAGCGGCGCCTCGTTGCCAAGTCGCGGGCGGGTGAGAGGGCGCTCACGCGCGCACGGCTCGGCGCACGGCGGCGCCGCGGGCTCGCACCTCGCTCGCCCCCTCGCCAGCTCTCTCGCCCGCTCGCCCATCCTCCCGCTCGTCCGTCCTGCCCGCCCGCCATTGGTCCACCCGCTTGCCAGCCTGCCCGCCCGCCTGTCCGCCCGCTCGCCTGCTCGCCCGTCCGCCCGCCCGCTCGCTCGTCGGCCCGCTCGCGCGCCCACCTGCTCGCTCGCTTGCCCACCCGCCCGCTCGCCCACTCGCTCAGCCGCTCAAACGCCCACCCGTCCACCCGCTCACTCCCCCACCTACCCGCTCGCCCACCTGTTCGTCCATCCACCCACCCGCCCGAGCACCCACCCACCCATCCACCCCACCTGCCTTGCCTGCGCATCCTTCCCTTCTGGCGCCCACCCCCCGCGCGGGCGAACACACACAACGGAATATCGAGTGCGAGAGCGGTCGCGCTACAATCGAGAAAGAGCCCGAGCAGCCGGAGAATTAAAGAAAGGAAAAGACTAAACAACCTCAGAGTACTCGTGCTATTTTGGTGGAATAGTTTTTGAGTCTTTTTTTTTCTTGGTTTTTTCTTGTGACATTTTTTTACTTTTTTGTCTTTAAGAAGGAACTTCTTAAGAAGAGAAAGTTGTATAATGCTGCGGGAAAAAGCGACAAATTTTCGGCAAAAAAACTCATTGCCGGGCCCTGGTAACGAAAAAGAGAATAAATCTAGTTGTTACGTTTAGAAAAAATTTTCTAACACGCGGTTTAGCCACAATCCCTGTCTTGGGGGTCCTTGATGCAAAAAAATTGATTGATAGCAAAACATCTGTCCGTCTGAACAACGCTAGTATCTAAACCGTTCAGCCGATTTTCAGAGCTGGTGCTAAAAATTGAACTTTTATCACGCCTTGCTTTCCCTAAAAGTTAACTTCTTTTTGTTGTGATGGTGTTTAAAAAATTATTTTTACATGTGTAATACACACGGCATTTTATGTGATATAAAACTGAATGACTTTTATACAAAACAATAAAGAACATTTATCATTTTATTTAAATACTTTGAATTATCCGTTGAATTGTTAAGTTATATAACTAATAAAAATAAAATGTATTGAGAAACACGGCGATCTACTTAAGTTCAACTAATGTGAGCGAGGAGCGGTGACCGACGAACTACGGGACCGATCAGGGATCTCTGAACTACGATGAACAACGAACGATAGACGACCGGCAAACTAAGAGAGCGACCAGAGATCTCTGAACTAGGTCAACGACGACCGGCGAACTACAAACGGTGACCGGTGACAGATGAACGATCGTTCACTAAATGGTCGTACCGTTCCTTTCCAAAAATAGTTAAATTGAACCAGTTCGTTCGCGATCGACACTTCCCTACGACTGCCTTTCGTTCGCGTTAATATAAACTAATATTTTTATATATTTGGAGAATATTACAATACTATAGTGTTTAATAATTACTCTTGTATATTTTTCGATCTATTTGCATTTGTTTGCCAACGCTATCAGTATCGTATTATTTATTAACTTTTAATTATTTTACTTTCTCGCATGCTGCTTACGCAGAATATTGTAAAATTAAAAAAACTCATCGGATATGTTCCTGAAAACATTGCATACTTTATACAATGAATTCAATGCCAGAAATATATTTTCATTCAAAGTTTCGAATAAAAAATCTATTGCTTGAAACTAATTTTCACACCAAATGTTCTACAATTTCAAATGAGTTTAACAAAACCTGATGACTGAGATGTGTTACTTCGGAGAGAAATTGCAGTATAAATAGAATTTCATATTCATTTCGAAAGCGAGAAAGAACATGCTGTTTTAGCACCACTAGTTTTGTAAAAGCTTACTCATCTCTTTGCTTATGAAACCCCTATACATCCGGGATACGTGACAGTTTTACTCGCTTCGTTTTTCCCGGCCGAGCAAACACGAATCTGTGACGACAATCGAGCGTGTAAAACTGTCAGGAACGAAACTCCTTGGTTTCTAATTTTCTTAAAAACCCTTTTTCGAAGTTGAACTCATTTTGAATGTACTACACTAGTTTACGTCCATAACCTGGTTGCACTTGCAGTTCTGCTAAGGGCAGCTGTTAATGCGTCGATTCTTGTGACAGAAGTGAATTCGCAAAAACGTTTCATTAAAAACGTCATTTCGTAATTCGTTAAGAACGTCATTGGAGTAACTAGGAAAGAGAATAGTAATAAAAACCGGACTCCTCTCTCAACGAAATTGTCAAATAAATTGCGAAGAAACAACGTTGATTTTTTGAAGCAAACGAGGCAATTTACTTCATTAAAAATTTCACGTGGTCTCACAAAAAAAAAAAAAAAAAAAAAAAAAAAAAAAAAAAAAAAAAAAAACTATTACAATCTACTAGTGATTTTTGATTTTTTGGGGAAGTAAAAAATCAAAACAATTCCGATATAGAAATGTATAACATCTTCAAATTACTCTCTATATCAAAAGTTATTGGACATCACAATCACATCAATCATTACATGTCAACATAACAGTTCTTCTGTTGCTGTAAATTCTAAGAGATAGTAAGTTCAGATATATTATAATAGTATATATATATATATATATATATATATATATATATATATATATATATATATATATATATATATAAACTTAAAAATTGTTAGCATTAACTTTGACATTGACATAAATGTTGACGGCTGGGAAGTAAACATTTAAAAGAAGTCTCTTGCTGCAAACATATCGTTACAATTCAAGATGGAGCCACGCTGTTCTATGCGTTACACATAGGTAGCACCATCAAATACTAGCTCCATAGACTAAAGAGGCATAATTCTTTACTTTATGCTAGTACTGCTTGTGTCTGTTTGCAAGTTACCAGCGGCCCAAACTGTCGCGCGCCTCCCCTGCTGCCATGAAAATGACCCTCAACGAATAAGAAAAGAGTAATTTCGTTTTGCCCTGCTTTGGAGATGGTTTGGCACGGAGGCCCTCGTGCGTCTGGCTTCCTCCTGTGAAGGTGAGTTACGGTCATAGACAGTGGGTGCTCTGTGGTTGCGATGGATCCATGGTGTGGTGGATAACATCTTTATTGGAAGTGTCGTTTTCGCGGAGAAGTTATCATAAAAGAAGCGAAATATTAAATCTAATTATTTTATTTGGAATGCCGCCAATAACAGTTTACCAGTAAACCAAAGGTCATTGACTTTCAATTTCACAATATGTTTCGCCTGAATTTGTCTGGGCCTCCCCAAGTTCTAAACCCACCGTCCGACACTGGTTACGACTCCAATCAGATATGACTTCCAATTCATGATTCCAACTTCTCTAACAACCCGCAAATCAACCCAGCCTGTTCGCCGAACATCCGCTAACTTCGCCCGCAAACACAGACGGCCTTGTCAATAACATCGCGTTGAAAGAAAAGACTGCCGCTTCGTTGACTGCTCCTTCCCCCCTTTCCCCTCGCCCCCGCCTCCCCCCACCCTCGTCCCCTTTCGGACAACAATGAAAGCCGCCCGCGAAGAACCACAATCGCTTCGCGCCATTTCGACAAAAGTCCCCCGGAGAACTTTTTAAACCGAAACGCGCCTTCCGCTTGACAGCTCCTGGTCGGCGTTCGCTCGCGTTCATTTACAAGCGGCGATGGAAGCGGCGACGACGGCACAAAAAAATACAAGCTTCCCCTAGCCGCGAACGCGGCCATTTCAATTTCCAGAGATGAAAGGCGGCATTTTGTTGCCCGTTTCAATGCCCCCTGTACGCCGCTTAGCGGTATTCAATTTCCTCCAAGAATCATAGGAACACGGATGCTTAAAAATAACGGCACGGAATGAATTTCGCTGGTAATGAAATTTCACTTGGTAACGGATTATTGCCGCTTGTGTTATCGGTGTTTTGTGACTCAAATCGAAACCTGTGGGGATGCTTTGAATTTTTTAAAATCGTTTTTAATCTGCTTTGCTGCTCGGGAGACTTTCCTTATTATAAAAGAAGTTGATCAAAGCAAATTGAAAAAAGGTTGAAGTACATGTCAAACGTGCTCCCTCTGGAATTAGAATTAATGCCACAAAATTGGAACGAAATTTCATTAAATACTGTTAATACTACTGAATATCTTGTGCGGTCATTGAAACGCTGATAAAAAAATTGTAAGTAAAGTAATCCCGAAATAGTAAGGCGAATTGAGCGTTACAACTGGTTTACTTTCTAAAGTTTCAAAGTTGTCAAACAACGCTTATATTCTTAGAACTTACATTAATGTTATTTTTATGAAACAATGGATTCTGCACGGGATAAGTCTTGAAATGCTGATGTTTTTAAATTGAAATGTTACTTCGTGCTCGAGTTAACACTTCCACTATCATACAAGTTCGTATTGATGTCATTTACACCCAAAACTCTATCATAAAAGTGTATGTGATTGATAACAAATTGGAAAATTTTGCATGAAATGTATAAACTCCCTCTAATGATTAATATTTCTAAACTGTCGTCTATTGTGATTTGCAGGTTCACCCACAGAATCACTGAGGAACGACAGACAAACTATTATAGAAAGTTCACCAGTCAGTAAGAAACTACAAGGCCTCAAGCTTTCTTATAAATCTTTAAGGTAAGATTCAGATGAACGCAATATTTAGGCGGAGAGAGAGAGAGAGATGGGAAGGGGCTATATTTAAAAGCGCCACTGAGAATGCCTCACGAGTACAGACACTCAAAGAAAACACTTAGACTTCGAACGATAACTAGCCTGAAATGCTGCTGAGGGTCGTTGAGATAACGTCGGAAAAGGTTGCTATTCAGTATGCCCTTTCAAAAAGGTCTTCTGAAAGAGCCGCCTCTTAAACCTTCCAAACCTGCGACAGAATTTTTTGCCCCTTTCTCTTCTCTTGTTTGCTTACTTAGTATCACCAACAGAAAATTTAATAAAACGTCAATATGTCTCAAAAAATTTTTAAAAAGTTTTTACTTTCTTGCTACTGCTTACGTAGTAGAGAGACAGTATTGTATTGCGGCGGAAACAAGGCGAATTTTCGACAGGAACACTCTTATTTCTGGGTCCTGGAAATGAAAAAGGGGATAAATTTAGCCCTGTGTATAGTAAATTACTTCCTCTATCACGTAGTCTAAATCCATCTTTGTGGGTCTTTGATATCGAAAAATGTATTGATGGTAAAAAAAGCAAAGCGTCCAAACTTTTTGAATGAATTTTGTTGTCGGATAGCGTAAAGGACGCTTACGAGAATAGTGAAGGTTGATATAACTGATTTTTCGAAAATTACAAAAGTTTATTTCTTTTGCGGCGTCTTCCTACATCATCAAAGTATTGAACATATTGATTTTGCCTTACAGAAATCTATGCTTTAAAGAAAGATTTTGAAATAAGGTAATGAATAATTTACCGCAAGTGTTCAATTTGAGAAATTTCTACGATATTTTGCGTGAAATAAAGGCACTTTTTAATTTTTTAAAACCCTTTTTCTCAAAAACGGCTCCATATTTTTTATTTAAATTTTCTCGTATGTCTCAAAGGACGGTAAACATTGTGGTGCTGTTCTTCGTTCCCGCAAACTGTCTATATTTTCGAAAATTGAAAAAAAAAAAAGATTGTAAATTCGAATTTTGCGTGCTTCGGTTGAAGGGAAATCAGTTCACAAAGTGGCAACATGGCGGTTTCAAATTATATTCGACTGCTTCTCATTGTTGCCGGCCTTGATCGTATGATGCAGATAAAACTCTTATAAAAGGAAATGGATTTAAGGAAGGAACAGGAATATATTTAACGCAGAACTAACAATTGCATTTATTTTCGCGTTCTGAAATTTTGATCGCTGATTATGGTTTTCAGAAATTGTTAGCTCTCTTCGATGTAATCAAGGCAAGCTTTCTTTTCTGTATAATGTGCTGCAAATACTGCACCAGTTAAATTAATTCATGTTCTTTCATTTGTAACTGTTAGAAATGCCTACTGTTCCTGACTATCGGAGTAAACGCAGATATACACCACAGACAGTTTGAATTGGAGTTTTTCAAGTTATAACTGAGTTTTTAGTATGACTGAAATTATAATATTTCTCATTCCTATACTGTGAGAAAGTATGTGCTGTGTAGTACTCCTAGTTTTTTTTCATTTCTGAAAAATACAGAGCAATTGGGTCAATCATCATCATCATCATAATGATGATGATGATGATGATAATAATAATAATTATTATTATCGACAAACATTATTATTATTATTATTATTATTATTATTATTATTATTATTTTATGATGTTATATTTAATTCATTTTGAATGTTGACCTTTTTCTGCGTCGGCACGGCATATGAATGTGCTTGGGGAAGAAACAGGACATATCATCTCAAAGGGTTCCAGACTGCATTAAGATTCGCGCGTAGAATTCGGCTAGGGTTTAATCCAGCATTCTCCTGGAAATAAAAAGAGATTCCATGGAAATAACCGATCAGAACAGTCGACCTAAGAACTCCTTTCTGTCTTGGACGCCGGATAGAACTTAAGGAAATTTCCGGCATCCCGAAAATTGAACCATACATCTTGCTGTGATTGGCATTACCATGCATCTATTGATTTGCCATATCTCTTGTAACTACCGGCAGTGTTTAGCTTAGAACCAGGATTTCTGATAACTCTTCAGCGACTCTGACCTAATCAGGGTTCGAACCCGGACGGTGGACGATTTTGGACCCTACCGTTACAGGCAGGTCGAATTAAGCTGTGCAATGTCTGAATGAGAATTCTAGCCGTCGGGGGCCCTGATCGGTAATTTTCGTCGTTTCTGCTATCAATTCCAGACGAATGCACTAAGAACCATAACGAACGAGCCACGGACCGCAAGCGATCTTTCCTTCCTCTTCTCTTACTTACACAATTGTATGTACGATACACATGTCGAGGGACTAGTCGGGAGCTTATACTTTGTCCCGGCTGTGACGGTGCCCTAGAAAGGGGGGTTTCTGGAAGGGGAAATTCCCCACAAACCGACCTGTCCCCATCTAATGGCAGAGGAATACCGCCAACTCCCAGGTTAAAACATTCACTACACTAACGGGACTAATAACCGGGACAAATTTCGGGCACGCTATTGGCGTGCCCGGATGCAATCAACCAATCAAGCTAGCAAGGAAGGAAGTAACTACCGATAGTGTTTTAGGCAACGTTTGCCATCTGAAAAGTTGCCTTCCAGAACGTGCGAACCAGGTGCGAAGTCGGCAGCGTGTCGCCACGCACCCCACACGGCTGTCCTCGCGGGAAGCACGCAGCCGCCTGCGAGCATTATGAGCTGCCGTCATTTTTCCACTTAGCTCGCTCGGCGGGGCTCGTATTTCATCTCAAAAGACCGGGGACGCCATGAAAGCGGCGGGCACGAGGAGCGCATAAAGAACTCCAACCCTGCATACATCAATACGAGATGTCATATTCTCGGGCTGACCCCAGGCGGCACCGCCGCTCGCCTCGCCCGCGCCACCGCTCCCTGCCATCCACGATTTCCTCTCTTACCTCCGTGTGCCCGTCGCCTCCACCTTTCATGCCACTCCACGCCACTCTTATCACTCCTGTGCCCATGGCGTCCCCTCTACCCTCTGTGACTATCCCCTTCCCGCCGCCCTCTCTAACCTCAGTGTGTCTGATCACCTTCCTTCCACTCCTCGCCCTTTCCACTCACTGCCACTCGCCTCTCGTGCCCCTGACGTCCCCTCTCTCATTTGTCTCCCCCTCCCACTCCCTGCTCACCCCGATTTCCTCTCTAATCTTTAAGTCCCGGCTCCTCGCCTCTCGTGTCCTGCCCTTTCCACTCACTGCCATTCGCATCTCGTGTCCTACTCTTTCCACTCACTACCACTCGCCGCTCGTGCCCTACCTTTCCCACTCACTGCCACTCGCCTCTCGTGTCCTGTTATTTCCACTCACTGCCACTTGCCGCTCGTGCCCTGCCCTTTCCACTCACTGCCACTCGCCTCTCGTGCTCAAGCCATTCCACTCTGACACTCGTCTCTCATGCCCTGCTCTTTCACCTCAGTGCTGCACACCTCTCATGCCCTGTCCTTTCCCCTCACTACCGCAAGCCTCTCGTGCCCTGCCCTTTCCTTTCACTGCCACTCGCCTCTCGTGCCCTGGCCTTTCCACTCTGCCACTCGCCTCTCGTGCCCTGCCCTTTCCACTCACTGCCACTCGCCTCTCGTACCCCTGACATCCCCTCTTCCCCTGTATCCCCTCCCTCTATCCACGATTTCCTCTCTAATCTCTTAAATGCCCGTCGCCTCGCATCCCTCGCCACCTTGCTCTCCCCGACCATCATCGCCATTCTTACCATTCCCTGCTGACTCGCCTCCCGTGCCAGTCCCAGCCTTGTGCCCTGACCTCCACCCGCACTCCCCGGCATACTCTATCAATTTCCTTTCTAACCTCAATTTGGCGGTCGTCACCACATCCCTCGACAGCCATGCTCTGTCCCCGTGCACCGACCACCCCGCCCCACGCAAACCTTACCATCCTACCCTCTCGCCGCTCGCGTTTCTTAGGTTCCTCTAGTCTCTGCGTCCCCACCTCCCACTCGCACAATTTTCTCTCTAACGTCTGTGCCCTCGCCAAAACGCGCCTCTCCCGCCATCCCTCCACCTTCCACTTCGTCCCATGCTACGCTTTCTCTTGTCCTGCCATCTCGCGCACCCCCGACGACACCCGTCTGTGTTCCAACCGCCGCTCATCTCCATCCAATCCGTTCCCTCTAGATATTCCGCTTTGCAACGAAATGTTAAGGATGCGGACGTGGGGCCTAACCACACATGGGCTGAAGGTACGATTCCGCACGAAGTCAATAGAAAGTGGAAATGCTGTTTCAGATGCTACTTCTCGAGAAGTTGAAAACTGGAGTAATGGAGTTTTGGAGTAAATATAATTTTTATTTTCTCCTTTCGATGACTTTTATCGAAATTAACGATATCGAAGTTAATGTTA
Organism: Teleogryllus occipitalis; assembly: GCA_011170035.1. Lineage (NCBI taxonomy): Eukaryota > Metazoa > Arthropoda > Insecta > Orthoptera > Gryllidae > Teleogryllus > Teleogryllus occipitalis. Next base: position 190,049 of record BLKR01001811.1, on the reverse strand, counting down.
GCTGAAAATTTACGATTTTTCTCAAGAACGTGTATATAAACATATTATGGAGATATCGTGTTAGAATATCCCTATTACCTCAAATAATTTACTCTCACCTGGTTTCAGAATTTTGTTCTCAATTTCGCTGTAGATGATACGAATTATATGAAATTGGCTTTTTCTATCTGCTGCAGATGAAATTTAAACTTAGCAATAAAATGATCTAATTTTTCTCTTTTCTGAAACATAAGGGCTTACATCTGTTTTGACTCCAACTCTTTGTAGGCATATTCACAAAATTTGGTTCTTAAAGCATTAAAATTAAACTTAGACATTATTTTCTCCTGATTTATAATTAATTTTATTTTTAGGGCGTATAACTTATAGCAAAACATCTTGTAAAATGTTTGCGGTAACACTGAAAACGGAGAAAAATATATCCCTTGCACTGTCCAGAACGGTCACACATATTCCATGGAGAAGACCAAATGCTCGGAACCATGGGAAGAGCTTCGAGAGAAGTAACGACTAAAACCTTCTTAGAATTTTAATGAATACTAACGCCATCATTAAATTCTTAGTAGACGGGTATCTTGCAGGTATTTTGCAAGATTCTCGATATTAAATTCCTCTACTTTATTTGAATGCAAGAGCTATCCCAAGTAGGCTACGGGCACTGCGTAAAAAGATGCTTGGACGGTGTCGGGTCGTAGATGCGACCGCCGTCTCTCGCCGCCCCCGCGTTTATTCTCGTCTGATTTACAACTCTGCCTGAGCAGGGGTGGCCACAGCAATCTCTCTTCTAAATATGCTACCACATTAACTCCAGGCCGTTAGCGTCTGTGGCTTCTGTTGAAGATCCGAGACTGAAGCTTCGTTGACTGGAGGTTCTAGATTCTAGTCTTCGTGTCGGATTTTCGACACCATCTACAAAAGCCGCGTAGGACCGTTTCAGCTTTAGAGGCACATTGTTCTGATATGTCGCCCATGCACCTTCCAGACGGATCATAATCAAATCACCATGGTTTCTTAAAGAATCTATTCCCTTGATTTGCCTCTGGACATAAATGTAGTGCCACCATCTATGAACGTTTTTCTTGAGTTCATTGGGGAACGTAGTTGTATTCAAATAATGATTCTCCATAATCTCGTGGCATGTTCTCGCGGTAGATTCTACTGCGAAGGGCATGATAAGGGATAATAACCAATATCTGTTGCTGATTTTCCTTGACAAAAAATTGATACTACAAGAGAGTGTTTTACTTATTTACTTATCAATTTTTGCCAAAAACTCTCGTTGCTACTTGATTTCATAATTCAACTTAATAATAATACTCTTATATGAGTTACGGTAGAGATCCCAGAGGTCAAGAATCTGTGCACTGATTGCACTTCTCCCCGTAGTACGTCACACAGAGTTCTTAACCGTTTTTAGATGTTAAATGAATAAGTAAATGCTTCAGCTTGTATCAGAGGTCCAAAGTGCGTGGAATGCGTAAAATCGTTCTTGCTACTTTATTAGCATCTGTAAAGAATGAAATTGCTTGCTCGAGTACTTCTGTAGGTGAACTGCATGCATATACATAATCTTGTGCAAGACACAACAAAGCTCAAACAGCTATTCTGCGGCGGGATTCAAACTCTAATACAGCAACTGAGTCACTTGATGCATCAATCATCCTTACTAATCAGGCCTATCATGAATATAGTAGTTAAAATTCAGGGCTATACGTACCTGGTTCCATCATGTTTCCGTTTCCCTCTCTATCCTGATAGAGAATAATCAGTGAAGACTGTCATAAAATTATTATGACAATAAACCGAAATATCTAATAGTCGTTTTCGCTTAAACAACCGAGATCATTCACTGCCGGATATCTTACTTTGGAAAATGCATATGGTTAAGTATTAATCGCGAATACTGTCTGCAACCATATAATTATAAATGAAAATTAAATTTCTGGCCAAATGTGGGTTCTCTTGGTTGGTGCCTCTTCACTTTGAAATAGTGCAACTGAGTTGGGAAGAATGAGGTGCGAGATATTATTTAATTTTCAACAGTAATACCCTACTTCTGTTTTTCCCTATCCCTAGGGGTTCCCTTAAATTAGAATCGACTCGATTCGCTCGAATTTTTATCAAAATTTAGCGTGGAAGAAAATTAATTTTAAATTATATTAAAATTAGTCAAGGTATGGTTGAGGTGAGGTTAAATGTTTACGGGAGAGCGAATTTCATGTTTTTTTCTGTAGACTTAGTTCTTCCAATATTATTTGCTTGTTTCAAAATGTACCGTAGCGTACTACTACAGCTAAGCATGGTAAGCGGGAATCTACAATGCGGTAACGTAATGTAAATAGACAGCCATACTGCCACATTCATCATAAGCAAATTTGAAGTGAACAGGGGCACAACGCCAGTAATAAACGCCAACAATAATTTAAATTATTTTGTGAAATTCCTTCTCCGGTCATCCCAGCATTTGCGACTGGAGCGCTTGACAAATTTCTACTTGTGGTAATAACATGGGAGAATCACTAGTGCTTAGTTTGAGGTTATATTCTTATGATTCTCAAATGTGATGTGAATTGTCTTCAGTTTCTTTTTCACTTCAAGATGTACCTGAAGATGAGACGACATCGCGACCCGAAACGTTGTACCGTTACCAGGTTTTTAATTTTTAAAAATTCTGGATTATGAATGACTTTAAGTTAAATAAGTTACTACTTTAAAATTTACTCTGTCTAAAAACGAAGAGGTGTACTTAATCTGAGCGTCAACACTAGTCCAAATGTACTTTTGCTTGGGCAACCCTACCCTTGAGTGGTTTGGAGGGCAGAGAGAAGAGCAGCTCTTCCGAGGGCTTTCGCGTCTGCAACACCAACAATTCAAGCCCCTTTACTGCACGCATTTCGCATCTATTCTACAGAACGCTTAAGGCCCATTCACAATGCAAACATAAGCATAAGCATGGCGTTAACATAAAAGTTAGGACTACGTCTACAAGTGGACTCATTCACAATGCGTTCGCATAAGCATAACACGTAAGACGTTAACTTAAGAGCCTGCAAGCTTCAAGCTTCTGTGCTATGCTTATGTCAGACATAAGGAATGAGCCAATCACAGTTCGTTAACTCAAAATCGAGTATCGAAGTCGATCGTGTCGATTCGTGTGCTGCGTCTCATAGCCAATAGAAACTCTTATTTTGCCTGTGTTTATGTTCGACATTGTGAATACGCCAACTCTTCGCTTGTGTTAATGTCTATGTCTATGTGTTATGCTTATGTTTGTGATTGCATTGTGAATGGGCCTTTATCCGCACACCCTCATTTCGCTAGAACCCAGACGAGTGAGAGGGTTGGCATTTCGACGACAGGACTATTATATCAAAGCCGTGGATCATTTTTCGAAGACAACTTAGTTTTTTTTACACGCGAGCTAACATTTCTGGGTATCAGATTTTATCAACAACGCTCGTCGATATTATTAATGTGTAATTCAACTAACTTTAGTAAAGTAGTTGGGGAAGGAATTCCGGAGCTCAAGAAAACATGCTCATATTGTAGGAAGTGGTGGGTGGCACGTGTTGCTGATGATGTATCTTAACGTCAAAATTTGTTTTAGCTGAAAGTTCTCTAGTAGAAATTCAACAAGAACGTATTGAAAGTTGTGAAATGACATCAAATGTTATATTTATTTGTCAATGGTCTAATTAAGTTGTTTTAATTGAATGCTTTACCTTGAAAATAGTTTCACGTTACCGAGTTCTGTCACCTTGCATCAGTCACACCTCAGTCATCAGTTCCGTGAATAACTATTTCACGAATTCTTAAAAAGTCACGATTTCTAGAATATTCGTAGACATCATTAAAAAACTCATTATCACTTAAGCAGTTAACACGTCTCTGCTGCCCGAACACGACAATCTACCAAGCTTGACGATCGGCTCATCACTAGGGTGGAATACGTACAGTTCGGTTCCGAGTTCTCCGGCCCTGTGAGAGGGGTCTAAGTTTCTCCGCGGGGTGAAGGGAGCGCGATAAGGTGATGGGCTGTAGGATTTGTTTGACAGACGTCCGTGAGTCACACATGGGCTGTAGGCAAGGGCCAGCGCGTGCTTGGTCAATGCATTGGTTTCGCAAACATCAGCTCAGTTTTGATTCAGAGTGCGCTAATGTTAGATGCGAATTGGCGAAGCGGAAATCGAATTCGACAATTTATAGTGAAGGTCGGTTCTGCATCAGGCGACTACCATGGTCAGATGAATCAAGAAAATTTTGAAAATTGGGTGAGAGAAACATTATTACAATAACTGCCTTCTAAGGCAGTAACTGTTCTTGATAATGCTCCAAATCATTGTGTTAGCCAATAAAACCCCAACTGCATATGCATTAAAGCGCGACATGATTCAATGGTTGAATGCAAAAGGAATGCATGCTAATGAAAACCTGAGGAAGCCTGAATTATACCAACTAGTTCTGCAACTAAAACCTCAGAACAAGACATACAAAATTGATGAGCTGTTTGCCAGTAGCGGTCATTCTGTTATCCACCTTCTGAATCCCATTGAAATGGCATGGGCAAAAATTAAGAGACTTATAAAGGAAAGTAAAGAAGTTCTTAGAGCTTACAAACTGGGCTATCATTAAAGGCGCTATTGAAGACTGGAAGGGTTACTGCGCTCTTGTCATGAAACTTGAAAATGAATACTGGGGGAGGGACGGTCCAGTGCCAGATATTATAGACAGTATTGTTATAAATATGGACTCGGATATCGAGTGTGAAGACACTGAAAATAGCGATAGTTCATCAGTGGACAATGATTAGGTAAGGTCAATGCCTTTAACTCAATAGTAGTGTCCACCTCTTCCCCCACTCCCTACCGTCGCTTCCTTTCTGTATCCCCACTCTACCCCCTCTCCTTCGCTCTGCGACTGACACAGTGAAATGGCATGACGTCACAGAGCCGGAGACATCAGAACTGAACTGTATAGGGCTTCCGGCCGAAAACGCAGGCTTGCCTACTGTTGAAAAATATCGGAATATTCGGCGAATAACTGCCTGATTGAATACTATTTCACCGCAAACATAAATGATTGCTTTTGCAATCGTACTTTTCAACATGAAATGAAAAATGCAATTGAGGAAAGTATTCTTTAAAGACTATAAAGTATTAAAGATGCGATTTTTTGTTTGTTTTTACCTCGTATGTAGATCACTGTGGCATAATTGGCGAAATGTATTGACGGAATGTATAATTAGCTATGTATATTTGGCGGAAAAATATTCCATGGCATTTTCGAAATATCCGCGTTGTCCATCAAATGGAAGAAGTAAGAGATAGGTTAATAACACAAACGCAGTAAAAGCAAATATTCAAACGATGTCACTAAACAATACAGTTGATATATATTTAAATAATCGATTCGAGTCAACAAGTGTAGATAGGAAAATGTAGTACACATGAAGAAGTACATGTTTAGTATATGCGTAATATATATGAAGTATGTAAGTACACATCTACTACATATGGAGTAAATATGTGAAACCACTATTAATTATACAAGTGGAATGAATGTGCAAATGCCTTTCATTACATTTAGACAATTTCATGAGAATAAATGACTTATTGTATGATAACAAAAATATCAGATTCTGTATCTATGAGTGTTTCAAACACTCATCCCCTCCTTTCGTTCTTAAAAGTGAAGAATCAATCCAAGGTGAAAGAAATTTGTTTGTTTATTGGTTCTATTCATTGCTGTCAACATTTTTTTTTTAAAATCTAGAGTTTTCTGAAAACCTTTTATTACTAGGGTGATCATTCTTTGGGCAAAGTTGGAACTTGTAATTGTTATAGTATTCTGATCTTTTGTTATAACAGATACTACAATTTTATTTATCCACTTTGGTTAGGTAAAGTCAAACATTACGACATTAGGTTCAGTGTCGTAATGAAGCTCTTTACCGCACCCAGTGCGGTAAAGTACTTCATTACGACACTCGTTTTGTAATGGGTTATTCCGCGACTAGCTTGATTCCTACTATTAAAAATAACAACAATTGTTCAAACAATTTTTATTGACATAACTTTTTAACAGAATAAGAGTTCAAATTATAATAATAGCTATGCTTATTTGTTGTAAACATTAATTACAAATTTGCTGCAATTTGATACCGTAATTCCCGATGATGTTGAAGCTGTACAATTCATATTTGCATTTGAAATATTTGTAGATTCCACATTCGAAATATTTTCCCCCATAATTTTCATAGCTATCTCTTTTTTATTTTGCACTGATGTTTCGACATAACCTTCAGCAACAGAATTTGACTTCCATCCACCGTGCCTCTTTAACACATTCATGTCAGCACCTGCATCGGCGAGTAAAGAAGCAGATGATCGACGAAAGCAATGTCCTGTAAAAGTTTCAGAATTCTTCAAACCAAGATACATTGCTATTTTTTTGGAATGTTTCCAAAAGTATTTATCCCAACTGGTTGCGAAGAACATTTTCCATTCTTGTAGGAGAGAAAGAAACGATCGTGCTTGACATTTTCCGGCCGAAGGCGAAAATATTGACGAAAAGTCTCCAAACAGTTGAATTCTTTGACACTTCCTTGAGTAATAACAAATTGTCTTGAAATTAATGTCTTGGTGTTTGGTATATTAATTATAATATACGTATTCTTATCCTCTATATCACTTAATTCTAAATTTTTCAATTCCTCTCTACGGCAAGCTTCAAAAACGCCAACTATTAATGTCACCTTCATCATTAAATAAATTTCATTATCTGCCTCTATTAAAAATTTATGTATGTCATCTTTCGAAAATATTTTAGATTTCTTGCTCATGTATCCTTCGCTCTTTCTTTTTAAGAAAGCTATCAATTGTGTGAACTTACTTATGTCCACATTATCATTAAGTAATATTGTACTCTTTAACATGGAATAATGTGACCATAGACTTGAGGGTTTCTCTTTTTTAGACTTACCAGAGAAGTACGCCATCATAACTTTTTCCGAAATGGTTTTAATATGTTTGGTTGCACTCCAGTCTCTAAATAAAGTGTATTCACGCTCATATTTTTTCGTGATTTCTCTGGTAATAGCGTGTCTAGAGCAGCATTTGCTGCTATTTCGATGTCAGAATCACAGCTGCTGTCACTCATATTGGAAAAAAATACTCTTACACCGTGGAAAGAATACACAAAGCTTGAGGTTGACACCAAATGTGTTTCAATTGTTATCATTGTTAGAAACAGTGTCGCCACTTCTAGAAAATAAATCGTTAGTACTAAACGAACGCGTAGGACGATCTTTTAGATTAAATCTAACTAATTTTTACAAAGTGGATAAAACGTTGTACGATATACGTGTCGTAACATCTTATTACAATACTCGATTGGTTACCAAACTCGGCCTAACGGCCTCGTTTGGCAATCTTCCAATCTCGTATTGTAATAAGATGCTTTACGACACTTATATCGTAAACTACTATTTTCTAATGAATTCTAATAACAGTACCTTTAAAGATGGAATTTCTTCGACCTTCTCTCTCAGTAAATAGAAAATAGGTAGATAAAAATGAGGGGTGTACCGATTTGCAGAGACATTTATTCTGCCACCAGCATTTCAAGTTTTTTTAGATTTTATTTTTTTATAGGAAAGAAGACTTGCATTGGTGCATTTGTGTTCTTGTGTGTATTAAAAGAGCTCATTTGAGCTCTTAAATAATAATATTATCTATTATAATATCATCTTGGGCATTTTCACCCTTAAATAATATTATTTAATTAAAAAAATGGAGTGTTATTCATGCTGAAATGCATTGATACTCTGATGATTCAAGTATCAACGCCATATAATCCCAACTGCGACTTCTCATTTCTATTTTTGAAAACTCCAAAAAGTATTATCAAAACTCCAGTTCTTGGTAGTATTAATATTTAATAGTTAATATTATTTAATCGCTTTGGGCATTTCTATTCCTACTTTTAAACATTAAAAATAATGAAGAGGAGATTGCAAAGAAAGTATTATTGCGAAAATAATCACCACTTTATAATTGGTATTTACAACAAAATAATTACCACGAATATAATTTTCGCAATGTATGCAGTAATGCAAACTACCATAATGTAAGCTATTGTATTACAGACAAACGAGATAGCGAAACGTGCAAGCAGTCGGTTAACGCTGTTTCTCAGAACGTTCTCATGACCTCTTTGCGTGACGCACATTATCTTCTGTACCTGCGGCGAGTAACGCGACACTTCAAAGCCCCACAAAGTGGTTCCACGAACGGCGGACTTGCTACTCTTTCCCGCATTTAAAAATACCTCACATTTTAACGCAGTACCTTTCAGAAAGGTCTGAAAATAGGTTTTGTTTCAATGACGCAAAAGTCATCAACCATATTTTAATCTATATTTTTACTGATTTCGCTAAGGAAACAAAATCCTCAGTAGCGTAGTTTTGCAATGCTATTGTTTTCAATTTTCGAAAGTGTACAGTATTCACCAAAAAAGGAACCTGCACCATTTTATAAGCGTACGTTGCTCTATTTGAGTTGAAAAAAATTAAAAAGGCCTTCGAGGCGTTTTTGAGAAAATGATAATATTATTGAAAAATTGCCTATATTTCACGCAAATATTTGCAAAAACTACTCACATTTTCGAAAATTTTACATGTTATTTCAAGATCTGTTTTTGAAGAACAGATTCTCTAAAGAAATCTACCTACAAAATTATTGTTGTATAAAGACACCGAAACAACTTTGAACTTTTGCAATTTTCTAAAATTCAAACTATTCAACGAAAATCGGATATGCGCCATTTTATAAGTATACTTTGGTCTATTCGAGGGGAAAAAATAATTAAAAAATGTTGAGCCACTTTTGAGAAAAGTTGAAAATTTTGTTAAGGCTTCATATAAAAAACCTTCAAAACCAAAATATTCATTTCATATTCAAGGGGTTGCGCAATCAGCCAGATCTCATGGGGAATATTAATTTTGTCGAAAATCCTATTTACGATTTAGGCTCTAGCGTTGTCCATAGACGGTCAGAAAACGGACGGACTGACAGACGTTTTGCCGTAAACAAATTTTTCGGTATCAGTGACCCACAAAACAGATCCTTTCTACACGACGTGTAGAAAAAAAATTTCTTCATATACGAGCAAGAAGTATCCGTTTTTTCAGCATCAAGACCAATAAGGCGAGTTTTTATCTAGAAAAATCGCCGTGTTCCATTATAAGTAAAGCAAAAATTTCAGATGGAAACTACCGTAGTTATCTCCATCATGACCGTACGCGAAGCACGCGATCTGTGTTATTTGCTGCTATTTCTCCCACACTATTTATAGGGATGAGTGGCACTTACCCCATCACTGAGGATTTAATGTGTTCATTTTTCTTATTTTTTTGTAATATGACTAATACTTTCATAACATTTGAAACGTGTACTATTTCATTTTAAATGTAAACCGACACTAAATCTTTTATGAAATACCAATGCGTTAACTTCACCCAATTCACAGCTTTCTTAGAAATTTGCTCACTTCTGCCCTCTGATATCTTGACATCGGCTTGCAGAGAACTTCGGATACATCTACATGAATGCGAAAGCGATCCGAAGGTTATTCACATGCTCTTTGGTTTGCTGGTCACGATCCACTCCCCATGACTTTGAGATTTTTACTAATATGACTCTTCAACGGCCGGCTGCCTTCCGCTTGCAGCCAATCGTTTTTGGCATCGTGTATACAAGTGCTTTAATATGTCCCAGGTATATTTTTATACATAGCAACACGGAATAAACCACCTGGCCCGCAGTACATGCTTAGATTTTTCTTCCATGCTGTGACGGTTGTGCCAGTTGTGCCAGTTTTGTAATAAAATGCTGTAATAAAATCGCTATTCATTTGTAATTTATATATACATATATATATATATATATATATATATATATATATATATATATATATAAATTACAAATTGGTTGTTTGTTTGCGTGCGCTCTCTCTCTCTCTCTCTCTCTCTCTCTCTCTCTCTCTCTCTCTCTCTCTCTCTCTCTCTCTCTCCAAACTATTGCTTGCAAGTGGAGGACAATTTTTGTTCTACTGAAAAACTATTGCAATCTTCGAATAATTTGGAAATCTAATACCATGTAAGCATAGACGACATTTTTTTTATTAAACATTTTCAAGGTATTTTTAAATTATACTTTGGAGCTGTTGTAGGAGGGATGGTTTCCGACGTGGCATTTTTCGGATGGTTTCGTACATTTTTTGCCATTTTTAGCTCATTTTGGCCAATTTTGGATTTTTTTCTATTTTAAGGGGATTCTATGAGGGTATTGAGTCTAAATTGACCTCCTAGATTCAAAAGTTTCTTCAAGTTTGTACCCCGAATTCGTCTGTTACATTAGGTTTTAGTTCACAATGGACAATTTTCAATTTTTTAATAGTTTTGGGAAACTTTCAAGAATTTTCTCACAATTCACTCCACATTTTTTATGTAATATAATTCCATGAAGTTTATAAAATAACATGTCACAACGCGCCCAATGTTACACGCCCGTTTTATTTGTGTGTGTTGGGGGGGGGGGCTGAAATTAAGAAGTTGATTCCACACAGATTATAAATGTTCGTATACAATTTCACTTAACACTGTTTCAAAAATAACATTCAAATAATCCAAAATAGAGAATACTTTAAATACGTGCAATTATTTTGCAATTTTTGGCATTTACTTACTATTTTGTGCAAAAAATAAAAAATCGCATAAATAAACATAAAAATGATTTTAATTATTGGAAAATAGGGAGTCAACGAGTTCATTATTACAACGGAACCCTTGACTTTTGCACATAAAAGGGCCAAATATGTTCAAATTTTATAACAGACTATAAGGCAATAATATTTACTCAAATATATACGATAAGCGAATAGTCCATCGAACAATTTTAAAATGTATCTTTACGTGAAGAAACAATTTTTAATCAGGGTTTTGATATATTTACAGAGATAAAATATTTTATTAAGTAAGGTTGCGGGACCCCTTTCGAAACTTTCAGGGGGGCGACGGTCCCGTAATCCTCCCCTGCGCACGCCCGTGAATATGAGTAGTCCCAATATAACAAGTTCAACAAATTGAGGTTTGTGATTCTTACTAAAGAGGCTTTTTTTTCATAAATAAGCACTTTCAATTCTTTCAACCCAAATATACCAAAAAATAAAATTATAAAATTTAAAAAATGTAGCCTATTTGGAAAAAATGAGAATAATGGATTAGTTTGTACTTTGCTTGTAATCAGATTGACTTGGGCAACAAAAAGAACAAGTGTTATTAACAAAGTATCACCCAAAATCAAAATATTCCACTTATATTTTCTGGGCTTCGGGTAGTGTCTAGAAAAGAACAGAAAACAAGCAAGAGCAATTTTCAACTAACGTCAATGTCAAGTGAAAGTATTAGAATAGACCTTCGCCCTCTCTCAAGATAAACAATTTTGTAGGGAAAAATAAAGTATCAGGTATTCCTGCAAAATGATTACTATTTCCTTCAAAATATTGAGAATCAGATGTCGTACAGCTCTTACTTTCTCCGCAATTATGAAGGCCTCCTTAGTGGAAATATATTTAGGATATATACTTGTACACACGGATTTAATGTTATTGTATCAAAATAACCAGTTATGTGGATTATTCATTTGTTTTGTTATTCTCATCAAATTACTCGGTAACGTTCAATTTTAGAATTATTAAGATTTTGTTAGCTAGCATTTCATCCCGATGGTTTCATCTTGTTCCCGCGGGAAACCCAGAGAGTATATATGCGGGAAACCTCACGCGGCCAATGATAATCAGAGAATGGCATCTCCGCGCGCTCGTGTAGCGAACTCGTGAACTACAGAACCCATAGTAAATCCGTGGATGTTTTGAATTGTTTACACTTGGTACATGCGTTGAACTTCTATGTACGTACTACCTAGGGGAATGACACTCATAGGTTTACAAGTACTTTTTTTGGAGAGGCTTTATTTGCGATTGCAAATGATCTCTTGCAATGAATAAATATTTAGTAACCTACTAATACGTAATATCAATGTAATAAAATATACTTTTTGCGTTTAAATGTTACGCAAATAAAGTATACATTTTAAACAAACAGATTGCCTTGAAACAAATTGGTAAATGCGTGGCAAGCGACCCCTCGGTCCCGATCCTCCTTGCACCCGCCACTTTGCATACAAATCTACAATTTTCCATTTAAAAAAACTGAATCAGTTTTCTACAAGTTAACTGCACAAGAGCTCCGAATACTTCACAGGTACCTTTCTAAATTTCCATCGTTAAGGAAGGAACCAAGGAAAGAAATAGTTTCAATGTGGATCAAGAGGATTTATATATTCTTGTGTAGCATTTTAAAAGGATGTTTTCACACAAGTGGAAAAGTGGACAAAAAATATTTATTTGCTTCATGAACAAAATCAGTACAAGGAAATAGCCAGCTTTCCTATCTCATACTTTCATGAGGGAAATATGTAAATTTTCCCCAATATAAAATGCCTAGTTACCAAAGATAAAACAATTAAATTATCTTCAAATATCTGATTTTCTCCCCTGTATTCTCGTTGTTTCATATGGCAAAAGAACACATCATTCACATACTTTAACATCTACTTCATTCCTCTCACTCTAATTGAAAATATCACAATGAAACACTCTAGAAATTCACATAAAATATAAATAATGTACAAAAATTCCTTCACACTAATAACAAATAGTGTTCTAGATCACATATTCTTAAACAATGAACTAAAATTGAAGTAAAAATAGCATTAAAAAATGCTCCAGATTAAGTTTTTCTTGATTGGCTCAACGTAATTATAAACAGTAAATAAAAATAATCACTTATTAAAGTGTCCAAGGCAGTGTTTTGAAAAACTTGTAAAAGCAATTCTTCAACAGTCACGTACAATTTTTATAGAAATGATAATGAATGTGGAATGTACTTCTTAAATAACACTACTCTTTGAATAATACTCCAACTCTGGTTTTATTCAGAAATTTCAAGTAGTTTTTTATGGTATATTTGTGGACACTTTAAAAGATAATCTTTTGATTCACAGAAATAATTTGTAATGTGACAACTGGTGTCACTAATAGAGAGTCCATTTTGACTATTATTGTTTTTTATAACAAAATGTTCTGTAATTTACATTCTTTGACCCATGTCTGGATCACCCCAACTGACTGATGTTCGGCCTATATTTTGCATTCGCACAGAATTTCTTCTTGCATTTACACCTTCAGTGTCATCATAAGCTCTGTTGACTTGACCGTTTCCTTCAAATACGTCCTTAACACTTAGTCCAGCAGTGGAAGTTCGGTGATTGCGATTGTTCACTGGATTGTTTATACCAGTTGTAATACCAGTCATTCCATATTCATTATTGGCCCCTAGAGTTTTCATTTGAGATTTACGACGTTCAGCCATTACAGAATTTTTTCTTACTTCCAAAGCTTTAATTGTCTCCTTTCTCAGAGTAAGCCTCCTTCCAAGAACAGGTGTACCTGAAACAATAATCACAAAACATTCAAGCAAATTTCAAACTTTGTTATTCTCTTCAAAACTTTTTTAATAATCATTGTAAGGTAAATTTAACTTGAAGCGTCTTCAATATTCAACTATAAACTTTACAAGGAAGCATTAAAATATTTCCATTAAATTTTTAATAAAGTGCTACAGAATTATTTTATTATGAAGTGATACTTATTTTATTTCAATTTTCTCTAATATTGGTATCATAAGAAGGAAATAAGGTTTTAGAGAATATTCATGTGATTTTTTCATTGATAATATGAAGATCACAGTCATTCTTATATATATTATTACTGTACGTTCACAATACATAACTACCCTCCCCACGCGAGAACTTATGCATGTGGAAACCCAACCTCCCTCTTTCCCAACACATTCTTATAATTGAAAAACATGTTTTAATAGAGATTCTGAGATAAAAAGGCTCACTTTTAACACAGAATGCATAAGAGCCAAACCACTACAAATGTAATAAAAGGTCCTAAAAGGTCCATTTTATTGCTTTTGACAATAGCGACATAATTTTAAGCCTTTGGTTTAAAAAACAAGGGTTTAAAGACCTAGAACACACCATTTCTCCCTTATGCATTATTAATGTCATGAAACAGAATATTTGATTGGCTATGTATTGTGGATTTGCATTTGAACACGCCTAATTTAGACATATTTCTTCAATAAATATTAATATTTTAAAGTGTAAGACATATTTATCTTTGTGATATATTGAAATATTTTATAGTAAGTGGGCCTTTATCACTTGAGGAACAAAATGAGAAATGAATGAGTTTGCCAAAGGCCACAAAAATAAAAATATGTCTCACAGTAATTTAATAACTAGTATTAATCTTCAAAATATACTACATAATTATTTTACTTCATTTAAATTTTAATCAAAATGGAACTAATAGTGCTTGTACCTTGAGGAAAAAAGTTACAGACATTTCAAAGACTTTTCACAACTCTTTATAATAATTTTTTTAAAAATGTGTTTACCTGGACCCTCTCCTTCTTGACCAAGTTGAAAGAATCTCTTTTTGAAAGCCACATCCAAAGTACCAATTGTTCTAGTCTTCTTTCTCTCTTTTTCCAAGTTATGGATAGTACGGCGACGTTCAACTTTATCAGACCCGGAATAATTTTCATCATCTCCATCAATGTCCTTAAGTCTTTGCATGTTTTTGGCAATCTCCACAAAGTTTTTATCAATAATTGCATCTTGAGACAGGTCTTCAGCCTGTGAATCATCATAATAATAAATGGTCCTCCACTTATGAAAGAGCAAATCCAAAACTGTTAATGGTAAGAAAAATAAAGGGGTAAACTACCTTCTTGTTGCAATACCAATTGAGCTCAGTGGAAGCCAAAATGTGAGCTAGTGTCCCAAATCGGTGAAACAACATAGCAGCAAACTGTATCACCAAAATGAGAGCAAAGAAGAACACAAACACAAGACCAATTGGCTCCAACTGCAGGTATTCTTTTGAAATTAAAACCTGGCAGGAAAATTAATTTATTAGTATTAATATCCTATTGCAGTCACTATAGCTTTATGTTATATATACATATTTACAAAGTTCACATGTAGTTACCAGCAATAAACACATTGCAAAAAGACAATTATTTTTAATAAAATCTATTAAATAAGAAATAAAAAAATCATTTTAAGACTTTAAATCAGAAGACATTATTATAGATTTTACATAAACAAAATTTTAAAACTATTAAGAAATCAATGACAATAAATTGACAAAAACACAAAATTCTAGTTTGAAATGTTAGGTCTTTCACCAGAAAAATATTCCACACCTGAAATTAAGATAGTTTAAGAAATAACTTAGAACCCATCAAGAATCACAATGCACAATACAAAATGAAAAATCCAAGTTTTGCACAGTTTAAGATAGAAATGACAAAAGAATCACACAAAAATATTTTAAAGTGAATGGAATCAATTCTACTATTTAATGAACTACAAAAGGCATAAGGGTTCATGCCTGTCACAACTCTTTTAAATAAAGATTGAATGAAACTTTATTCACATAAAAAATAATTAAGTGAAAAGTACACAGTCTTTCCTGTATTATTAAATATAGAAATAGGCTTACACCAACTTAACTGTAACATGCAATTTACAGATATAACACACAAGTAGAGCACTTTCCACCACAGAGTGCTCCTCCACAGCACAAGCAACAAGGACTGTCCATGTCTGCTGGCAAGTGGTTGTTCAGTATCTGTGAGACACAACTGGATGGACAAATATATGTGAGAAATGAAAATGAAAAAATGGTATGTGATAAAAGTGTAGTGATTGGTATGGATACTGCAACTTGTTTGATGTATGGTGAAATGATATGGAACAACAGAGAGAGAGGAGGAGGAACAATATTTTACATTTCATTCTCACCAACTGGATACTCCCTTCACCTGTTGAAATTCATCTTTGTATCTTTGTACAATTCTGTACAATATTAAAATCAACAAATGTGCAAGTTAAAGTGTGCTTCCTAATAACATGTCTACTTCTCTATATATGATTCCAGCTATCTATAGTCCTTCTAAGTGCTCAACAATAGGTGCTAGAACTACTTGTTGTAAGAATTCCCAAAATTTATTTTACACATATATGTACTATTCACTTTGCAGTGAATTTCCACATAATTATGCTTGTGCTGTAGAAAGACATATACCTTTCTTACCAGCAAGTAAGTGAGTTTTCAGATTGAAGAAGTCACCACAATAAAATTAATTTCCTATAAGAAGTATTTTATTTAAGAAATTGTATAGAAGAATATTATTATATAAAGTTCATTTTATATAATAACATAAGAAGGTTATAAGACAAAAGTAAGTCAGTTATGAGAATGAGAAACAGATATGTTATAAACAGAAGAACGATGATTGTGTGAAGGATCCAGCCCATTATTACACAGATCTGAGTCACCACCAATCCAAAGGAAACCGCAGATGTCTCCCTTCATGCTCTGAGACTCCACTCCAAGACTCGTTTACCTCAGACGTCTCTTCAATAAAGGTGATATTTGTTCTGACCCCAAGGGGCCAATCAATATGTAGCATATCCTTATTGAGTTGCAGCAAGAAAACAATTAGGACAAACAAAGCATTGAACATGAAGAAAGCAAACACCGACTTATTGCGCAGCTCGATGAGATCCGCAGCTACCCTTGCCTGAAATGTTCATTAACAAACATGCAAAAGTATTAGCAAAAGCTCTTTGATTGGAGGTCACTGCAAAATGGTTTGATCTTCTCTGACCTTTCCTGTCATTCATTGGGCACTGAATCAATATCACCACAATTTTGTTTCAGTGTTACCATGTCACAGGAACATTTTGCAGTTGACTTCCTTTTGTTTCTACAAACTAAACTTATCTTACCTCCTGACTCTCTTCAATAAATGTTAGATTTGTTTTGACTCCAAAGGGCCACTTTATGTGTATTTTATCCTTGCTCAGTTGTAGTAAGAACACAATCAGGACAAAAAGAGCATTCAGCATAAAGAAAGCAAAGACAGAAGTATCTCTCAAATCTTTCAGGGCTTTAGATATTCTTGCCTAAAAAATAATAATTTGAGGTGAGGAAAGGTTAGAAAGAGATTGAGATATATTATAAAAGAGAAGCTGTAAGAAATGAAACAAATTATAAAGGTTGTAAGAGTGAAGTTTGTCTTGCTTCTTAAGGATTAATGTAGCAAGTCAGTCATTGAGCACACGAGGGAGTCAAACCATTAAGGACTCATTTGTCATCACTTGGAATCAGTCATTAAGTACACGAGTGAGTCAAACCATTAAGGACTCATTTGTCATCATTTGGAGTCAGTCGTTGAGTACATGAGTGAGTCAAACCATTAAGGATCATCACTTGGAGTCATAACTAACTAATTAAAAATCTAACTAATTAAAATATTTTTATACAATTAATATATTTTATGT
>BLKR01001811.1:127500-167500 GCA_011170035.1 Teleogryllus occipitalis | reverse complement strand
CTCAGCTTCTTTTCTCTCTTGTTCCAATTCCTAAAGTTTCAAATTTAAATATATTAACTGTGCTAAAATACTAGATTAACTTTATGAAATTCTATCCATTTACTTTATTTGCTACTATGTTATTTATTGAATTATTATATTTGCACAAGGTTGGATTTATAAAGCAGAAAAGAAAAACTAACACCAAAAGCATTATATGCAGTTTGTACAATGAAAAGGCTTGAAATTTACCTCTTTAGTCTTCTTTTTCCCAGTTTCTCTTGTGCCCCAGGTAACATCATTAAGATTAAAGATAGAATAGATAATCAGCAATAGATACATGCTGGGAATTGTGACATAATAAATTATTCCACAAGGCAAGCAAGAAAACTCCTGAGGATGTAATATGCCAGCAATAACTAGTTCTGCCACCACCACGAAGAGGAACAAAGAAGATGGAGCTAAAACACCGTCTTCCTCTATTTGGAGGAGGATTCCCACCAGCACAGCCATCATGACTAATCCATATATTGAACTGATTATCATAGCTGCTATTAACTTTGAAAGGAAGAGAAATGTGAATTAGTAATATTAGTAATATTAGTCGAAGCAAATAACATTATATTAGATTTTGTCAGTTGAATTGATAATCATACTGTAAAGCAGAACGTGGAGCACAATTGCAGGAATTAAGCAAAGCAGTGCTGTGAATTGCAATAGCATGTGAGAGTTCACTTGCAGAAAGGAAAACTCCTGTAAAACCAGACCCACATATTAACAGATTTGGATTATGAACATATTTACACATAACATATTTACACTGGATGTTGTTAGTGAAACGGTTACTCATTTCACTAACCTTCTTTGTCTTCTTCACAGCAACTTCTCTTGTTCCCCATGAGACAACATTCAAATTAATCAAGGAGTAAAGGATAAGAAGAAGATACATAGATGGGATGGACAGCAAGTAAATAACACCTGGCACAATGCACCAGAACTCTTGAGGATGGAGGCAGGCTGCTATGAAAAATGAACTGGACAACGATATTAAGAAAATAGCAGATGGAGAGCCTATTCCGTCCTCACCCAACTGCAACGCTGTACCCACAATAACAGCCATCATGATCAGAGCGTATGCAGTAGACAGGATCTGGGCAACTAGAAGCTAGACAGATATAACAATGCAACAATGAGTCCACAGGGCCACATTTTTGTCAGACATCACAATATTACAAATTCACACAACATTAAAGTAACTACATATATAGAAAGCATATTGATGGTGATGAATCTTACCTGTATATTAGACTTGCATACAAAACATACAAGCATAAAAATAAGAATAGGAATGATGTTATACTGAAAACTTGTCCAATTATCTATGTGAAATGCTGCTACGAAAGCTCCCACCAACATAAGAAATATCGTACCAGGACCCAAGATTGTGCCACCCATAAGAAGAATCTGCAAGTTAAAAAAAATGTAATATTTTTCAGGAATTTATCATATAAGACGTCTGTGAAATAAGTATGATATGAACTTTTTGATGATCACTAATTCAAATTATGCATTTAAAGAATGTAAATATGAATTATCTTACCTGATAACCAATATAGGGCAGAGAAATATTGTCATTAATTTTTATCGTTCGTTTGTAATCCATCAGAAGATCCATGATGTTGGCCATGGTTGAAGGCACCCAGCGACGTCGTTGATTATAAAATTCATTGAAACCTTCTGGACAGTGTGTGTAAGCATCACTAGCAGCTGAATACTCTACTCTGTAACCTCTCTGAAGCAGTAACGTGCATAACCATCTATCCTCCCCTGAAATTGATAAGATTTTTTGCCATGAAAATATTTCCCATTTTATTTTTGGGTAATACCAGGGTGTACTAGAATGAAATATACAATCTTGAAATATTTATAAATGACAAAATGAAAAATAGAATATTTTAATACTAAAAAAAATTAACATAACATTCATAAATATGCAAGTGACTCAGTTGTTGATAATAGTTTAAAGATTAAATTTATTGATGTATTTCTTGAGAAAACAACAAATTTTAAATCTTAAATTAATTGGTTCCAGCAATTGGTATTCTGAGCAGGAAATACAAGCCAAAAGATAACAGTACTGATTTTTAAAGATATGGATCAAGTGTAGTATACTTAATCAATGAACATTTTCTTTATTTCAGATTTCAAAAAGTTTATCGACCAAATAATTTTGGCCATTTTAATTTCATTTTTACAATGGCTGTGAAAAGTTAATTTTTTTTGTGTCTATCTCACTTGTTCCACTTACCTTGATCGTACTGTACATAGTGTCTAGCTTCATCAGAACGTGTAGTATATTTAGCCATTACATTATCATCCATGAGAGCCTTTCCTCGGAAGAGAGAAAAGCATCCAGGACTACACAGCACACATCCAATCATATGTTCAGTTGCTTTCTGAAGCCAATGGCCAATAGCATACTCAAACATTTGGTACCATACCATAGGACCTATAAAAAAAGTGCAAGACTCAATAAGTGTGTCAACATATCAAAAATTCATTTTTCTTTTTTCCTTTATTTTCTTTCTTTATTTCCCCCTCTTTTTTAATTTTATTTTTTTACAGCATTGATAAAAGGCTTATTTTGAAATTGTGTTTTGGGAATATTTTTTGTCAAATGAAATTTATTTCAATATTTTACCTTAATTTGAATTTCTATTCTATTGTATCTTATTCTTAATGTATTCTGAAATCCATCTTATCCTGTCTTCAAATTCTTTGTAGAATAGAATCATGAAAAATTGAAAGAGAGAAATTACTTCTTGGTTATGTGTGTGACTTGTTTGTAATATTGATTAATGTATGAGCATGAATTGTCAGGGGATATGTGGGATTATACCCCTAGAGAATTTGATGTCTCCTGAAGGAAAAGTATTTATTTGTCCCTGCCAGAGATCTAAATAATCCTTTTGTAGTAACCTCATTTTTGTTTTCCACACTTAAAATGTTCAAATCACAGATTTCAAATACATTTAATTGGGAAGGAAAACTTAGGTTGGTAGATTTAGGAATGTTTATTGGTTCAGATGCATTGGACATTTAACCTAATGAAAAGATAACAAGTCACAGTCCACCAACTGAAACAGAAAACACATGGACCACAATATTAATTAAAACCACAGTTAGTGAAAACACCAAAAAGCTGGATTTCTTTTGTCAGCTCTGATTGTCCACTTGTTCTTTTTATTTTTTCCCACTCACAAAAATTCCCAATTCATAGTCGGATTAATAATTTTTTAGAGAAATTATGATTACGGTTTGCAAACATTATGAAGAAAATAAAAAAAAGTACCTGAACCAACTGGATGAATACGCCCACAGGCTGCACCTAGATTAGGATTCTTTTTCATGAGATGAATTAGTAGATGCACTGCATGGGGCTGGAAGTCAATATCTCCATCCAAAGTAAGAAGATAGGTGTTCTGAGCTATTACAGCTTTACGATCAACAGGAATTGGAAGCTCCATAAGACGGTGACCCAATAAGTAGTACATGTACATGACCTACAAAAACAAAATAATTTAATCTCTCATACATAATAAGATGTAGAACTAAGTTTCATATTGATACTATTTTTGACAAATTTTATTGGGTGTTACCTGTGCATGAAAATGATATGTACACTGTCAATTATAAATAAATATATTATTACTAAATTTATTTAGTAATAAACTACTAAATTTATATGTTATTAGGTAATTTTTTACATCAAAATTTTAATTTTTGAAGAATAGAGTTTTCAAAGACATTAAGTGCCGAAATATTATTTGCTATTTATTGGAAAAGTTAAAAGATATAATTACAAATTTTCAGGGAATGTTGGGAATGTTGAAAATTTTCAGGGAATTTTCAGGAAAAAAGTAGCAATGCCATCAACTAATGTTGCTACTTCAAAGTATTAGGTAAGAATGTGATAATAATTGATACATTTTAAATAATTCCTGAAAATATTAAACTTTTCTCAGGAGTACTTTTGGTGCCTTTAAAATTTCCAGTCTTCGATTGTTATTAAATTCAAATGTGAAATTGTCATTAACCTCCACAGAAGTGTCGAAGATATCTCTTATTGTTCCTAGAGTAGATCATACCTGACTCCAACGCTTTCTGTGTCTGATTTTGCTTTTATCTTTAAGATGAGCAATCATTTTGGTCTTTCCTGGAAGAGTCCAAACAAGACGACCACCATATGGTGTTGGATACTTTTTGGGTGGGCGAACTCTCATTCTTGTTTCATGAACAAGTGATGCAGCTTCATCGATAGTGTCAACCAACAGTTTTACAAATCGATTCACTACATTCTCATCTTCATTATCATCACTAATTTCAAAGGCATCATCAAAGAAAATGTGAGCTGAAATAGATCAAAGATTCTTATAAGTAATTATATTTACTAAAGACTATTTTCAATATGTTATCAAATCTTACTTTCAAATTCATAGTAGTCTGGATCCACCACTCGCAAATATTTTTGAGCTACTCTACGAGCTGATTGATCTTCATCCAGTCGTAAGATAGATTTTAACATTTCCATCATCTCATCTTTAGTTTCGTGCCACATTGTTGCACATGCATAAATACGTGTAATGTGATCAGATTGTTTTACATTGCTTTTAGGGGAAGTACTACTTGCGGTTGAATGCACTGATATGCTCTCATAGTAGTCATCATTTCCTAAGTCTGCCAATTCCTGTCAAAAAAAAGAACACAAAAATAACACCTTTTTTTTCTAATAATTTTTAAAGATAAAATTATGATGCACAATATTTTACCTTTCTTTACATCATCATACTTTTGGAAATGGAAAATTACACAGAACAAAAATGCTATATATAGTAGTAATATGCTAAATAAAATTTTTCGAAGCAATTACAAAATTCATGAAATGATTATTATAATTATGAATAAAAAATTAAATTTGCTATTTTGTTGAGTGACAAAATCATTATATTCTTGACTAACTAATGATTCCAATTAATTAGTAAATTTCAAATTTTGGTAATATAATTGCAACAATATTCAGGGAATAGTGTTGCAATTATATAGACACAGAACATTTTTCAGGGGGAGCTCATTTCAGTTTGAAAGCCCCCTTCCCCCTAAAAACATTGATTATTTGTTTTGTAGCTTGAAATAAAAAAAAAAATATAAATGTAATGAGAATTTTTCTTTTGGATGTGGCATGGTCAATTATCTTGAAAAGTACTAAAAATATTGGGCTGTGTGTTGGCCCCTCTCCCTGGATCTGCCATTGAGGATGTGGTGCAGAATAGCAAAATATGATAGAAAACTTAAAATGAACATTTGAGTATAACTGATGAGAGAGAGAAAAAATTATTCTCTCTTTACTACACAAATTAAGGAGACACCACAGAAAAATTTCCTCCACAGACTAGTGAAATGTTGGATTCCTAATGACAGATTCAAGAAGTTGTGGATTCAATTCTGCAATATTTCTATTTTCCTTTTCACTAATGACATTATTTTTTAATGAAAATAAACAACAATTTTTACATTTTATAAGATTAATTAATTAAACACACAAGTATGTCATGAACCAGTTAGTGAAGTAAGCATTGAGAGAATGGAAAAGATGAATAAAATTTTGTTCAAGAAACAAAAACTATTCACAGAATGATTTTCTGAAAGATACTTAATATTTAAGAGGAAAAGAAACAAATAATTTACCTCAGTTTTACAGTCTGTTTCATCATCACGTCTTCGATTCAATCCAAGAGATTGGTCAATCAGTAAGGAATTATACATAGGTGTTACGAACAGTTTTTCTGTAGTCGCTAAACGTTCAGCTTTTGGTGTCCATATGTGTAGTGTAATCCAAGTCTGTGAAAGCAGCCATACCAACCATATCCATGCATGCTGTAGAAAACAAATGTTTGCTCATTTATTTATTTATTAAAAACAATGGTTAGTGCTTGGTTTATAAAAACATTTCTCTTATTTGAAGAAAAATTAAATACTACGTATCTTACCTTTTGTATAACAAACTCAGACAATAAGTAAACAGGTGGTTCTTGGAAGAATAAATAATCTGGTATAGTACCATGGAATACACAAGGATCACCATTTCGCAGACCACATGCAGCAATGAGGAGAGAAATAGATATGGGAATGGTAAGATTGACTGGAAATGCATAACTGAAGCCTTGGATTAGAATTTTGCAAGCAAATTTTCCTGTGAACAAATACAACATTTAATTAACATTTTTTAAACATTAAACAACCTTTTTCAGGATTTAACGTTTAATATGGTATTTCCTATAGAAATATTTACCAAAGATGTAACAGATGTACGCAGAGAGAATTTGAATTAGAAGAACATAAACCACAGTACTAGACCATGCATCAATAGCTTCAGTATCATCATTTGGAACAGGCTGAAGATCAACGCTGGTACCTCCTGAATGCTCGATTCTTTTGACCTGTGAAAGAATATGACAAAATTGTGCTAATCAGTAGTAAAAGTAACTCGCGTGCATTCTGATGAATATAATCTTATTTCTCTTACCTCATTGATTTGGATTTTGTGTGCTCCAAACGCATCAGGCAAGAGTGCAAAGAAATCTCTCACTGATTCCTCACCCTGAATGAGAACAATGAGTAGGACTGAACAGAAGAAGCAAACCATTTTCCAAATAGAGATGAAAGTATATGTAAAGTAACGAGTTTCTTTGAGTCTGTCTACAACCTTCTTTAGAGATTTCCCAATACCTGAAAACCAACAAATTTTATATTAAAAATAAGTTTGCAACATAGTATGTGGAACTTGTATACACAAAGATAAGGATCTAAATGTATGACATCTGACAAGAAGTATTGAAAATGAATGCTCTGAAATTGAAATCTCCTTTCTCTCTATTTATAATACACCAAGGAGCGTTGAAGGGTTATTGGCAATTTATAAGGAACTATCATCACAAAACCCTATGAGTGTGTTACTGCAGAATAGGAAATTACACCCCAGTTCTGCATCCAATAGATTTAAAAATAAAAAAAAGATTGGAGTTTATGACACGCAAATAGATTAAAGCATCACACATTGTAATCAGGCACCTCTCAAAAACAATCACCCTCATCGTCCAAAAACAATATGTTCTAATAAAAAGGTTTTTTATTCCTGTAGAGACAAGTTTTGTGAAGTTAAAAGAGTTCTGTGGGGATATGAGTTTTGCGGGGATATGAAGGAGGACAGGTTGGACGTGAATAATGTTTCTTAAGCAATATTCTACAAAATGAGTCCTTTTTGAACTGTCTATTTAAGTTTTAGAGATTTATTTCTTTTGGGTGCCCCCACTCTACAGCATGTTTAGTCAGACAAGTGCAGAAACCCAAAATATGTGTAAAATTAAACTGAAGGAAAAAGACGGAAGTAATCTTTCATGGTAAAATTTAAAGGACTCTGTTGAACTGTGTTTATCTATAATGTTAACGCTCAGAAATATTAGAATGGTTTCTGAAGCATAATTCCGGGCCTATAATGCTGTAACGCATAGTTCAGGGACTGGCCGTTCAATCTTGGGTTCCACTAAGAAGCACATTTCAATTTTAAAACAACAACAACAACAACAAAACAACATAACGATGTGCAGAGTTTTTATGCAGGTACAGATAGTACATTTATACTTCTACAATTCATGTTATTAACTGAAAATTTACTGATGTATAGGTACCGACTTTCGTGAATTCTTGGAACCCAGACGCTTGGAGATTATGTCAGTTTTCACCGTTATGTTTTACTCGCCGGGCAGCTAGTCCTTTTTGGCAAACAGCTAAAGCAGATGAATATATGGATTAAGTGTTAGATGAGACTGAGACGAAATACTTAAGTAGAAGTTACGTGGCTGAAGAGAGTCGAGCAATCTATATTTGGGCGAGAAATGCGTTTGAAACTTGGCGTTGGCCGGGCTCAAGGATGTTTTATGCAAATAATGGAGGCCGAAGTATCACCGTTGACGCAGAAATGAGCGAGCGAAGTCGAATCCTATCAAATTGACGATCTTTTTTAACTTGCTAACTGATCCCAATTACCTTACCACGTAGTACATTTCTTAGAACCACCGCCAATGGTACAGTATATTTCACACGTGTCCTATTTATCCATGTAAAGTACTCGCATCCGGGTAAGAACAATTGTCCGTGGTCACGACCTGTCCGGAAAAAAATTGTCACGAACGAAACTCGTTCGCCTTTCATTTCCTTTGGGACATTGGTTCGTGGTTGGCCTTATCATGGTTAGCCGTAACGTGGTTAGTCGTGTGGGAGCTTAGAAATTGTCCCAACCGGAGCGTTGCCACGCAGGCGGAGGTACCTGGAGGTGGGGAAACTCCGCAAGCTGACTGAGAGGTGGCTCAGTGTATCAACTGATGTTACTGCAGTGCCTCTGATCGGGAGGTCCTAACTTCGAGTCCCGACGGCGGCAGAATTTTCGACACTAGCTTTCCAGCTAGGTCGAGTTCAGTCGCTGTCTGGAGGAAAATGGTTGCTCTGATCGGTAGTTTTCCGTAGTTTCTCCGATCAACCAGGCAAATGCCGGAGCAGTATCCTAACAAACGGGCCACGGACCGCGCGTGATCTTTCCTTTCTCTTCCTTGTCCTATCCTCACCCTTTGCTTATACACACTAACACTAACATGTACGACACTACCATATTTGTCAGGGGACCGGTCGGGGGCTTAGAGTTTGTCCCGGCTGGGGCGGTGCCTCGGTGGTGGAAGATACCTGGGTGCAGAAAACCCTGCTAGTCGACGGTAGGTCGGCGCCGGCTCTCACCATCCAGAGGGGAAGATCACCGCCACCTCCCGATGAAAATGCAAGCACTACACTTACGGGAATAGTGACCTCAGTAGATGACGCGCCCGGAATCACAGAATCAATCAATCATCGTTCCAACACGGGAGAAACACCATTTCCCGGGACAACATGAACTATACTTACAGGACTATTGACCGTAGCAATTGACGCACCCGGAAACAAAAATCAATAACTATGAGTTGATTATTCTCAAGTAATACTTACCAAGAGTGGAATCCTTGGTGCCCGACACGTAGTTTTCCCACCAGCCACACGACACGAGGAATATTGACACAGGTATGAGCCACAGCACAGGATCGTTGTACTCTAGGAGCGGCCACACCACGAAGCCTGTGGCCTGAGCCGCCACGGCCACAATGTCGATTATGCCCTTGAAGTAGCGTCCGGTCTCCTTCTTACTGCGGGTAATCATCCCTATGCACAACATAAAAATAAAGAAAAACCTTGTATACCCAACAAAAAGCATGCCAGATACGCAATGCAATTTCTATTTTTAATAACAAAGTATTTGCTTTTTGGCAAGAATGGTGCTTTGAATGTTGCTAAATTCTTGAAACAAAGAAGTGAGTTTAGATGGATGGACACTCACTTGACTAATTTTATATAAGTAGAAAAAAGAAAACAAATCATCGTCTGATCATTGCAGTTACTGTTCTTCATGTAACGTAATACACAATTAAGAGATTTGTTTGGAAATAATATGAAAGGTTGTCTAAAAAATAGTGAATGACACACATGATAAAAGTGATTTTACTTGGTCGTAGGATTGCGCTACTTGGTCTATCGGCCTTGAGTCGCAAACCTTTCCTTTTCTTCTTGCAAAATAAAATGCCACTTTTACCTCTCGTATCGTGAATAACTATTGTACTAACAAAACAATCATCGCCGTATTAAAGAGGCAAAATATTGTCAATTACCGAGCACGCCCGGAACGAAGCACACGCAGTTGGTCAACATGGCCCCCTTGATGACGTCCAGGTTAGGCAGGACTATGTACATCAGAAGAGCCATGCCCACAACGTGGAAGGTTTCCATGATGAAGACCAAGAAGAACTCCGGGAACGTGGGTCTTCGGCTGGACTTGAAGAAGCAGATGCGCACCGACCTAATCAAGGTTCCCAGTTCAGGTACCATGTACGCGATCATAAGAGCCCACATCCAGGCTACTCGTTCGGAGGAGGGCAGGATTGCTATGTAATTTCTGTCGCGCCCTAGGAGGAAGAAGAACAAAAAATAAGATTATTTGAACATTTGGTGTTTCATTCAATGTTTTTTAATTTAAACTGCCTTTTTCAGCATATTTAGTTTTAATTTATAGACATGTTAAAGTAATCTAATGAAATGCTTTAAGATAACAAACTTTGTGCCATTTAACATTTCTATCACACATTAAAAAGTATTTAAAACTTTTTATTGGAAGAAGTAAGCCACAGAATCAGTTTTTAATTGGCTATTTAGTCGTATTTAAACGAACTTATAATTCTAACAATATTTCAATATCTTAATTTTTTTAAATGAGTGCACAAGGAAGTAACTTTTCTGCCGTTCATAGAAAAACCCAATTCATCATCTCTTTTAACGATTCTAAAGCTTGTAACAAGAAGAAAACATTCAATAAAGTGATAGCTAACTTCAACTATCCTCAGAACTAATATAAATCTGACAGTACATGAAAAGTTTTATCAGGATTTTGTGTAACACTATAAAGCCCCTTGGCCATTTTCAATGCCTTATGTGGTTGGCAGCAGGTAGAGCCAAGCATGTGCATCACATCTTTTAATTAAGACGAGAGAATTGAGCTTCTAAAGGTGAGTTATTAATGCCACAACTATCTCGCCTCATATTTCGCAAATAATCATTCTGATATTCGCAAAAATTACATTAAAACTAGAATTGTACATTTCATCAAGACTTGACAATCTCTAGATTACAAACATGGCGTTAATACAATCGGTGTTTTGTGAGCGTAAACTAATAACATAAGAGGCAATTTATGTGTTTGCTGTCTTTACCAACGTTTTTATTTTAATTGATAAGCAGCTGTCGACATCGTAGCCATCATCGTCCACTTTACCGCGTGAAAATCGATTTTCGATTCGAATACTTGATATCCCCGCAGCACATCTGATGATAACGTTGAATACATCTGAGAAGACATTTTGGATACTAGCGTATTCCAGCACCCGACTTCTATGCTACTTACCTAATTCCTTGTTGCAGTAGGTGATGGTCTTCCCCGGTCGAAGTTGCGAGGTCATGAAGAGCATGGTGCCTTTGGCAATCACCCCAGAGCCCAGGACGATGATGAAGGTGAGTAGGTACGCCACCACCTTGAGCATCTTGACGGTGATGTCGAGGCACCGCTGGTTCGCCATCGACCCGCTGTCCGTCTTCGGGGGTGGGTTGCGGAACACGTCCCATCCTTTCGTCTCCGGCACAGCTCGCTGGCTGCAACGCAAGAAACGGACCAAATTAACAACAGCCAAATAGCGGCGAACATTTGTTTCAGCAAGCTGCCTAGATTCACAACCTTGGTAGGGGTGGGAGGGGGCGAAATGTCTTTATTTCTACGAAAAAATTCAAATAATCTGAAAATACTGCGAGAAACTTGTGGTGTTCGAAGGCACGAGGTGAGCTAATATTGTTTAATTGCTCTGAAAATGTATACCTTTCGTTTTTACACAAAAATCCAATTTTATCAAAATAAAATATATAAAAGAGTATTTAAAACGAGTACAATATCTTAAGATGGCGATAGCCATAAAAAAAGAATGAAAGTGTTAAGTAAGACCCATGTAATTATTATCTTCAGCGATAGTATGACTATTTGAAATTATTAACATCAAAGATACTCAAATTTTTCTGTTGTTTGATACGCTTCTTGCCTGACTACATTAGAAATAACACAACGATTCAAATATTCCATGATACAAACCAGGCGTTATAGTAGGATCTTTAAAATTGCATTCAGTATTTTAATTTATGGTCTAATACTTCAATTTTCATGTTTTCAATCTTCACTAACATTTTAATTTAGTGTTTTAAGACGCAAGGAAATTGGAACAAAAACTTTAGATTCTAAAATATAAAACTCTCTTCCAACATTCTGTAAGAACATCGTTGGGGATGCTCAATGTTTTCCTTTCTTTGAGAATAAATGACATCCTTTACTTAGGAAATTATTAATTCTTCCACCATTATTACAGAATAATGCGCTTATTTAAATACTGTATTTATTTTCAGATGCAGGCGCATTAGCACCATAAATGGCGGACCAACTATACGATTGAGATTTCCAATTAAAAGCTTTGAATGCATATCATCTATCGAGTTCAAGTTTTCTAATATTTTAGAATGTCTCGCCTTGAAGCTTTGCCATTTCAGAAAAGATCTTTTTCCGCTTGGCTTGCGATGTAGAAAGAGGCGAGAGTCGGCGGCCAACGGCAAGTCAAGCGAGTCTCCTCTCCGAACGCATGGCCTCGACACTTGTATCCCTCTGGGGGTGAAGTCTTCGCTTCGCTCTAGAGCAGGCCCGTCAAACTGCGCCCGCACGAGCTATTATTCGCGCAACTTCTCTTTAACGATGGCTTGGAGAAATTCGAGTAGAGTGGGGGTATAAGTTACGACTTCGGCCACTATATTTTATAAAGCAATGCCAATCTCTGGAATATCAGTCATACCTTCGCAACTTTCTCAATTAATTGATTTCTAATTTCCCAGGAGTTCGAGGTATCTCCTGCGAAGGATCTGGATCTGCTTTGGCAGGATTTCTCGGTTTCAACAGTAAATATATTTTCTTACGCACCAATGAAGATGTGTTTGGAATGTTGTCAACAGTGCCCGCTGCGAGGTTTGGTCTTCAACTGTTTATTGCTCTAGGGAGGGGAAAACAAGGGCGTCGTTCACGAAAAGTTGCGCGGGTAATACTTGCCTGCCTGGGAAGCCCGGCGCTTCAACGGGCAAGGGCAATTTCTCCTGACTTCGCACTCATTTTCCCCTAAAATCCAGAAAGGGGTGTATACTTGTATGCACAAGCTGAAGCGGCACGAGGTGGTGAATAGTGACTTTATATGAAAATATGTTTGCCATGTTTGATTTTTTATACCAAATAACTGAGAATTGTAAAATTATTACTATTATTACTATTTGATGTTCAATTTCTTATTAAATTCTTCCTTATAAAAACATCTTTGCTAAGTGACAGGAATATGTTAAAATAGCGAATTCTTTCCTTTTTTCGTTTTGTGTTGTATTATTAAATCATTCAGTTATTGTATTTAGTAATAATGTGAAATACATTAACAAGTCTCTATAAGTTAACAATTCTCGCTTACGAACGGACAGTTCTTATAACAGACTATAATATTGGTCTGTTAAACCTTCTAATCTAATAGAAAGTACATACTTTTATATCACACTTAAGTAAACAGGATTACAAAATCAAGATACCTTTGTATCGAAGTTTTTAATTTTACCCTCAATTGAGAATTTGAAATCGGACTTGTGTATTATTTCATTTTAATAAGTAATTTATTTTTGTCTTAAAGAGAAAATGATAATTAACATAGCTAAATTTGTGACCATAACTGTCAAGTAACTTCTCCCAAAGACTGTCATGGGCCAAGTATGCGGTGACGTACCGCCACTCCGGAGGAATTTGTACAACCCTTAGTTTTAAATCTTGTGCCAATTTCTCTGAACGCAGTGTCCGCGAGCTCTAGTAAGCTTGTTACCTTGTCCGCGACATGCATGCTCTAGAGCATGGATTCCCGACCTTTGCTCCATCGACTCCTTTTAAAAGAATTCCTTGTTCCATTGAGCCCTTTACATTTTCCCATATAATGTACATCATACACAATCATAACACAAGAAATTCCACGTAAATGGCTCAAAGATAACAATTCTTCACATCAATATTTTCGTAAATATCTCGATCTTCAATAATCGGAAACGCTTACGATTTTAAATGGAGCAGGAGGGTTCCTAATCTTCATTGATGTGCATTTGTTACCAATTAAATCTATGTTAAGCGTTGCGTTAAGAACTGAAACATTTCTGCAGTGCGGATGCAGATAGCATTTTATTGTCCGATAGAGTAACATTGTGAATACAGTTTCAATTTCTTGAATTTTCCATGTATCTTATTGATGAACAATGAATGCTAAAGATGATGTTTGTAATTTATTATTATATATTTTGTAGTTTTAAACAGAAAACGAATAACTATGAACTTCGTTAACATTTTTGTAATCAATGATCTTAATCTTTGATTATCAGTGATCAAGGATTAAGATCAGGAATTCAATTGAAAAGATCGATTCCGACTCCGCTGGGAACCCTTCCTCTTAACCCTTCAACTTTGGGGTCTTTTTTGACCCCAGGGACAAATAATATTTCGCAACATTCTGGAAATTATTCACATGAACTTCTTCTCTTAGATATGCTATTTACGTCCAGTTTTACATATGTTGTAATTATTTCAGTCTTCTAAGTTTGTTTCTTTGTTGGGAATAATATCATTTTTATGCGGGTGGAGTAAATAAATGTCATATTTGACACCTAAATTACAAGAAAAATTCTAAAAACGTGTCCATTTCGGTTTTGTAATATTATGTTGCAGTTGCTGAGTGATAATTTGATGTATTTGTCTATTATGATTTGGTAGCACTGTTTCAAACATTCTCATGATGGTAAGAATATGAACCTATGTATAGTAATGAGGATATGCTAGAATGTTTTTTTCCGGAAATAACATTCTTCTTTGTTATTTAGTACAATACATAGCATTGTACAAATAAATAGCATTGTTTTCTCGATTAATAATTCCAAATAACATTCCTGCATCAAATACTTGTAAATTATTGTGTAAAACGTTTGGAGCCAAAAAAGACCCCAGAGTCCACGTAAGTATTTGAGAAACAGAGTCGATGGGTTACGAGTGTACGAGAAAGGACGGCCTTGAACGGCAATCAGTATTGCAAATTATAAGTACACTAGTGGGAATGCGTGGCAAACCCAACCTTTTTTGCCTTTTAATGTTATTATTCAACAACTATTCATATTTTTGAAAAAGTGCATGCCATCATTTGAAGATCTACAATTATTGAAAGAAGTTATGCAGAAAAAATCCAAGCCACAACAATCAATATGGTTGAAAAATGGCTTGGAAAGTTGGGACATAATAAAATTTCAAGCTGCCAGGATGCAGGCCGAAAATTAGATATGAGTGGAATATGGCTGTAAGAAAGTTGGAAAAGTTCCACTTATTCATTGTATGGAAAATAGAAAACTCCCATAACACTGTTTCATATTGTTTACAATCAAGTTTTGAAGACTAATGAAACGAAGGAGGTTTACAAATTCTTGAACAATATAATAACTGTTCATTGTTAACACAGAGTTGAACATGTTTCTGAAAATGTAATTGAAATATTTTATATTTACCAAGATCTGAATATGTATGTTGTAGGGAATTGACAAAGAAATCTTGCTATTCACCTTAAATATAATTCATTACAAATATAATTTATTACAAATACATAATTATAACCACTGATTTTTTTGTGTGCAAGGACACATGTGTCAGACAATTGCTGGACATCGTATTATACACTACTAATCTTGGCATTACTCTTCGAACTTAGAAAACTCGCAATTTTTGCTTCGATAACCTCACACTCACATGTTTCCTTGAATAGGAAATGTCGAATGCTTTCTATTCTCTATTTCATTCTATTAATTTAGCAAGCGATAAAACATTTAGGACCCACTACCTAAGCAGAAATCACGAAATTTGGTTCAGTAGAAAGCTCAAACTTCGTTCAAGACGAAATACTTTGTTTTAAATACAAAGATTTGTGCAATTGTCTAAATGTCTGAAGTTTTCATTGAAATCTGAACTATACCATCCTTATAAATGCACTTTCTTATATTTGAGAAAAATATAATAAGAAAAAATATTCAGCCATTTTCCGGAAAATTTTTAAAATGTCACGTGGAGAAAAAGACAAAAAATAAAAAAATATATATATTTGAATTAATTTGAACATTGTCGAATATGGAAGGCATGCATTGCTGATATGTTGTGAGTACGACCATGGAGTAAAGAATTACCTCTTTAGTCTATGGTACGACTGAAGAGCTTATTTCCAAGTGCTGTAACTCCACTTCTGTTTGTTTATTGTTTTACGTATTCATTTATTCTTAAAACTTTTCTCCATCATGTGCCAAATATTGTGTTCAAAAATGTTTCTCCTAAGCTCAACGATATCTGAAAACCGAAAAATCATAACTTGAACTATAAGGAACTACAGGAATGGAATACTTTCCGTTCCTGAAAAATTGTATTTCATGGGGATAAGCTCTTTAATTAATTGCAGTTCTACAATCATGAACATTCTATTGCAAAACTAACACGAATTATAAATGTAATTTTAGTACTATGCAGTAGGATGTTTCTTGAGTTTATATGAGTATATGAATCAATTTTACACATACTAAAGTATGTGATTAAGTGTTGATTGTTTTTGTAGAATAAACATGGGTGATTGTATTTTAAATCCATAGTTAAAAGCTATATTGGGAAAATTAGTGAAAGCGCTTATAAAATCTCAATAAATGGCTAAAACTTTGTTTTTATCAAATAAACTGTTTGATTCATTGATCTAATATCAACAAATATCGTAGTACACAGTGTAAAAGAGATGAAGAGGAATTAATATTAGATTTCAAAACTATTTTACAATAATATCCCACAATGCTCTTGCACAGATGGCGATCATTCCATTCCTGTTTTTAGTTACATTTAGTCATAAGGGCACAAGTCTTAAGGTCTCGAATGTCTTGATACACGGAAGTTTATTCATTTACCTTCACTTTTCTTGCCCTCTCCGTATTCGGTAACGGAAACCACAAAATATTCAATAACTTGCTTCATTTTCTATTCCTCTTTTTATTCGAATTATTCTGTATCCGTAATATTAGAGCCAACAAGACCCGATGTACAGGAACACCATTAGTCAGATATATATCAAATAATTGGCGCTATTGAATAGGAGATAGTAGCTCATTACTTTTCGTAAAGCCACCTTCTTACAAGAAAATCGAAATAAGGAAAACCTTTTCTTTGAATACTCATACGCCATCTTTATTCACAACTCATTTGTTTCGATTGTTCATAATGCACCCTGGGTTTCCTTCAGACAGACCATCCTTAACGGACCCTTTCTTCAGACAATTCCTTAACAGACGCCGGCCGTTAAGAGTGGCTTATCACTCCTCTATTTATTTGCGTTATGTCAATATGACAGTAAAGTGTTACAAAAAGGCATCGCCTCCACACGAACGAGGTCGTTACATCTTCTGTTCTCGTAGTTCTACCGAGATCCCTATCTAAGGACCAACATTTGCAGCCTCCATCGTGGGAGCTCAATTCCCACGAAGGTTAGATCCTCGTGCCCAATGTGAAGCGAAGCGTCCGGAAGCCCGGCGAGTGGAGGAAGAGGAACTGGAAGGCAGCCTTGTTAGTGGCCTTTATGTGGATGTTGCACGGAAGAAAAGCCAGCGAAGAGGAAACACGCTCTCCTTTGCAAACTTGCTTGTCGCACGGATGGGTTGAATACTTCCTAGTACAATATTTGTTGTTGTTTTTTCTTTTTAATGCTGCTTCATTATAGATTTTACAACAATGCAGTTATAACAAGAGGATCAAAGTATTTATCAGGTTTATACTGTGTATAGTCTTCGATCATCAAGTAATTCATTTCATCAAGGAGTTAAAATAGTTGGCAAGGAAGGTAATACTTGTTAACAAATACATGCAATTTTATTATTAGCTGAATTCTTTATTAATGTGATCTAGAACCTTCTATAGGAAAATAAGCCAAAGTTCCGACGTCGAATTACCGGAGATCATGAAAAATTATTGAAAGTGTGAAGATTATTGAAAAATATGTTCGTATTCTTATTTGCAAATAAAAAGAAAAAACTGCACAGTATATTCCGATTGCTCTCTGCAACAGACATTCCAGGAACTTCCAACCTCTTTATTTTTTCTCTACGAAAGAGAAAAGTTCACTAACGGAAAAGTTCATGGTACCGTCTCCTGTCTATAATAAAAACCCAACGACCTCGCAAGAAGGGACGTCTTCAGAGGAGTATTATCGAGGCGTTACACTGTTCAAGAGCTGCGTAAGTTAATATCAAACGGAAGTCTTGAATGTCATTAGTTAGTGTCGAGCTCTGCATACAATAATACTGCATACGCCGAATCGAGATTCCTTATTACAGAATATGAAAAGTTCCTACAAAATAAGAATTCAAGATTTCTACTAAAAACACATGGAATTAACACATACGGTATCTGGGGTTTAATCAAAGAGAGAATTTTTGAATTTTTCCCTTTATTTGGGTTTGGATAGTACAATTGCACTGATGTTGAACTCTTACACAAGTGGCAATTCTGTCGAATGTATGAGGAAACATTCGTGGTGTTGCTATAAGGAGGGACAAGGATTTTGTGGATCTGGTGTTCGATTCCACTGACTGGCCAGCATAGTCATCAGCTGAGCATCTGGGATGACTCAAGAACGCGACCTTAGACCCCTTGTTACGGTTTTACTTCGGCATCCGCCGGAAAATGATAAGCAGAAATCACGGGAAATTGCCGATCATAGCAGCCGGTTTCACAAATTCTCGCCCCAGTAATGAATTTCTGTGACAAAAATGTTCAGGCATGGTAGAAAACCAGTCATTGTTGGGCATGTAAGGTATATTGAATATTAAATTGGGTTAATATAAACAGTGATAATTGCATACGCTCAATGCAATTCAAAAACACATTCGATATTTTCTACGTCCAATTTGGAGTGAATCAGATGTCAAGAATTGATCCCAACTAACTCTAGTGCAATCGATATAGGACGCCATTAAAACCATATTTATCTCAGTGGTTTACATTTTCCTATAAGTTCAGGTTTCTGAACTAATTGAGAAAGTAGTTACTCGTCAACATGTACCATAACTGGAGGGCAGTAAATATAAACAAGATCTGAAGTAAAACTATTTTTTTTCGTGAAAGTTGTCCCTGCTTAATTTAATTCCCAGGCGATCTCAAAGAAAACGGTATAGCAACTTATAAACAAATTTGAATATCCAAAAAGTTGTTTAGGACAAAAAATTAGTAAGATTTGTAAAAACGGGAAAAATAAACTTTTTTTGATTAATTCTAATTAAATATTTGTGCAATATCACTTCATTTTTGTACTGAATAAGCATGCTTTGTCCTTCAATAAACACGTACAAGCTAAATTCTATAGACCACTGGCATCATCGTCGCGGACCATCGGTGGCCCGTGGACTACAAATTGAGAAACACTGAATTAGTAAACTCTTTCAGTCACTTTCCTCTGTTTCCTTTCATTTCCACTTGACGTTTTTATATGAAAGTCGTCCGGTTACAAAACATCCACCCATACAGGAGAGTTTCACCTCCAGCAATGTTCAGTTATAATTCGAAACTCCCGAATACTCACAGGTTTTGAACATAAAAGAACACCACTCAAGAGTATAAATGTTATTAAATATAATATCGTTCACAGCATAATAATCATATTAATTTAAATAATCCCAATATAATGTGTTACGGCTTAGTGCTTTTATGCAACTGACACAAGATGAACCTCCATCTTTCTATATTTTTTGTTACTCAGTATTGTTTGTTCTTACTGTATTTTTTGTTGTTCAACAATAATATAAAAATAATAAATTCTATTGTGTATTACAGATTACTTGAGAAAGGATTCAAAGTTGAAATCCGAAACATTAAATAAAAGTACAAAATTATGGAATAAAACTTTATTCAAAGCTTTATTTAACGTAATAACTGTTTATTCATCTGATTGTCATTAATCCAAGGAATCCTGAAATAATTTATGAAAAGACACTGTTAAACCATACTATGGCAGCGCTGGACCTTTGCAAATTCCAAGATGCGCCAGGAGTGATTCAGCTCTTCGGCGTGACGTCATGCCACCGGTACGAAAGAGCCGTAGCCGTGGAATGACCGTTCGAAGCTTTTTTAGCAGGTGACTTATACAAACAAAACCTTGTTTTCTTTTTATTTCTATTGCGATCGTCCAACCTCTTCAATCTGCCTACACATCACGCACATTATTGAGTTATCCAATCTGTCAGGATCAGTAAGAATTCTTATACATATATGATGTAACTACAAAAATTTTAGAGAATTAAAATGAATATTTATATTACATTGCATGACCACTATCACGTTTTTGTTTTTATATATGTTAATTTTGTTTTATAAGTATCATTTTCCATGATGCAAAAAATTCACTGGCAAGAAGTGATAGTCACGAGAAACGAATGCAAATAAATATTAAGTCACATTTTGAGGCAAAGTATTTTTGCTCCTTTTTACTCCACATTTAAATCAGTCTGATTCATTGTAACAATATTTCACTGTTCATATTATATAGGCTGATACATCTTCTTTTTTTAATCCAATCTTATTTCTACTTTCACAAACGTCTAGAAATAGCAGCACATCATCGAAGATCATATCGATTGAATTGTACTTTTCCTACGTTCCGATCACAAATCAAATCAACGTGCACAATTTATGTAATGTAATCAGCCCATGGGAGCTTTTAGTTCCCAGTGGTAACGACATGTAAACCACCATGAATATTATAAAATTCTGTAATCATGTCTTTTCGAAATGCAATTTACAAATTCAAGATACTATGTCGTTCTTTCTCCATTGACACCGCCCTGAGATATGTCACATCAACACATGACAAAAATAAAAATCGACAATATCAACAAGAACAACATCAGCAATAATAATAATAATAATAATAATAATAATAATAATAATAATAATAATAAATACAGAAAACAAGAACAGACTTTTAATTGAACCCAAAGAATTGCCAAGAAAATCTTTACATTTCAGAATAACAAACAACTTCAATGGATGGAAGAAAAACCTAACGGCTCGCTATAATTGAGAATCAAGAAAGAAGTAGAAAACATGAATTAAGAGGCACAATTGGGAGCGAAGGATTTGTACATCGATACTATCAAAAAGACTTAATGAGAATAACTCAGGAAAACGAGCGACCCAATGAATGAAAGAGGAAGGAAATAATAATCAGAATAAATGAGCATCGGGGATTGTTGACGTCGGCATTTTTTCCCTTACGCAACTCGCATGGTGTTTATGCATTATGCTTTCATGTTTTGGTGACCCCTGAATCGTCGTGCGACATTAATATTTTCTGGGGTACCGAGAACAAAAAGAAATCGAGAGAATAAGAATAGGAAGGATAGTAAATAGGGAGATAAAAGGGAAGGAGAAGATGGTGTGATGAAAAAGATTAAAGAGAAGAAGAAGATGATGAAGAAGGGGGTTTTGATTCAGTGCTTGAATACTGTATTCAATATTCCCTTTACGAATCATTCTGCACATACTCTTTCCTCGCGTATGAAGCCCTGTACATCAGGGCTCAGATAGCTAAAGTGAAAATAATGATAGTTGAGTACTTGTAAGTCATAGCTGACTGAAACGAAACGAAAAAATAAATATAGCATTGTTGCACCCCAATTCGAAAACAAAAGTAGTATTTGTGATAGCTTTCAGGAATCATTCCGCCTCAAGAAGGAAACAATAGCAACACTTTTCTTGCCTAATAACCGTTTTCATTGTATAACTAAATTTATTTATCATAATATCATTGTTAAGTAAGTTTAGGTGGCTCAGGGCATCACATGATGCAAGTCCAATCCCTCTGACGGGGAGTTTCTAGGGTTTGAGTCTCGACAGTGGCAGGATTTTCGTCTCTAGCTAGATAGGTCATATTCAACCGCTATCGGAGGGAGAATTCTAGCGGCCGGTGGCTCTGATCGGCAGTTTTCCGTGGTTTCTCTGACCAGCAGCACGCGAATGTCGGAGCAGAACGCAAACAAACGGGCCATGATCCGCGCGCGATCTTTCCTTCCTTTTCGCTGCACTATCCTCAACCCTTACTTACACTTACACTTACACTTGCAGCACACTATCACATATGTCGGGAGACCATTTGGGAGCTGAGTGCTTGTCCCGGCAGGAGAGCTGCCTCAATGGTGGAAGATACCTGGATGACGAAAATCTTGCAAGCTGACATGTAGGTCGGCGCGGGTTCCCGCCATCCAGCGGAGAAGTTCACCATCACCTCCCGCGATACAAAAATCACTACTCATAAGGAATTGATAACCTTAGCAGTTGACGCTCTCGGAAAGACTAACCAATGAATGTAAGTAAGCTGTTGTCCTATAAACTACATTTTTTCTATAGTGGTCGATGGTAGTAGGTCATTGTTACACCAACTGCCTTATAAAGTGATATTTTTAATTACTTCGCAAACGTCCTTCTCAACGGGGCTCATCGCTTCAGAAATGTGCTTACCACTGTTAAAAAGATTCATTTTATGAGGCAGGAGGTGTAACAATGACCTAACGTCATCGGCCGCTATGGAATTGATTAATTGATATTCCGGGCGTGTCAACTACTGACGTCACTACTCCCGTTAGTGCAGTGCATTGTTTTTTATCGCGAGGTGGCGGTGATCTTCTCCCACTGGATGGCGAGATCCGGCGCCGACCCACCGTCGACTAGCGGGGTTTCCCCAACCAGCATTCGGCTGGTGTTGATCGGAGAAACCGCGGAAAACTACCGATCAGAGCAGCCGGCCGCTAGAATTCTCCTCCAGACAGCGACTGAATTCGACCTAGCTCACAAGCTAGTGTCGAAAATCCTACCGCCGTCGGGACTCGAACCTATGGCCTCCCGGTCAGAGGTCACTCTCCAGGTCAGAGGCACTGCAGTAACATCAGTTGATGCACTGAGCCACCGCTCCCGGTCCGCTATAAAAAAATCAAAGTATAATATGTTAGCAAGTCGTGAAGTGGTCTCGGTTGATTGATTTTTTCGTGTTTCCGGGCGCGTCAACTGCTTCGGGCATTAGTCCCGTTAGTGTAGTGCATGTTCTTTTCTCGGGAGATGGCGGTGATCTTCCCCCGCTGGATGGCGAGATCCGGCGCCGACCTACCGTCGGCTAGTGGGGTTTCCCCCTAACCAGGACTCTCCCGCCAACGGGGCACCGCCCCAGTAGGGACTAGTTCTAAGCTCCCGACCGGTCTCCCGGAATATGTGGTAGTGTAGTGCATGTTAGTGTAAGTGTGTGTGTAAGGGGAGAGGATAGGACAAGGAAGAGAAAGGACAGATCGCGCGCGGTCCGTGGCCCGTTTGGTAGGGTACTGCTCCGGCATTCGCCTGGTGTTGATCGGGGAAACCACGGAAAACTACCGATCAGAGCAGCCGGCCGCTAGAATTCTCTTCCAGACAGCAGCTGAATTCGACCTAGCTGAAAAGCTAGTGTCGAAAATCCTGCCGCCGTCAGGACTAGAGGCGCTGCAGTGACATCAGTTGATGCACTGAGCTACCGCTACCGGTGTGAAGTGGTCTCGGGAAGCAAGGGTTGATTGAGGAGGCGCGCGATGTGTTGACCGCCGGGGCCGCGACCTTTGCGAGCGCCGCCTCATCGGGCTTTCTCCGCGCTGCGCCGCTGCGGGTGACGAGGCGCCTGGCTCCAGCCGACTCCAGGAAGCGAAGCCCCGCTCCGGGCTCACTCGAGGCGTCTGCCTAGTCGGTTGCTGGAATCCTCACTCTTCGGTTTTTACTCAGAAAGTGAATCAGTTTTGTTCGAAAACGCCTACTGATGATACCGGTTTCCAGAATGCTCGATCGTGACTCCTGTGCATCTCTGTATCTCAAAGAGATTCGCCGTGAATCATGGAGAAGTTCATTCATTGGAGGAAGCAATAATTGCATGAACCGGTACATGTCAGTCCCAGTGGTTATCAATATTGTCTAAATGTTCGTTTTTTTACAGAGATGAAGTTAAAAAAATAATAGCATAGAAAATAAGTTGCAATAATAAGATAAATTAGTTAGTCGTTTACTGGATTGCTCTGTCTTAGGTTGTAACTTAGAAAATTAATGATAATTCGAAAATGCGTTTTGATGGTATGTCAATTTTTGTGAACGTTGAATCCAGACAATGGTGATTTTCCCCAAAACGACTGCCGTGAATCAGAAAAGTTTGGATTGTGTCGAAAAAAGTAAAGGAATATGAATCGAATCCCCGCAGTTACGTGGCATATTCTTCCTTAATTATTGGAAAAACGATTAGAGAAGTTTGTGTAAATATCAATTGTATAATACACTGCATTGAGCACACATTCACCTACAATTTATGTGATACCTTTGCTCACTAGGGATGCCTGTCAATTGATGGAATCTTTACTCTACGGTTCTTGTTGAGAGAAATGAATAACTTTTATTCAAAATCATATAATGACGATACTGAGGGTTCTAGAATATTGTATTCAGACTCCTGTGAGTTCCAAAGAGACTCTGTGAATCACAGAACTGTTCACATTATTTAGAGGAAACGATGTTAGTGTGAATTTAATTACGACTTCGTTGGGTCCTTTAACTTAAAAGATTTTGTTCAATGCAACGCTTGTTTCCAACGTGTGCTGATTCACTCATCTTTTGATTGATTCCTGCACTCATCCAAGGCGCCATCGAGTAACTGGAATCCACACAGTCAGCCATATTCGGATTTAGCTCAGTAAATGAATCACGTTTAGTCGATAGCGCATCTTCTACCGAAAATATTTCGAAGTTGATGATTGTACTTGTGGTGAGGTCTGGAATTTTGAATCTAGACCCCAGTGAATCTCAGAGAGGTTCAGATTGACTCACAGAGATGTTTGTCTTGGGTCGAGCGAAGCAAAACATGAATAAATAGAATCATGGCAGCGACTTTGGTTATTCTTCCTTAAGTGATGGCAGTGGGCTTGTATAAATTGCCATTGTAAATTATTACACACATTTTTAGAGTTTAATACGTAATACAAGTTACGTTTTACAAGTTACAGTTACAAATTCTCCAGTCATTAAAGGTTATCCCCAGAAAATGGAATCACATTCTAAAACGCTTATTAATAATTATAGGCGTACTGAGAAGAAGGACATGGTGTACGCGGAATAAACTGAGATGAGAAGTTTGCGTGAATTAAACATTTCAGTTACCTTCAATTCCCTTGTATAGTAAAGTGGTTGTATAAATAGATTATGTACAATACAAATCTAGTCTCAAATATCTTTTTACGGGATATTACGCAGTTATAATTTGAGGTGGAGGAATATTAAGCTTGGTAATGCTACGACCCAGTGCTACACGGGAAATATTCCAGGAAATTAAAACCAGATAATGCACAAAATTATGATAATAAAGATGTCTTGAGCATTTTCCCAGAAAATAAAATGAGCGTATACAAAGTTTATTAAAACGCACGAAAGCTGGTGTCGCATTTGGAAATTCCTCCCTCTCTTGTACGAACGTAGTGCCAGTTACAAGGCAATAATTTAAATTATGTTTCAGGAATTTGCGTTCTAGCTCAGATTCACCAAATGAAAGCCACCAAAAAATTTCACAGAAGAGGTTTTTGCTAAGTAATTTCTTGAGAAGTTAATCATGACTTAATCGTCGGTAACAGATTTTATTATTTCAATTCTTATTCTCAAAACTATTATATCTTTGATTTATTGTAACTATTTATTAATAAACAATGATTTTATTGATGTAAAGAGATTTATATTTCCAACTACTTTACACACACATTGCACTACTTCTCGCTCCACAACCGTTCGATTACAACATCACCCTTACATTCGTTTCCAAACAGCACCCACTAACTATGTGATTCGACAAGTATCATTTCTTACGTGATAAAATATTTATTAATAAACGGCGATTTATTTTAAGAGATGATTTAATAGCAGGATTATAATCCTCCATTATCTACCAAACTTCCCTCAGAAAATCAGATAAAATCTTACTGAACCCTCAATCTCCCACCTAGTTTGTCAGTTTCATTTCCAGAGGGTGTATCATCATTCCGAATCTCAAAAGCTGCCGGCCGCTTTCCCAGCCGCCGCCACCGCTCCGCTGCTGCTGCCGCCGCTCGGAGGAAGTGCGAAGCCCGCGTTTCCACGGGCGCGTGCCCACTTCCGGCCGCGCCGCC
Organism: Teleogryllus occipitalis; assembly: GCA_011170035.1. Classification (NCBI taxonomy): domain Eukaryota; kingdom Metazoa; phylum Arthropoda; class Insecta; order Orthoptera; family Gryllidae; genus Teleogryllus; species Teleogryllus occipitalis. The sequence continues at coordinate 141,481 of BLKR01001811.1, read as the reverse complement.
GCCATCTTGCGGGGGTTCTCGTGCGCACCTCCAAAGCCCCCCCGTGCCCTCGCGAGGGCGACGCCGTGGGAAGCGGAGCACTGGGGCGCGGCGGTGCTGACGGAGGGATGAGCGGCGCGAAGGCCTTTGTGGCTCCGAGTTCGAGACGGAGGAGGAGGAGGAGGACATTGTACGGCGCTCATGCAATATGCATCACGCGCCGCCGCGACGGGGAAGATAGCGCGGGCGCCGCGACGTCGCGTCGCCTATAGTGAAGCGCGAGACAGGATCACATCGGGCGATCGCCGGGGATCCTAGAAGGCAGGGCGCTCAAAAATGGGATATACGAAAAACCTACGTATAAATAAAAATTAATGTGGGTACGTCTGACGCACATAGACGCAAAAACTACTCAACCGATTTCGCTGAAATCTTCACACTTGGTTCTTATTAGTATCGGAAGTGTTTAAAGAGTGGTTTGAATTATATCGGACATATGTGGGAGTTGCTGATGATTTATGCGTATATGATGACTCACGCGTCCATGAACAGAGTCTCTACACAAGTCGCCGCACCATCAAAGATTAAGCCAAGTGTTAAGAGGAAGTAATAAGAGTTTTCTATCGAAAAATCGGCGTCTTTTTCCAGCAGCTTTACAATAATTTCTCTATGATGCGTAAGCACTACGAGAGAAAGTAAAATCATCAATAGCTTCGTAGCTAATGAGAGCTGCCCTTATAATGGCAAGGTGAGACGCAATATGTTCTTTGTGAGGTGAAGATACGGTCATGTGCTGCACGTATTTGTTTAAATATCTATGACGATAATAACTATACAACCACATGGCTCTATTTGTAGCTGAAACAATGGCAGTAAAATATCACAATATACTCGTACATATTCTTTTAATGGACCCAAACACAAGAACCTAGCACATCAGGATTCAGATATTAAGAGCTACATATAATTAATTATAATGAAATAGTTTGTCAGTTTTATTTGTTGGTGCACATTTATGTGTGTAGCAGTCGGTATATTGCCCAGTATACATTTTCTGTATAACAGGCGGTAAAGTACCTGTCATGAGACAGTATTAGTAGGGGATCTAGCATTTTCTTCAAAAGGAATTTAATAACGTTCAATAAATTATTAGACGTCGAAACCTACATTATAATTAACAAAAAATATACTTTAACCTTTCAACGAACATTTGTTGAATATTTATTTCTTTGATGTGAAGAACAGATATATTATCAAGAGAACATTATGGAGGGCCAATAAAGCAGGAAATTTTAGAACAAAACATCACAGGAAACAGTTTTTCAAAAAAATATGTTTGGTGTTTTTTTAGAAATGATGTTCAATGAGGAATGGAGATTTTATTATGTTGAAAGTGCGTTTAAAAGCCACAGATTATATATTTTAATGATCTCGAGTGACAAGCAGTTATCTGACCATTAATGTGAGAATATTTTCTCATCATTATCACTGAAGCAATATCTCATAAACAGACTTTGTCCATCGAGACGGTTTCTCTATGTTCACCAAGTTAGCTACCAGAAATTACGCTGTACTCCATTAAACTGTTATTCTTGATTTTCAAACATCGGTATTATGACACCACAACAAGGTAGCTTTTGAATTTCTATTTACAATATTGAGTCCTATACTTCACCTTAACGGGAATAACGCATTGTTCGGACACCCAGAGTAACAAGAGGGGAGACTGAATTGTTAATAACCCCCTCTTTGAAAAGGTGCAAAGTTAAAAAAAAAACTATAAATTTGCTTCAACGTGACCTGTTATGTTAATAAAGCTAACAATTAAATTAAATTCATTTTAAAAATATATTATTATTTTTATTATATAATTATTTTAAGCATTTATTCAGAGTCTGCATTCAAATTTTCTAATAGAAAAAGCAGTACTACGGAGGCATTTATGAAATATTTCGATGTTTTATTTTCAAACTGTTAATAATTTAAAAAATACAAAACGGAAACAACAAAATAAATTAAAAACGCATTTCAATAAACATTAATTAAAATTGATATCTTTATTTTTAAATGCCCCTCTCCCATGTCTGAAGCCACCCTTGGGTCACACATTTTTTTAATAAGGTGCCAGACTCCGCCACCAAGTTCAGCGGCGTTATTAGCCCTGACATCACCCCTGCCACCGCGTTCTCGTGCCCTGAGCTGCCCGCGCCCCTGCAACCCTCACCGCGGCGCTCCCGCGGTCGTGCAATGCAGGCTCACGGGGCGGAACGCGAGACGCGACCCGCCCGCGCATTCCGAGCGCCTTAATTGGCTCGCGTTGCGTCGGCGCAGTAACGACCTGATGAGTGGAAAGCGCATGCGCGGACGATGCGGCGCGAAAGGCGAACGCGCGCCCGCCATTTCGCGCGACGTACTTCCGGTGTTTCCTTCCCGGCGGATCGTTCCGGTGGCAAGCCTGGCTGAGTACGGGAAGGCGTCAACAGGCGTTTTAGCGGGTGTAACATGTGGATCACGAACGATTCGATGAGGAGGTTGCGGTTTATTTTCAAGAAATAGAACACGAAATTCAGTATTAAGAATTTCTTGTGTTAAAGATTGTTCCAAGAAAGGTAAACTTAAAACTTTGTTTTACATTAAGGAATAAAATATAAAAGTTACAAAATACATGTTTTTATTATAAGAAAATACGAAATTACATCACACGAAAATGAAGACTGTCACGAGGATCATATCCTTGTTCTTAATTTTCAGCTTCACGCAATATTGGGAAATTACCAATGTATTTAATTAACATTGTGCAATATTCTTTTTAAAATAAATATACTTAATGAGCTTTGCTTTCGGATACCTGTGTATTTAGTTACACACTACTGAGAAAGTTTAATTACAGTTTAATTACAACATTTAATTAAACACAGAACCAATTTTGTGAAGCTCTCCTCACTCTTTAATATAAAGCGAAACCTGAAGAAAATATAACTTTTTCAGGAAATTGAATTCTGTCTAATAATGCCGTAAAAGCGAGCACTGATAAATAATTCCTATAAATGGATTGGAGATCAGAGAGATAGTGGAGAAATTAACTGGTTATAATATAAAATAATAAATCTGCTTGGGCAGAATACTTCCATTAAGTATTAAGCTAGAATTCCACAGAGTGTGGTAATATCTTTCAAAAGATAAAGGTCACCGCACTCTTGGGAACGTGTTTGAGAGGCTTTCAGCAGTGACAAATGGGAGAATTATGTACTGTAATTAATACAAATGTCAACTACTCGTGAACATTGTTCAGTGATTCATTCATACATTTTATCAATCTTTTCCTTGTTATGTAAATGCCACTTTCTTTCACGAAACAAAAATAAATAAACAAAGAAATTTGCGCTCTGAAAGAAAACAATCCGTGTTCCTGTTTAATCACTCTCCGCCTTCAACAACTTCAACAACAACTACCAAGCTCCAATTAAGGACATACCTGAGGAAATGCGTTTTACACCTTGAAATTTCTTCTCTGAGAACACCGATTCTCTCATGTTTATTGCGTTTCTCAAACGGCGTGACGTGTATTCTCTTTCCCTCGGCGGGTTTGCTCTACTTTCAACAAAATATGGATGCTCGCGAAACGTGTCCTTATTCTTTCTGTGCTGTTATTACAACTCATATTTAAATTTATGTCACGAATTACGTTAATTCTTCTAAAGCGTGAACATTTAAAACAGTTTCCATCCCAATTACTTCATTCATAAAATTTATATGGAAATTAGTACGCAAGAAGTCGTGGGAAAACTATTGTGAAACGTAAACATAGATTTTCACATGATACATTCATGCTACGTATGGCAGGATTAATTTAATCATACGTCAACGTACACAACGGAACTGAATTTGTATTCGAACCGTTACCCTTTCATTCAAAGATTTGCGGAGGGAAAATTATGATAACAGAGGCATTAGAGTTTCAAATACTTCGTCTGCAGCAAGCCACATGATCCAGGAGGGCGGCCGACCATCGAGACCGGCGAGCGGGAGGGGGAAACGGGTTCGGATCCGGTTTGTCCGAAGCAAAACAAATGCGAACGCCAGCGCGCGTTGAACAATCGACTGCCACGGCGCAGCGGCCTCCAGCGGACGGTGAGAGGAAAGTGAAAGTGCGCCGACCGGCCAGCGGCAGACGGCGACGGCGCGGGGGCGAGGCGGCGCGGCGCCCTGCCACAACAGCCGCGGACTGCCCGCCATCGCCGTGCGCTCCGCTGCTGATACTCCGCCCCCCCCCCGTCACCCCACCACCCCCGCCTTCGTCGCCCCGCCGCCTCCACGCCCCCGCCGCCCCGCCGTTCCCGCCGCCGCCCCCGCCGCCCCCGCCGCCCCCCGCCGCCCCCGCCGCCCCGCCGCCCCCGCCGCCCCGCCGCCTCCACGCCCCCGCCGCCCCCGCCGTTCCCGCCGCCCCCGCCGCCCCCGCCGCCCCCGCCGCCGCCGCCGCCCCCGCCGCCCCCGCCGCCCCCGCCGTCCCCGCCGCCCCCGCCGTTCCCGCCGCCCCCGCCGCCCGCCGCCCCCGCCGCCCGCATCATCTTCGCCGCTTCTGCCTCTTTCCTCTCGTTACTCTTTCATCCTGGTTTCCCCCTGCCCCGCCATCCCCGCTATTTCAGCCGCCGTCCCACTCTTCCCACTCTCCCCTGCGACTCCTCCGTCCTCATCATCCCTGCAAAACTCTGTGAGTTCATCTCCCCCGTCGCTTTTGAGAGCTTTGTTACGTCCGCCACCTTCGCTCCCCATTTCACCTCTCCCACCGCATGGCCTTACCCGCTGTCCTCGCCTCCACCGCCACCTTCATTACCCCCGGCAGCCTTTGCCTCTCTCCTCCCATCGTTCTCCCTTGTCATCACCGCCATCCCCGCCGCGCCCGACTCCATCGCCGCCTCCTCCGTTCCTACCGCCCCCGCTTCCCCCGCCGCTGTTGCCACTCCGTTCCCACCTCCTTCTCCGGACCGCTACCTGCCCTCACGCTAGCGACACCCTATCATCGCTCCCTACCTCCACTGCTTGTATGACTTCTCGCCTCCTCCTCGGACCCCGCTGTCCACACTGCCTCTAAAACCTCTGCGATCCCCGCCAACTGCGCCGCCCCTGCCACCCCTCCCCACTCTTGCCACCGTCACTCTCCACTCTCTTCTTTGCCAGCAGTGACACCCCACCATCACTGGCGCCCGCCTTCTTCTTTGTCTCTACAATCCCTGTCGACTCCGCCGTTTCCTCTGCTTTGTTTCCCAGGTCTTTCCCTCAGTTCCATATAAATTGTATTAATGAAGTAATGGGTAACTTCGAATTTTCTTTCTCGTGGGGAAATGACGTTTCCTCGCCTTCAAGCCATCACAATGTGGCTTTTACTTCTACCACCATCCTGAAATACTCGCCTTCCAATCTCGCTCACAACGGTTTAAAATATAGCTTCCCTTCATCGTTGCTATCAAACAATCTCTATCCATTTCAATACCATTTGACACGTCATCCCCCCACCGTTGCCATGTTGTGCTCGATTTCCCCTTTGCTCAATCTGTTTCTTAACCTCCACCCCTCCCCCTCCCCATTGCCAGCACGATCTCTACCCAATACTACTTCCACGAATGTACATGGTCACTTGCGGCACTCTCCACGTCATTTCTTTTCCTCACCATTCCTTCACCGGAACAGTACCAGACCAAATGGCATTTGACCACAAATAAACAGTTTACATTCTGGAAGTCTACTATTCTCTTACCGTTGCACCGCTGTTCTCACTCGATTCTTTTCTATACCGCGCCACGAAAACGCTCACGGATTCACCATTTCAACCCTAGGTTCAACTTTCTTTTTCAATTTCACCTAGACTTTTACCTACGAGTACAATAAAGCGTGGATCCAAAGTTCGGTACAGCTCAATCCCCATTTATCTCGAAAACCTCCATCAAGCATTGCAGATCCGAGATACAGCTGACAAGCTGTAAATTCTCTAAGACTTAACGTACCATATGTTGGGATAACTGATATATTTTTTTAAAAAAAGGTACATTTCAAGACATGATTTACAATAATCGCAACTGAATCTTCTTAGAAAAAACTCTCGTGATTTTGCATGCGCCCTCTGCTTGGGTAGTCTCTGCATCCGGGTCCGCATGGAATGCACCCGCTTGCAGATCGCGCCCAGATAGCCTTTGCGGCGTCGCTAAGGCGATCGGGGCGCGCCACTCGTCGGCCTCCACGCCCCCGCGCCTAACTGCAGCTGCAACCTCCGTCCTTTCGGCGCCGCGCCGCGAGATTGCACCCGCGTGCTTTGGCACGTTGCGCCAGCGCCGCACAATGCCCAGCCCAGCCCAGCCCAGCCCGGCCCGGCCGCTGGAGAGGGCCTTCCCTGAAAGGTCTTGTGGCTTGGAAGCAACCGACATTCTCGTCGTAGAATATAAACGAACGTCTCGGTTACCTCACATGTTAATAATATTAGCTCAACAGCGAGTGTCTCTGTCGTCTGTCAAATCCTTAACTAGGAATTTATTAATATTAATTGTTAAAATATTACATTTATTTATTTTAATTAAGCCTGATGATGGAAACAAATAATTTCCGAATATATATTATGTAATAAATATCACTATAAAGCAATGACAATGAAGAATGTTCTGTCTTTAAAATCTTCTTCTTCTTCTTCTTCTTCTTCTTCTTCTTCACTCCAAGGATTAGGCTCTAACGAACCTGTTCCGGTGCCCATTTTGCTCTTGTTCTTCCAGTATCTCTTCTTCCCGCTGCTCTATAATCCCTTGCGATTGCGGTAGTCTCGTGTTCGTCTTTCGCTCCAGATGTTCGCACTATCTTTGTCAGTTTCTTCTCAGAGTATCCAGCAATGGTTCAATCTTCAATTCTTGTCTTATATCCGTGTTTTTTTGTTTGTTTTAATCTAAAATCGTATAACCAAGAGTGCTCCTCATGAAATTGATTTCTGTCACCTGGATTCTCAATTTGTCCTTCTCTGACATTACTCTTATTTCATCTCCATACATGAGTACTGGAATAGCAATAGTATTGAAATGTATTGAATATTTTTGGTCTTTAAAATCAAAGACCAAAAATATTCTAGTATCCTAATTAGGCAACCCGCTTCACGTTTATGGTTTACATGCGCTCCTGTTGCAGCGACCCCTGCAACTGTTCTGCCACATTAAAAATTAACTGGGACTCCGAGGTGAAGAAGAACGACGAAAGGACCTTTGACTTTACGTTCTGGATTAATTAAACGAATTATTTATTCTTATTCTACGTATTTCTAGCTTTATTGTATTAACCCTGCTACAGTGGGCCCCGTCAGCTAGTCGGACCATAAATACAATTTACACACAATAATAAAGGATTAAAAAATATTGGTAGAATTGTTTGCGTCAATTATTACAATTGCTTGTATCCAACGACTCTTCTACTGTTTAACAAAGCAATTATTGAATGACCATTAAATAAGGCTATAGGAAACTGTTTTAAAAATGTTCTGTTCTGAAAATGTTTACAGAAAATTATTGGAACGTAAATAATTACTGAAAATGAATGTTTTGATTTATACATAACTAAAGATATCTAAATCGAAACACACAAATTCAACATTTTTAAAACACAAAACAGCGACGGAGATCATTTCATTCCTCAAAAATATCTAATGCTAGAAACTAGAATACGCCGTCAAACGGAAAAGGGAAGGTTGGACAAGAGGTGAATAAGTGAATAAACAAAACGAAAAGTTGTCGAAGCTTCCATTTATTTAGTCTACATTTCAGTCCGTTACGCTAGTCCCACATTTCGTAAAACGAAGTCAGCAACTATCATTTTCTATCGTTCCCAAATTTCTCTCACCACGTTCCCTAAGCAAACATTCCAACAATTTGTTGATTTTCGTAAACGTTTCAGTGTTATAAATCGATTTAAAGTATTAGAAGGTTTATGAAAACACATCAGTGGCAGCAATCTAGAAAGGAATACTGGCTGTTTAATATTAATAGGTCAAACGCAAATATTTAAATAGAATTGTTCGATAGAGAGTTTGATAGGGCAGACCTCAGCTATTGATTTAATTGACGAAACAAAATAGGTTGCATCTGGTGTTCATTTTTATTACGTCATTGTGAATGGTCTCCAGGAAAATATATTCTGACTTTCCATGAAAGTCACAAAAAGACAGGACTACATGCTGATCATATAGGCTCTTTCGAGGTCAAATAATCGCATAATTCACAAATCATGAGCTGGGAGAATACCATGAATTACGAAAGTCTCGACTGTGCTTTATAACTTCGACTGAATATTCTATTGCTACTACGATTCGTGTCAAGACGTGCCGTTTCCAGGAGACGGAACAATTTTTTGACTGGAGCGTGGAGGAATCTCCCGGTGTAAGAGGGAAAGCGGTCCCACTGGCGGTGCAGACATAATAGAGACATCGCGAAGCATTAGCATGCGGTTGGCGGGAGCGCTCTACTTAGTCGCTTCCTACGCGGTGGCGGCGGCAGCCATTTCCTGTCTTTGCCTCCCCCCACCCCCCTCCCTCACAACTCCCTCCCACTCGCTCGCTGGTCCGGCGGCCTTCGCGAGGGCCCAGCTGCAGCCGCCGCCGCCGCCGCCAGCCGACGGTGAAAGTCTGTGGAAGGCCTCGTTTCGCCGCTGCCGCCTCCGTCACAGTGGGCCGAAACGACGCCAAAAATCCTATGCAAGTCCCATTAGCTTGCAATTTACCGGTGCTTGCAAAACCTCGTATGTCAGTTTCCAGTATTTTTTCAGGAGAGATAAAAAGCTGATTTATTGCGTTTCACTTGCTCTATAAACCAGTGAAACACTGAGTACTTTCAGTCCCGGATAAAGAGCACTACAATGCAGTTTTGCCTTCTGAGGGCTTTTCAGTGTGTGCCAAACAACCAGATGAATCCAACGGTACCAAAACTCCCTTTTCGTCAATTTTCAGACTTACGAAGTTTTGCAAGTAGATCATCGATATTTTATGACTTTGTATATTTTCAATGATTTCCGAAACAAAATTGCAAGCAACAGATACGAAAACACGTTTCCTGCTAAATTATTCTAACATGTCAACAGGAAGCGCAATGGGTCAAAACAATGCTAAAAGCGCGGAGGCGTATTTTCTGTCATTTCCAAAAAAATATTTCAAGCAAAACAACTAAATATACGTTATTTATTAAATTATTATAAAATTCTATCGACATCCGTGGCATGGTTCTAAACGGATCTAAATAGGCGTGCAAAATTTGTTTGTGATAACAGAAAAAAATTCTAGCTAAGAAAAAGAAAGAAAAATATTTTATTTATTTAAAGGTTTTAAAATGTCGGCGAAAACCTCAGTGAGTGCAATTAGTTTCAAATGCGTGCATAAAGTATTTTCTGTAATTTTAGAAAATTCAAGCAGCAAATGTGAATAATACGTTACTTGTTATATGGTCAACAGTGGAGAGACGTAACACGTCAACAGGAACTGCATTTGGTCTTCAATGACACAATAAGTGATCACACAGTTTAAAAAAGTGGCTGTAAATTGGTTGTAAATTCAAGGAAGAATTTACAGCCATTAAATCAAACAAAATATGTTTTAGGTGTTAAATATCACAAACATGTTTACCAAACGGAGTCAATTAGGTTGGCATCATTATCTCACTTATTTTGACCTGGGGGATTTTGGGACGAGGTAGAAGGAGAGGTAGAAGGAGTGGGTAGAAGGTTATTTGTACCTTATCGGCCTAGTGACTTTTAATAACTAATTTATTCGGTTTAATTTTTTGGGTAGAGGTAGAAGGAGATCAGCTCAAGACCCATAATGGGCCTATTGTTCACGAGCCTTGGAAAGAAGAATAAGTTATAAACACAGAAACAAAAAATAAAATGAAGTCATTTCGTTTGCATCATCTCCATTAATTTTAACAGAAAATTTCTAAATTATTTCAACATTTATTTAGGAATACGAGATTCAAGATGTCACTTTTAGAAATATTTCGCACTTCCATCAGAATGAAGACATTGAAGTTTTTATCATCTCATGCAGCCTATGAGGAAATGCGCTTTATCTTTCAGGGATTTATGGTTTCTTTCGTTACGTCAAACCACGAACAGTAAAAGAGTATAGGAGGTGAAAAGGGTACTTTTATAACAAAGGTGTTTTGTAAGTTTCCTGATAAAGAGTCGTTTATCGTTATCGATGAGTTGATGAATCAGGGAATTTTCAAATTATATTGCTATTTATGACATTCATCCATTGAAAACAATAAAAATTGAAAAATAATACTTGATAACAAAATTAATTGTGTATCCCTCAATTATGTATCAATTTTAAGTAATCAAAATAAAAACTAAATTTCCTCCAGGTGAGCGAGAGAAATCGACTACGCCCTATCGATAAGATCGAGCTGATAAAGTCACTTTTTATTGTTATTTTTTACTCTAACATTATTACAATATATTAGGAGAATAGTGACAATAATTAATTACTAATTAAGCAAACCACCACTGCGGTTCCTCGTATTATAGGGTGCTAATCCAGCATTTGCCTGGAATCTGGAATTGGCCGCGAGTGGTTCCTTTTGTCAGATAAACCACAGATATAATAATCAGAACAATCGACCTGCAAATTCCATTTCGGCAACGCCACGAACTCAATGATGTTTAACACCTCAAGCACATTCCAACTTCTATCTGGAATCTAACCTGCAACCTTCCCAACACTGCAGTACACTCAAGGAGAACGACGTTACCTTTACGCTCGCCACTACCCATGTCGTTTTCTTCTTTATTGAAATATTGTACTGTTATATCGATTTAACGCAGCCAAATAGATGAACGAAAAGTCACTCTAAACGGTCGACGGCGGTTAAGAATTTAAGGAGTTCAATCGAAACAAATTAGTAGTTGTAACTATGACTGAGTAAACTAATTCAAACAAATGTTATTTCTAGTTCATGTAATATTTTCTTATAGGAAGATGGCATTACGAAAAGTATTGAATGACAGACGACCGATATCACATACTTTTTGTTTATAAGAGATTAATAACTTATAATAAATTATACACGCAAACTTCAACCTCGTCCGTTATTTTCACCTTATCGGCCTAGAGACGTTAATAACTATTTATTCGGTTTTAATTTTTCCCTGCGCACCTTCACGCACATTTCGGACCAGTGTGCGGCGCCGCGCCGTCTCGCGGTTGCCAAGTCGAGAGCCGGAGCCGCGGCCGCGACTGCTGCCGCCATCGCTCCACTTCGGAGCTTCGCGCGTTGGCTGACCTAGAACCGCGCCGCGCCGCATTGCCGCGCGCGGGCGCCCCATCCCGCCCCGCTTCGCGATGATATGCACGTGACATTTGAGACAGACAGTCGGGAGTGTGCCAAAGAGCTGGGTGTCCTCGCCGAGAATACTGTTGGGCGACGTAGGGAGCGGTTCAATGTGGACGGCTTTAGGAGACTTCAATGCGCGAATAAAATGGCAACTTGGAGATGAACTTGAATGTGTGCAGTAATTGGCCGAAGAAATGTTAAATATCCGGTAGAACAGTATTAAATATATAAATTATGATAATTTTCTATATATATATATATATATATATATATATATATATATATATATATATATATATAAAGTAATATATAGTGAATATATATCATAATATATAAATTATTTAAACATTCTGTTAAAAGGACGATTCAATTATAAATGGAGCAAATAACTGAATAATAAAGGCGGTTTGTTGTAGACCCTAATAAAAATATTTATGTAACCATTACTTACTCTGTATTTTATAAAAAATTATAGAATTTGTATACAAATTGTATGCATAGTACGCATTTACATGAATGAAAATTTTTTCTAGATTCGTTGATACCCTTCTCTCAGATGGTACCCAATCTACTTTTGAATTCTAAATTTTATCGGATCTCAGGAGATTTTCTCATTATCTATGTTTTTTCTCAGTATATTATCTTTATAAATTTCCCTGTTTTCATTTGAGTACTGCATTAATTCCATAAATTTCAGTATCAGATAAAAATCGATTATATCTTAAAGGTACATAACTTTCCATTCAAGCTGAAGTGATCCTCTTTATCAGCCAAAATTGATTTTAATTATAAGACATGATGTGAATATATTTCTCATTCTCAGTATTATTTCACGAGCTAACAAAACAATCACATTAACACATATTAGATGTTGGAAATTCTCTGCTTCTTCCATAAATAGCAATGACAGTTATTTGTTCGTTAAGAACAATATTAGGTTCTTGTTATTATGATGTGTGCCTTCTGAGAGAAATTTAGATGAGGTTTCCCATTATTAAATTTTTAAACATTATAGGAAGTACATACGCGTAGTTTTCTATTTATTCAATGCTGTAAGCGGAGTAATTATGGGAATCACATTTACGAGAGTTTCTTTGCTTGATAGTTGTCTGATACACTGATAAAGTTCATATTTTTTTATTTGGCGGAAAGAATATGAGCTGAAAGTAAATTTTATCTCTAAAAAATCACCCCAAAAATTATATTTACGGCGAATATACTATGTGGGATAGTAGTCTCGAGCGAAGTGTTAAAGTATCTAACTGGTGTCTGATGACCATGACACCGGTCATGAAAGCTTACATAGCTAAACAAATATTTGAAAATCTGAGAAGTAGAAATTGTAATTTAAAGCATAAAAAAATACGAACGCCTAAACAGAATAGGTGAAGAGGGTTGGCCTATTAAGTTCTAAAATGACGTGTTTCAGAGAAGATGATGAGGATCCACAACTACTGGACAGGAGTGCAAAAGGCGATGCTCAAAAGAAGGTTAACTGAAAAAAATTGCGGAGTCAGACTGAAATGTAAACGGATGAGAAAGAACCAAATAATGAAAAAATATTATCTACGTTTTTACAAATAGAAAGTGACACATCTCAAGAAGCAATTTTTGTTACGAGAAGTAATACGTTTACAAAATGATCCATTTTCACTTAAACTGTACTTCACTTAAACCTCTTTTTACAACGCTTATAACGACGATTCTCAACACGTTCGGTGTAGAGAGTAAACACTTAGTCTTTAGTTCAATAAGAATAAACATCTCCTCTTTAATTAAAACCGTTCTTAGGCACAATGACAGTTTCTGAGATGTGATATATTTCTTGTGAATTATCAATACTTACTTTAGACAAGAGCTTATGCACGTTAGATCCTAACTGAGAAATGTGTACTTTTGAAAAACATAAATCCTTAGTGAGCATGCCATACGTAAGGAATGTAAAAGTACCCTAGATAAATGAGATGCAAAATTAACTCCGACAATTTCCCTCTTAATCAGGTTCCATATTCCCTTAACCGCTCCGGGAACGCTTCAAGCTATGTATCACTTCAAAATTTATTGGCAACACTAAGGAGCTTATGTTTTATAACTAGAAAATCCTCAGCGATATCGGCCAAGGTGGTGATGGGTTCATGCATCTCCAATAGCTCGAAGATTACAAACAAACATATAAACAATGAAGGGAAATGAAATATAAGGTTTCCACAGCCGAGTCAATGAGGGTTTTGGCAGTCCGAGAGACACGGTATCATAGGCACAATGCTGACATTTCGCCAAGAGGAAGGCCACAATATAAATGGGAAAACCTTGATATCTGTGCCCAGGACGTGGGTCTCCCAGACACACAAGTAGATATAAACAATAAGAGCATGCTCTGCCAGAAAGCTCTGCCAGCATGCTTCTGCCAGAAACAGAGAACATGTTCCCAATTGTTCTGCGAACGACCTAACGCATTGCGAATGTTCGCACGCGAGTCGATCGCCGAACAGAGGTCGTGCGGTCGCAGAGCTGCGTGGTGATGCATATAATGTTAATGTAATGTTAATATAATATGAAAATAATATTAAACAAGTGTGAATGAAAAAATAACTAATCCAAAAAGAAAAAAATCCCGAGTAATTAGTTACGAATTTATATTACCTCTAAGTTAGGCA
>BLKR01001811.1:0-125000 GCA_011170035.1 Teleogryllus occipitalis | reverse complement strand
GGACTGACGGTTACACAAAAATCTTGTGTTCGTTGAAGTAAGCTAAAAGATGCACAAAAGTTTCTGAAAAATCACTCCAATTATTTTTTATTATTCGTATTCAGCAAAGGTATATTAATATTGTGATTTAATTTCCATTTTCAGTCAAACGTTTGAACTTTGAAAGTTAAAAATATTCTTTTTTTAACTGTTCATTTCTTTTAGTGGCGGTGGTAATAATTGAGCTAGTGACAAAGACAGCAGTGCTATTAAAGGCGGTGACGGTAACGGTGGTGACAATGACGGAGGTGTCGATGCTGGGGCCAATGATGGTGCGAGGCCGGAGCCGACTGTAAAAGTCTCTGCGTGCTCAAGGTTCCTAGCTATGGCGGGGAGGGCGGCAACCTTTGGGTGTGGTCCCTTGCCGACACCGGGCTCACGAGATCGCTTATTACTTCGCAACCACTTGCTCTCCGTTTCTCTTTTGCCGATTCATAGCGGAGCAATTAGCGTTTTGACTCAACTGCAGTGCTGCACGAATGTTCCAGTCGCGGTAGCATTTATTTTACACCTGAGGTTTGCACAGTAGATGCTATAAAGACCAGAACTACTAGAAGGTATTCTGAAGGGAATATAACGAATTTCAGAAAATTCCATTTGCATTTTTGTAACAGCTTCAAGATGAAATACACACGCCCACTGAAGAATTATAATTGTGTTTAGTTCGTAAGTTGACCAGGGCAGTAAGACGATCAGAAATAATTAAAAGATAAGTTCTCAACTGAACTGGTTCAGCATTTGGACGCCTTGCCAAGGAAACCGGAATATCATACAGCCCTAATTGGCTCAATTGGGGGCGCTGAGATTTGTGGTGGCATGAGATAGAATCATCACTGCTTCCACGTTTTAGTTTATGTAGATATCTAGAACAACGCTTTTGCACAGTGAAACTCAAAACCCTGTTGTTTTGGGTAAATAGCATAAGTGCCACGTGTTGAGAAATGCTTATATAGCTTGAAGAACACTTTATAATCTAAATAAACTGAAATGTAGGAAGATTGATGAATCTGACGTATGCCTCTATTTAATCTCTCTTATGGCAATACGATACGTACTGGCATTAATACCGCATCTCACGTCATCACTTCAAGTCACTTCAAGTCCTCCACAACAGTTACGAAATCTGCACTGAGCTGTGTGGCATTACCGTTCAGCAACCGCTGAGTAGTTCCGTGTGGGGTGTGGGTTGCGACCCGCTGTGGGGGGAGTGGTTTGAACCGGCGGCGCCTGCGACGTGGCGTGGCACGGCTGGGGGGCCCAAGCGGGCGAGGCGTGGTCCACGACTACGCTTGCGCAATCGCCCATTTGCAATCGCCCTCGCTCGCTGACTCGCCTCCAGAGCGACAGGGCTTGGAGACCCCAGAAGAATGAATGAAAAGGATTCATATTCTTTTCCACAGGTAGTATAATAATGCTTTAGTTAGCCTAATGTTAAAAGGAGGTTAAAGAGACTAATACCTACAAATAATGATGTTCAGTAAAATTGAAAATAAAAGAAATAAATGAAAACATATAGAAAATATTTTTGCGTAGGCAGTACATTGAGATTAAATGCAAACAGAATTGAATGTCTGAACACTTTTTCAAGTATCATAAATGAACCTAGCGGTTTGTGATTTCTCGAAATAATACTTTTTTTGACTGAGTCTGACATCTTTTGAGACACAATTATCAAAAAAGTTCATATTGTAAAGCTGTTCAAGTCTTCATTAATGTCCTATAGTATTTCTGATTCAACACAAAACCATATTTGATCGATTAAATTATTCACGAAAACATTTGCTCAATTCCCTTAGCCTAATAAATAGTCCGTAATTTTACAAGATGTTTTTGCATTTCTTCGTTAGACAACTTGTCAATTGAGCGCCGACGCGCCGCTCACTTTAGAGACGTTATTTAATAATACATAAGAATTGCGCACTTCGCTGCAATCTCCTTCATGTGAAAGTAATTGCTTGGTGTTGCCGAGGTAAGCTGGGCTGTAGCCAGACGGCTCCTCTTCGTGCAGATGGGTGCGGCGGGATCTGCTCTCGAACGCCTTCACTGGAGTCGCCCAGCCGCCCCCTCTTCTTTGGCATCAGCGGCCGCCTTAGTCACAGCTACCGACTCCACGTCCACCCCCGCCGCCGCCGCCTCCGCCTCTTCTCGCCCGTGCGATGCCACCACCCTCTGCTCGTTGCTGCCACCCCGTCCTCCGTCCGTGTTTCAGACACTATGGTCGCCTTCGCTCCCACCCAAGCCACCTCCCTAGCATTGGCCTCAGCCACCGCTACCACCGGGTCATGGTCACCACCACTCCTCCGCTTCCTCTGGAGCCCCTTCTTTCTCCTGCCATCCGCTACCCACCTCCGTCGACCTCTCTCACACATCAGACACCACCAGTTCTCTGGCATCACTACTATCCTTATCAGCCACGTCCTTCTCTTACCCGTTCTTTCTCCACCGTGGGCACTCCCACCCAATCCTGGTCCAGCTGAATCTGCACAGTAATCGCCATCAGTCTCTTTTTCTCCACTTATCTATGCGCCTGACACGATTGGCAGTGCTGCCAGTTTCCATCGTCGCCACCGCCACTGCCACCACCGCTTCTGCAGCCATCGCAGAAATACAGACTTAACCGCCAGCTGTTGGCAGCATTCCCCTTGTTTTTTTTTACATTCATTTTATTTTCGTTCCTCTGTTGTATTGTACTTATTTTCGATCAGATCACCTTTCAATCTTTCGGAGCCCGCTACACGCGGGATTCAAACTCAAGCCTTTGTGTTTGGCGCGGCTGCCCCAACCCCTGCTCCATCAGCCCGGAAAGGAAGAAAGTAGAAAACTGATACGTGGTGGTTGGAAAACCCCTAAAGTGCCACAACACTCGAGCAAACAACCATACCCGAGGCGGGATTCGAACCCGCACGCCCTCGAGTCGCGACCACCAAGGGCCTCCCGCGATCTCGACAGTCCAGATCCCCTTCTGTTTTTCACTAATCGTCTTTTGTTTCCTTTTTCTTTCCTTTATGTTTCCTTTCTTATTTTTTCTTTTTCCTTTCTTTACCTGTTTAAACCTTTTTTTGCACAAAACCGTTTTCAGCACCAAAGTGTCTGCCTACCAAATTCTTCGTCTTCCTTTGTTTTCTTTGTTTTTCCTTTTTTCTTCCCTTTATTTTTCCTTTATTTTTCTTTCTTTGCCTCTATAAGTCTTTTTCTTTCTCATTTTGCACAAAGCAGGTTTCAGAACCCGAGTTTCTGCCTCGTCTTCCTTTCTTTTCTCTATTTATTATTTGTTTCTTTTTTCTTACCTTTATTCTTCCTTTCTTTTTCTTTTTTCTTTCTTTACCTCTTTAAGCCTTTTTTGCAGAAGGCAGACGGTTCCAGCGCCCGAGTTTCTGCCCCCGTCGCCGCCTGCGCCTTGTTGCGGCGGCTGTTGCCGAGCGCCGAGTCGAGGACCCGGCGGCCTTGGAGCGCGACAAGGCTGCTGCGCGTCCGCTGCCCCCCCCCCCCGCCGCCGCCATCCCCTGCGCCAGCGCCTCTCCGCTCTTAACGGGAACCAGCGACGCCCACCGCGCGCCGCGCTCCTCGCACCCGCTACCTCGGACCAGGCCAAATTTAGCGCACACAGATGGAGAAGTGATTTAGACGCTTCTGCCAACCGGGAGGGAATTCGGGCAGATGGTACGTGGCAAAGACAAAACGATATAACAGAGTAAGCAACATTGCCGGTAGTTATTTTGCGGGGTGTTATTGTTTATATTTTTTATTCAATTTTTCGAAAAAGAATCAATAATGTCAAATTATTTTTTTCATAATTGGCGATAAGAAATATCAAATGCTTAATTTTTAGTTCTAGCTTTTATATGTAATTAACTAATTACAAGGGAGTTTATAAATAAATACATGAAAATGTAAATAAATGATAATAGGTTAATACTAAATCGATAGTCTAGCGATATGTGTTATAAATACTGAATTCCTTTTCAGAAAGAAGAAAATGAATGGGAATCTGCTGAAGAGGAAATAAATAAAATTTAAAAAAAACGAATTAATTTTAAATATTATTTTTAATTATTATTTTAATTGTGAATTTTAATTATTATGTACTCCTTGTGCAATATTTGCATAATACTTTTTTTAACTCACTATATTTTCCCTCTTTTAGTCTTTGCATATGAACAAGAGGATATCGACTTTTTAAAATTATTAATAGATTTTGCGAGAATTTCTGGTTTATCGTGAAAATATGTTAATACCCTTTGTACTTTGTTGCAAACATTCGCAAACAAATTTTCTGATTTCCGATAAATCAGTTCCTTAATAAAACTAATGCTTGTTTATTGAAATTCATTGAAAAAGCTTTCATTTTATTTAATAAAAATACATAGAAGCATACTTCACGAATTCATGGTTGTTGTGCAACATACACACGGTTGTGTACTGAAATCACATTCTTTATCAGGAAACTTGTGTTCTGCAAAACCTTACAACGTCCGTCATCTAGAATCCGCGAAACCAGATTGTAATCTAAAATTATCTCCTACCAATCCATCATTCCAGACGTCTTGTCTGTCACAGACACACGACTCAACTTGAAACTCAGTACTCTGCCCTAAGAATCTTCTCAACTTCGTGTAATTTCGTCACTGTCCAAGTAATATACGCCAAACTTAGTGCATTAACGCGTCTCCTTGATAAACTAAACGTTTTACGCATTCAAAAGTGCAATTAAAACAACTCAATGTACAACATAACAAATGAATGTTAACTTGTAATTTCAGATATTCCTTTCAAAAAAAGTGCGACACATTTTATTTTAAGTAAATTACTGAATAATGTAACAACGCATCTTTTGTAAATTAATAACGTTATTTCAGAATAATATGCTCAGTGCTTTGATTCCTCGGAAATATAATTTCTTGTATTCAAGTACCTGGAATGATTTCTACATGAATTACTTAGTACCACAAACCACTAATTTCTAACTGAAACTCAAAATGTATTTTAATTTGAATTTTAAAAATTACTTCTTTTGAAGAACCGTCATTTCTGTAATCTAGAAAAGTACAAACTAATTACAAGGTTTTCAGAGCTTTCATCGTTTCTGTATTGTGTTGTTGTGATAAGTAAAGAACGTGTTTCTTAAAAATAAAAAATAAAATACGATTAGAATAAATTCAGTATTGAAAAATGTTTGTGAAATTAAAATTCATTTACTCTTAACCGAAAAACTCTTGAGCGAAAACTAATGTTTAGCTCTCAAGAGTTAAAACCAATGTTATGTGCTTTTACGATAATTAACCACCGCTCCAATTCGATTAGAGATTAGGAGTTTTGAGACAACCACTGAATTTTTACAATAGGCTACATGAGAAATAGTATGCCACATCTGTAAAAGCAATAAACAACTTGCCTTTTTACAAATGAAACTTTCATAGTTGCATACACCGCTACAAACAGTCGGTTTCGATATGACGACGGATTAGTCTTGGGATGTACACTTGATGAAAAGAGATAGTGTAGCGACCTTGTTGATAAGGCAAGCACCTGCTCCACCCTATGTGTGGGAGTTCCTACACGTACGCACTATATGATCCAGACCTTCACAAGAAATGTAAGATTGTTATCACTGAAACTCATCATTTATAGCATTGTGATCCATTCACATACAAAAAAAATGCATTTCACAAGTACTAAACTACTTCTTCGAAGCATGACGAGTTAGTCTTCTACGAGCATGATAATGCACCTAACTTTTAATTCAGAATAAAGTTTCCTTAGCAATTAATATACCTACCATATTATTTGTAGATTTTGTGATAACGTATTTAGATTCACGAGAAAGTTCAAAGAGAAGGGATTTAAAAACAAAGCTAAAAGTTGACAGTGAAAAATACTCATGTTCTTGATGAATTTAACCTTGAAAAGTCGCAAGCACATACTGAGCAATCGAGTGGTATCTTTGATTCATACAAAATAATGTTCAGTGAAGATCTGACAAAATACTTTAAACAAACTAGAGTTAATTAATAAAAACGATATTAATATGTGCTTATTAAGGGAAGGGAAATGTTTTTACAACTTCTACGATATTGCATTCAAATACATTTGGATATGCACGATTGATTTACTCTACAAATAGAATTTTCTTTTCCTGCATTTGAACAGATACGGACGCTTATCATTTCTGTGACATTCGCCATCTCAAACAGAGAATACGTCAGATAACCCAACTTTTTTGCCAGAATATCTTTTGCCTACAGCTGCGCAATGATACGATACTTGGTCACGTTCACATCAACGTTTATTTAAATAAGTAATTATTACTTTTGCAGGGGTTCAATTTATTATATTATAATGCACATATGTCTAACTAAACAGAACGTATGTGTAAAACTCTTTTATTTTTAATCTCATATGTCGTAATCATGGTGTTCTATTATTATAAATATGTCATAATGCTCTGCTAAAATGCATAGTAAATACAATGTTTCAATGTTGAAATAGTAAGAACCGAGGGCATGTCATATACCAACGATTAATTCTCAACATGCAATGTCATGATTATTGAAAATAAAACTATTACTGAATAATGATAATTATTCGTCATACAAAGTGTTACGTATACCAAAAAAGTTTTAATGGAAAGACTAAATGAAACATGACGCAAATGTACGAGTAAAATAAATAATGTAGTCGCCACTCTCTTAGGAAGCCAACATACAAGAAATCGAAACCTCCTCGAAACCAAACTGTTACGTTCTTTTGCCAGCCCTTTTACGGTTGACCAAAGTGCGCAACGCAACCCAAGTTGGATTTCTTCCAGATCCGCCCCCAAGGAGAGCCTGTGCATGCGTTCGCGACCGGACGAGAGTATTTTTTTGACAAAAGGACTAAAGCAAATAAAGTGACACGAGTGGAATGCGCTGTTTAATGGGTGGTGATTCAAAACGTTGTGCATTGTGGCAAGTGCTAGTGACAAGTTGTATATCTTGTATGGCGGCTACTTAGAGACGTCGAAAAGGTATAGCGTTGGCATAATCGGCAATGGAAAAGAATTTTCCAAAATTAGGGTAAAACATTAGTTTGGAACTGTAATAGAAGAGAGCATTAAATAAATGACTGAATTCAATATGGCGTACAGTTTCAGACGCCACATCGGTATGGCATACAACTCCTTCACACTTTGACTATCTAACGAACAATATACAACAAGACTTCGTTGTGTACTCATTCCCCAATGGCATAGTTTATTTGACACATTCAAAAAATTGAGCAGCGCAACGCCGACACCTACACGCCGCCATATTTGCGTTTCCCTGTTCCTCATAAAACTGGCTAACTTCTAAAAAAGTTTTATCTTTGAGCTTATCATATGTCGTTTATCTTGCTGGCTCCCGACCTATAAGTATTTCCACTTAATTAAATATCGCGCATTGCATACAAGTATTTTCTTTTCGACAAACAGCTTAAGCAAGTGGATAAATGAAGAAATGGGTCCATTAATCCACATGCTTAAGCTGACTGTCATAATGAAAACAGCGGAGTGCGTGCGCGGGTGAACGCCCTGCGAGAGGCGCGGAGGATGCGTTGAGTGGCGGGAGGGAGGGGGTGGAGGGGGCGGGGCGGTGGCGGGGCGTGCGGCGACGCAAAGCGTGCCGGGTATTTTTATTGTGGCGCGGCGAAAGTCCGTCTGCTGGCCGCTCCGCGCCGCGCCCGCGGGCTCCGAGGCGGCGCCAAGCGACTATCGCAGCAATCGCCCGCCCCTCGCCTACGCCCGCGCGCCTTGTCGGAGATCACGCGGGCGATCGGATGGCTCTCGAATGGAGCTGTTTCTCAATGGGACGTCGTAGAGTTTTCGCGATAGTAGGGAGTGTTTGCCTTGCGTAGCGTAAAGCAAACTTGATATAAATAGCGTGCGTAGCCGGGAAAGAATTTTTGCCACTGTCAGAAATTTCTGCATTACTTTTTCTTTTTCTTTTTTTTGTAAAAGTAAATGAAAGTAATTTTCATGTACGTAAATTAAATTGGTTGTACACGTCCAGTAACTTTAATGTATGTGTACATTGAATTTAATGTACGTGTACAATTAAATTTAATGTACGTGTACAATTAAATTTAATGTACACAAGTTAACAGTCGTACATGAAATCTACATTGATTTCAATTTAAGCATTAAATTTAATATGATGTACATTAATCTCCCTTTAATGAAAAAGGTACATTAAAATTCATATACATTCGAACATTAAATTTAATGTACTTTCTGACAGTACGGTTCAGGTCGAATTGGAGGAATTACCGAACTGTGGCGACCAAAAGGCGTGCTAAATTCCCATAACGCACATATTTTTGATTCACATTTGTTTGAGTAGTGCAGCTTCTTATCAACTACTAATTTGTGTATATAATTATTTTATATATTTATTATAATATTAAGTAAATATAACTGATACCATTTCTACATTAACATACATTAATTGATATAATTATACATATTAATTTCACCAACATGATGTTTCATGGGAACATAGAGTTAGCAGCTCACTCTGCGTTCATAATTGAGAAAAAAATCAATATAGCATGATCGAGTGATCAATTAGTATTCTATATAAGTCGCCCACTAAATTCGACAGATTTAGCGATCTCCGTTATCACTTCGAGTTCGAAATCGATTTAGCACATACATAGTAATTCAAAAGTGGTGCAGTGCAAAAAGTACCAGGCAGCATTTTACGAGAAAAATTGGCTGAAGAACATATCGTTCAACCAATGGGGAAAACCGATATAACTGCTTAATATTACCCCAGAAATTTAATACATTTGCAGAAATAACGACGGAATGGTATTTTTGTTCCGGAACGCCTGGAGGTTACATTGTTGTTCAAATGTTTCATAATTGTAACCTCATTTGAGAAGAATTGATTCATCAGTTGATTTGTAAAATTTCATTTCCTTCAGTGGCGTCATTGTGTCATTGACGCAGTTGGCACTTCGCAGCCGAAGCTTAGTAGACCTGGAACTCCTAAGTTTGATCTCGGCGATAGCGGATTTCCGACACGAACTACGTAGCTGGGCCGGACGTTCCCACTGCCTCAATGAACATTCTAAAGGCCGCCTGCTGTAAACGGTCTTTTCCGCACTTTCGCCTAACCAATGCCGGGCGGTTGTGGAGCAGTACCTTAAACACACAAATGCCAGCCAGCAATTTTCCCCTACCCCGCCCTGACTCCATCCCCTTCTTAGGGACTAACGGATTGAAGTGATCGCTGATCTTCATACGGTCCATGCCTTCGTCCAAGTCTATAAAATCTCGGACAGACGTAAGAGATTCGGGATGCAACATTGCGGAACAAAAATCCCAATAGGATAAAAAAATCTACTAAAAAACTAGATGGTTTCGAAGTAGATTTTTTTGCATAAATAATGTGTATTTTAATGATTGTAATAAAAACGTTAATTTAAAATGTTAATATCAATTTATTGATTTACCCTGATTATTAAAATATAAAACAGCCATTAAAACTTAAATTATTGGAAATGTTTTGAGACAGCAAAATGTATGAAATCGAAACTCTGTATCAATGATGATGACTTTCTTATGCGGTAAGATAATGTTCATAAGCTAATTCATTTCGGTTACTCGCATGTTGAAGTCCATTTCGAATCTTATCTGTTCAATGAAAAAATCCTTCGAAAGTTTGATTTAGCACCGGCGGACGCTCACACATTTTTTACACGCTAGAGGAACTCAGCAGAATGCTCTTTAAAAATGCAGCGCACGGTCATGTAGAGGTTTCTCTAGAACGAAAACTGCATGAAGATGAATAAAAATGCTCGTATTTCACCTGAGAACAAAGATAGATGCTGACGAAACGTTAAAAGGCCCAACAAACTCCCCGACATTAGACATTTTATGATTATGAGATTTAGTCTATAATGAAATACATTAAGATAGATTAGATCCTACATATTTTAAGGAAATGTTTGCAGTACATACTTATTTTATCAGGCAAACATTGTATAAAATTATTTATTTATTTATTAAAAAATATACGTAAAATGTGATGATTTCGTTATAAAAGGTTTTTTCTCTATAACAATTTACGGTATGATGACAACATTAACCGTCTACGGTTATAGGATACGAACACTAAAAACCATATAAACGAAGGGAATGAAGAAACTTATTCAAAATTAACGCTAGAAATTAAAACATATATAATAATTACTTAAAGAAAATTAAATAAAAGTGTTTGGTGGACTGACTTCAAGGTAAAAAATCAATCGTTTCTGAGATGTTATTCAAATGATATCTTTTAAAGATTTGGATCTTATCTCCTTAGTTTCTCTTTCCAACAAATGAGAATAATAGTTTATCTTTGGTTTATACAAAATAAGATGTGAGCTTCTTGAAAAGATTTAACAGTCACCCGATATTTATTACACTTTCATTGAGTGAATGTTGGGTTGAACAAGAAATATGATGCTCCCACTATGGAGAAGGAATAAGAAAACGACTTCTTAGACCAAGAAGGTGACATTTTGACAACTCAAACGATGAGTTCAACAAAAATAATAGATGTAAGTGGAAGTGAATATAAGTTATCCCAAAATGTCATACTGCATTAAAATAAAAATGAATCGAATAATAAATAAACTCATCATGCGTTTTCTTTATGATAGTTATATTTGTCAATACTACCTCCTTAGAGGAAATCTATATGAGATGATTTCGATTCGAAGAAGTAAAAAGGGTATAGAAGATAAAAATAGAAATATCTTCTCAGGTGAATTTGAGCGTACTAAAACGCGAGGGTGCAACAAGAACGTTATACAAACAGGAATAAAGAGTTCTATAAAGAATGGAAGGATGAAAGTATACAAAAAGCGTGCGAAGGTTTCCCTGAGCAAAGTGTGGTATTTAGTACTTTCTAAACATCCAAGCACATAATGGAATATTTCTAGTCTGCGAAAAGCGTCAGGGAAGTGGAACATTCTGGATAAACGAACTGAAACATGAAAGTGAAAGTAAACCATATGGCCCTAAACGTTGCAGAAATCAAACGATCGTGACTTCCTTACAGATGTAATTCACGCAACTTCTCTCTCAAATGACGTTTCAGACGTGACGAAAAGTATTGTGTATAGTACAGTACTAAAAAAATACGAAGTATAACCAATACGTTTTCGGTGGAAAGATTTGTGAAACTTTACAAAATAAATGTATACTTCATACGTCATTTGGATAAAATGTTAAAGAAATATATAATAATGTTTTGCACCAAATTAATGTTTTGTTTTTTCACAAGCTCAAATTAGATTTTTGTCAATATTATTTTTATTTATTAACAGCTTTGGAAGTATTAATTGGTAGTTAGATGGCGTTGAAATTGGAATTACATCGTTAAACATACTACTTTCATTTCATTTTTGTCAAACCTGTACACTTTTTGAACCACAACTAACAGGTAAGCATTGTAACCTGTACACTTTTTGTTGAAATAATGGAGTTAAATAATGGAGAGTACTGCGATATTTTCAAATTCTCGATTGTAACTTGCACAGCTAGAAAATGCAATAAAATCTTTTTGTTTGGGAAAATCTGAATTGTGAAGATATTAACAAAAATAAGTTATTGTGCATCTAATATAAACGATAAACAATATAACAGGAATGTCCAATATTAAATAACTAACAAGAGAATCAAAAGTCCTAATAGATGAGTTTTAGAATAAGAATGAGATTCAGAATTGGGCGTGAGAGATATGAATTACAGTTTCTCAACTCATCACATGCTTTAATTACGTCACGCAACTCAGACTGTTACCTTGCCCTCTTTATTTGTATTCTTAATTATCTTTATGAGCTACGTAACATACAAAGTCAGTGTTTCTCTTTGAGACTTACTTGAGCGTACGTAAATGGGAGAGATGTAGATTATTCGCTCTGTTTCTAAACTGAGAGATACGGTAGGCGGGAGTAACTAATTTCTAAATATAGCACATACTTCGAAGGAAAAGTGAAATCACAGAACAACCAAAACGTACATGATATCCGCCTTAGGGACTGAGAGTCTTGAGGAAGTTAGAGAGTACACACCAGGAATAATGAGACGTCTCAACATCGCCGAGACAGCAGACAAAACCATTCTTCAGGAAACTATAGTAGTAGCATGAGCACTTGTAGGAAGTTGGAAATAAACGGAGAAGAGAATTTTTTCACGGGAGAAGGGGATATGAGTATGACATAGAAGAACAACGGGAAAAGTAAGATACGCAGCTTTATTGTCTTTGCATCCAAGTAGCTTGACGACAAGAGCAAACGCAAATGCAGGAATAGATGGTAGATAAATCAGTTGAAGAAAAGATGAGGAAGAAAGTGAACAGCCGTAGCAAAGGCGGCTAAAGGATCGAAATCTTCTTTTATCTCATGTCACCCTTCTACAAAATAGACAACAGAGAACATTATAACGTATGTTGCAGTTAAAGGAGGGTTTTATTTACTCTAATTCTCAGCCTCTAATCTTTTCTGACTCCTGAGGTAAATGGTTTTGATTAGTGTGTGATTTTTATTACTATCATCATCCTCATTATTATTACTATTATTATTATTATTATTATTATTATTATTATTATTATTATTATGACAATTTTAATGATATTACGATGCTGGAGTGAGATATAAGGAAAGCGGGAGAAACCCGAGTAAACACTGCGAATCCGCTTTTTCCAGCCCCAAAAACATATGGATTGACCAGGATTTGAACTCTTGTACCCAAAGGTGGAAGATTAACTGTCCGAGCCCTCCATTAGGTGTAGCCCTAGATTGAGAGCACATCTAAGGCCACATATATACGCTTCTCCCGCTTTGTTAACCATGAGTTCCACATGAATCCTTCGGGATTTGAACTCGGGTCTGACCATTCAACGACGGTCCATTCTCCAATGAGGCTAAGAACCCGCCCAAGGCCACACGGGCGCGCCGGGTCGGGCAGCGGGATGAATAGCCCCGCCAGCCCCACCCTCCACAGCCCACGCTTCCCGGCGCGGCGGAGGAAGCCCCTGAGGTGCGTCTCGACGGAGGAGTGCTCCGTGAGCGAGGAGGGGAAGGGGAGGGGGCGTGGAGGAAGCGTGGAGGGGACGCGCGTGGGTGCGCCCGGCCCGTGCTGCCGGTTCGGCGCCGCGAGAAAGTGCCCTGGGCGCGGCGGCGGTGGCGGCGGCGGTGGCGGTGGCGGTGGCGGTGGCGGTGGCGGTGGCGGTGGCGGTGGCGGTGGCGGTGGCGGCTGCGGCGGTGGCGGCGGCGGTGGAGGCGGCGGTGGCGGTGGTGGCGGCGGCGGCGGCAGTGACAGTGGCGGCGGTGGCGGAGGTGGCGGCGGCGGCGGGCGCGCGGACGTCTGGAAAACGCCCGGAAGCTGCGAGGCGAGCGCGTGGAGTTCACCTCGCCAGGCCGCCGCCACCGCCGCCACCGCCGCCACTGCCGCCACCGCCGCCACCGCCGCGGACGTGGCAGAGCAAACCGCTCGCGTAGCTCGGGAGGCACGAGAAATTCTTACAAAGGGAGAGATGAATCACGCCCATTCAAAGACCCGACGCGTGCAAACCAGGCCCGGGGTTCTTTCCTCTTTATTTCCGTTTTTTAGGCGTTGAGATTTCAAATAAAATATATTGCACATTAGTGTGTATTTGTATTTGGTAGGAAGTGGTGATGGCTCTTCCTAGGATCTTGTAGGAGCGGAAACCACGCCCGGGGGTTCTTTTCTCTTATATTCATGTGATCTGGTGGTTTAAACTGATTAAATATTGCTCATTAGTATGTGTTTATTTGTATCTGGAGGGAAATGATGGGCAGTGGTAAAACGTCAGGATTGGCATTACCTGTAAGTCGATTTCATGTTCCTTGCAGAACACCACCACTAGACTTAATAGCCTAAGATTTTTGTGTGTTGTGTATCTATATGTGTTGTTTGTTTGTTTGTTTGTTCGTGTGTGTGTGTATATGTGTGTGTGTGTGTGTGTGTGCAGAGATTGGAAAATGAGAAGAATTAATGTGCTACCTGTCCCTTTGCTTAGGGTACTGCACTGCCAACGGCTTGCGACTGATTGGAGGAAACCATGAGCACGATTGATGAGATCCGCTAATCTCTCGAATTCTCTCCCAGTCACTAACGTTAATCGTCTCAGATCTTTATCTGGACTCGAAAAATCCGCCATCTTCGGCACCTGAACTTAGGACCTCGCAGTCTACGAAGCGATCTGCCCACAGCGATTGGTAACCTCTCAACCAATATGTCCCATAGCCACTCCAAGAGAATTTTTCCTGTCCGAACCTTTATTTTTTGTGGCCTATCGAAACGTCCGCCCATCCCTGCACCTGACGTGCGCTTCTTTCCCCTCGTCGACGCCGCGTCATGGTCCACCAACGCCTCTGAGCGCCGCCCGCGCGTTGCCTTTGACCGGTCTCTGCTGCAGAGTTCGTAATCTAGAGCGTCAATCGCAATTAACACCTCGACATTTTTAGGCAGAAGCAAAGAAGCAGTGTCAGTGGAAGAGGGCGTTTTTTGAAATTATTTAATGTTAATAAGAGCTTTAAAATTATTTTATGTTAAGCAATTACCAATTTCTAACCTTAAAATAAACATATTAACTTTTAATTCACAATTATGAGACACACTAAATTTACAACTAAAATTCGTATTTTTAAAACGCTTGTTGTTGTTGTTGTTGTTGTTGACGTAAATATTTTCAAAAGTATTATTAATTTTCTCGGTAAAACTGCAAGTTACTTGATCTCAGGATTACTGCTTTTTATTCGATGCTATTTCGTGGTTTGTTGGTATCATTTAATGTTCCACTGTTGTGTAGATTTTATTCTTATGCTCTAATAAAATGCCCATTTTTATGCACCTTTACGTTCACAAGTATGATAAAAATATTCTGTATATCACATATGTTGTTAGAGTATTTTTACGTTTTAATGTATATTTATTTTTTGTTAACGCTAATGCACAATGTCCCTTCATTCCAAGTCAGAAACCACCTGGAAGAAAATTATATTGCAATATAGTCCTTTTGACTAAAAATACTGTAAGTTCAATTCGAGTTTTTTCTGCAAAAATACAAAAATAATTTAAGTATTTTCCAGGTTGTTATTGTTTCAAGTAGCGTTTCATGCGTCTTATGTATATATCTATAAATTCATTTGCATATTCGGTGGTATAACGGTAAGTGTATCGGGGTGTGCAAGTTTGCGGTTTCAAACCCGACCGAAGCCATGGATTTTTAAGGGCGAAAAAATCCTTTGTTCGTCTTTCTACGCCAGTCCCATGATGTAGATTTACTGCATGTAAGATATCCTCAGGTCTAAAAGAAGCCTGTTAGCGAAATTCAAATTCCGTTTCATCGCCCGAGAAATACCTTCTTTCTCTGCTAGACGGCGAAATGAACATAGCGAAATTTGCGTCGAGTCGGAAGAGCGTGTCTGATGATCCGAGTCTCACCACGTCAAATAATAATAATAATTATAATAATAATAATAATAATAATAATAATAATAATAATAATAATAATAATAATAATAAGTCTTTATTAATGGCGAGGCTCAGGCCGTAAGGCCTGCTCTTCCGCCTAACCAAATACGGCATTAACGAACTTTAATGGAGCGTTAGTTTGTGGGACTAATGAGACGAAATGTTTAAACGTTACAGAAAATGCAGCTGTCACTATTATTTGAATTTCGCAGACGTAACCGCAAACAAAAATTCATTGAATGGATCTTTAGGAATGTGAAATTCGCTTTAAACATAGTGCTAAAATTGAATTTGTCTCCGGTGGTTCCTTTTTCGCAAAAGCCCGGATGCTCGCAATTACTTGCCCTGGTTTTCGGGAGTTGGCGCGGGCCCTTCGGGCAATTGGCGTGCAGTGGCTGCGCTACCGCGAGCGACAGTGGAACCGGCGATCCCGGGGCACCTGCCGTGGCCCAGATGCCTCCGCAGCTGTGCGAAAGCGGCGCGGCGCGGCGGCCGCCTTTCCGGCCCCGAATCGCGCGCGCCCCGCCTGCAGCCGGCATTCGTCGGCATCGCTCGTGCAGTGGCAAACAAAATATTGTCGATAGGTCGAGCGCCAAAAATATCGAATTTCTTGTTTTTATTTGGTATTACTTTTACTTTCTACCCAGTATTCAAGGAATTTAGTAAGTCGATAAAGTTAAAAGTTTGTCGACTCCAACTTTTCAAACTATTCGAACTTCAGATTCAAGATATCTAACTTTCAATTTATTTATTTACTATTATTATCATTATTATTGGTTTTACTATTAACTAAATCATTAGATGAGGTACGTGTTTCTCAATAAAAAATGTAGTTAGCAAATATCAAATACAGTATGGCATAAAAGCCAACACAAAGATTTTGGCAGAGATCAAAACAATTTGAAAACTCCAAAAATGTAATAACCTGTTTTGTGTTCATTACATCTAATCGAATAATACCTCTCAATCAATTGTTATAAATCAATATTTTCAATAAATGAAGCAATCCTCTTTAAGCAGAACTTACTACCTTTAAAATTGTTACGGTATCTCCAACCTCTCCAAACTGTCGTCAATTATTGCAAGGTGGAGTAACGGTTTTCCGTTTGAATTACAACGCAAAGAACAACCACGCAGGTTCAAACTGTTCCGCAAAGAAAATCTCAAGGACGTACAAACAGGTGATCATTTCCGTGTGCAACGACTTCCTAGACCTGGTCAGCTACTATGCTGCTCATACAGCCGGCCTCGGCAGGTTATATGTTAGTCCTTCAGGATCTTCTTTATGACCAAATCTTTACTAAATGACAAAGTAATACTTCATGTACGAAGTTTTATAGAACTATTTTACCGACATGAAACACTTTTTTCGTTCGTTACAGAAAGATAATTAAATTTATCTTTAGATTCTTGAGTAATTTGAATCAATTAATCATTTGTTTTGTAGATTTATAATGATCGGTTTGCTGAAGAAACTAATAATATAACTCCAAACAAGTCTCAAAAGGTCGGCTTCGTCAGCTAAGGACATGTACGTATATTGTTTAGAAAATTGAAAAAAAAGAACTCACTTCCCATTCTCCGATGTTGTGGAATTTTACGTGCTAGAAATCACTAATATTTTTTAACCCAAAAATGAGACACTAGGGCACAGTGGGGTATAAATGCAAACTTTTTTGATGAAAAGTGTTAGACCTCACACATAGTAAAATGTTATTAATGTTTCAGTAAATTTTCAAAATCTGAATCTATCAATTTTAGTGTAATTATATATATATATATATATATATATATATATATATATATATATATATATATATGGGATGAGCACGCAGGATCCCTCAAATCATTTAATCGAAGCTTGCTTAGAATTCTATGAATCGTTTATGCCAGTCGATAACATGATTTCCAAAGTTACAGTATTCCATTCTTGGAGGTCTGTGTAAAGAGACGGAAGATTGCTTACCTGCCGCCGTACAGGGGACTATTCTCATCATCTTCGGAGAAGTTGTCATCGCTCATGTCATTGTTGCCCTTCAGGTTGTGAACCCCCGACATGTTGCTCTGAAACAAGAAATGAAAATGGGATCATGAATGTAATGATACATTAAACTTATTTCCTACATGACAACCAATAAGAACAATTTAAATTCGTTATAATACATATAACAAGTTTACGTAGAAGCAGAAACAAGAGATTTGAAGATCCTACAAATATAAATAAATACTAAACTTCCCTCTGCCTTCAGAAATGTTATATTATTTTTATTCAAATTTTTTTGTTGGTTATTTAAGGTCGCATCAACATCTCGGTCTTTACCAACCACCATCGGAGTTAAGGATATGGTAACTAGGATGGTGAAGCAATATGGTGATGATAAGGTAGGATGAACATAAATACAACCATGCTCAAGGCGGGACTCGAACTCGCGACCCTT
Organism: Teleogryllus occipitalis; assembly: GCA_011170035.1. Lineage (NCBI taxonomy): Eukaryota > Metazoa > Arthropoda > Insecta > Orthoptera > Gryllidae > Teleogryllus > Teleogryllus occipitalis. The sequence continues at coordinate 107,015 of BLKR01001811.1, read as the reverse complement.
CGGTCCGAGATCACTACGTCACTACTGTCTTAGCGATCTCGGCCAACGGGCCGACGTCATATCAGTTGTTTTCTATGAATGTTTTAAAAATTAGGCTTTTGTGAGGTTACAATTTTCTGGAGAGGAACGAATAGCATGATTATTTAATTGATTATCAATATTTACGCTAACTTCATATGTTTCTCAAATGAGATAATATATTTCTCGAATATTGTAACTCAATATTTTACTCTTTCTGTGTCCTGCTTCGTACACGAAAACACGTTTCCTTCAAAAATGAAACGACTGTAAAATAGCTGTTACAAAGTAAAGAAAAATGATAAAATGATGTTATTTTTGTTATCCTTGCACATCACGATCACGTAATGCCAAGACCTACGCTTTAGTTGAATTCGAACAAGCAATCCTTGCTACCCCAGTTCGGTAACCACCGACATTAAATTAGACATAAAATTGAAATTTTATGCTTGACATATAATAACGGTGCCTGACCTACAGTTTCGTGACCCATGCTTGTTCCGTGGCCTTTTCTGAGCACCAGCGACCTCGCTCGCTACCATGATATTTGCCCCGCACTGTTGAGTCAAATGGCGGGGATAACTCAAGGCCTCCGAGACGGAAAGACTGTGCTGTTGCCAGTGCGCGTCAATGAGCTTCCTCTCTTCTCATGAGCAAACTGTAACACTACTCGGCGTGAAGGCCGCCCGCCTGCCCGTTACGCGCAATGGAATCGACGGGCTCACGCTCTGGAAGCCACCGAGAGAAACTTCTGCAAACGCTCTAATGACAGCTGACGTCACGGGTCTTGATCGTGCATCTCTTACGCAACAGCGGTACTCCGTTGGAAGGGATTGGAGCTTTGTAACAAAGGCGCGCAGTCTAGGCGATGAATTGTTCAAAGGCCAGGGGGCATTCACAGATAAAAAAAACTTGGTGAAAGTTTAGTGCGCCATAGAGCAAGAATCTCAAGGCTGCGAATGAAGGGATGTAGTATTTAGAAGCCGCAACCGCAATGACTGACATTCTAAGACAAGACGAATATTGTGCCTCCTATTAGAAGAATTAATTTAACGCTAAACTAAACTTATTTGTAGTATTCACGAAACAATACATCGCTTTTCTAGCCTAGATAGTTTTACTTTATATCTGTTTAAAATTTCAAATTGTGTATTGAGATCAAATACTATTTGAACATTTTGCTTTAAAAATTATGCTTTTTCCTGACTAATACCATAAACTATCAACTTGTTTGGGTGTCGAAAGAAGTTTTCATGTGCTGCATGTTCCTCGTGATGAGTAAGCGAAGGAGCCGCTCACTAACCCGGAGATATGACATTTATTGTCAGACACCTTCAGTGATATACTGCTCAATACAAAGAAGATTGAAGGAACTTTCCATTTACATGAATGAATGAGAGGAGATATGGAATCTAATAGAGAAGATAATACAACATATAAAGAGAAGTGAGCACTTAAGGGGATAGCTGATGTTCAAATTGCCAGTAACATACAATATAAATATTTCAATTTAATAAGAACAGTGATAGTTAAAAATGCGCAATAAAATGATTCAAGAACATTGAGGTTCATATTAGCATCTAAATATCGAAAACATTTATTTGTTTCAGGGAATGTAAGATGTTCGAATTGTAGCTAATTATCAATTATCTCTTAAAATACTATTAAACATGAGAAATACATGAGAAATATTCACGATAAATGATAAAATAATTTCTACCAATGTATTGTAGTAAAGTTTGTTGGAACATGTTCATTTATTAGGATGAGCAATATAAATAAGCAAATACTTTATTAAAAATATAATATTACTAAAATAAATTAGTATTAAACAAATGAAAAAAGTGAAATAAACATTGATAGAGTTGTCCATTAGGATTTGAACAAATGAGTAGGCTATTGGAAGGGTTGAAGCAATGAAGGTGGGGCTGGGGAGTGCCGGCCGGGGTCAGAGCTCGCCCGGAGAGCGCTCGTGGCGGCCCCACGAGGCACCTTCGGTGCAGCGCGGCGTGGCGGCGCGCCGGCGCAACCGAGCTACATTCCAGCGGCTGCTGCTGCGGCGGCGGTGGCGGTGGCGGCGGCGGCGCGCCCGGGTCGCGCAAAGGTCCCGCCGTACGATTGGTGGCCGGCGCAGGGTCCGCCGGACGTCCTTCGCGCGCTGCGCCCACGCGCGCCGACCGCCTTCGCCCTTGCCTCAGCCGCCTCCGCCCATCGCCCCACCGCCCCGCCCACCCCGCCGGTCGCCACCCGCCCGCCCGGCTGACAAGTCTACGTACGGTCTCTGTCCTCCAGCTCGCTCGACGTTCTGAGATCGCCTGTTCCCGTTCGCCTGCCCATTCGCCTGTCCGTTCGCCTGTACGCTCGCCCGTTCGCACGCTCGCACGCTCGCTTTTCCACGTGTTCACTTAGCCGCCCGCCCGTCCATATACCCCTTTGTTCGTCCACTCACCCATGTTCGATCATCAATCCGTCCGTCTGTCCGCTCGCCGCCTGCCTGCCTTTCAGCTCATACATCCGTCCACCCGCCTTACTGCTCGTCCATCGATATCCTCTGCCTTCTCGCCCACTTGCCAGCCAACTTCTGTTTTGACTCCAGAAGCCGGTGGTAGCGGCGTTGTTACGTCCAGAAAGTTAGGGTTGGGTTCATTGTCTATCCACTCGTTTAAGTCACCGGCCGGAATGCTTTTCGTAATGGTAATCATACTTCGTAACTAGCAGAGGTAGACGCAGTTACTTTTAACATTGTTTTAATGTGACTATCGACTCACACCATTTCAGGATGCCTCCAAACACGGTCGTCTCTAGTAATCTAGAGCCCGCCGTGGTCCCAAACATGTGTTAGTATTTATATTTTGAACCTACGTATATATACGTTATACAACAAAAGCGCTCGGGCGATTTAGTGATCCAAAGGGACTTTTAGAAAGTTATTCGCCGCTTCCTTTGTGTCATGCAGTAAACATTGTCTTACACGAGACTTGAGCAACGGTACTCGTTATTTTCAAACGCTAATAAGATTTCCGCCAGGAAGTCAGGCGATGTGCGGAACTGCAATGAACGGCAACCGCGGTCGTTGAGAGCGGCTGACCCCGAAAAGAGAGCGTAGTTACAGGCAATGACGGACGGCTCAATTCAAATCGAATATCCGCTGTAATAATATTGACTTTGCGACGACTTATTAATGTAGAAACATAATTATTAAACGTAAAAAATTAGTAAAGAATTAAAACGTATCATTAACGTCGAAAATTAGTTGAGACCGATTCCGTTGGGTTGAATTAATAACATAATTCACCCACTAGAACCAATTAGGTTCCATCAATACTGATTGAAACAATCCAAGGCAACTTAAGGGGAGAAGCAACTTGAGTGTATTATCAGGGATAAGAAAATGTATTATAATGATCGGGATTTAGTAAAAAAACTTAATATATGGTCCAATGTTTCAGAGTTTGCATTATAATTAAATACCTACCCCGTCACTTAAGATTCAAAGTATAAGAGGCAATAGAAGAGGGTAATGTGGGAATTGAGGTACGGAAAAGTAGGTGTTTCCAACAAAGGAAAGCATTGAAAGTAATACTTTGTAGATATGTACGGAAAAAAGCTTGGGATTGGGAAAGACATTCATTACAGATTTTGTAAAGAGGCCCCTATCTTAGGAATAGCTTCTAGTGGCAACCTGAGACACCAGAGTGGAAAAGTGGCGAAACATTTTATATCACCCACAGCTCTGACACCATTGTCGCTGACGTCCTGAATGCAAAGTATTTGTTCTGATTTTCTAGATATGTTAATGTCCCAGACATTAATGATTGCATCTGAAGTGGAGATAACTGTCTTAGAAAACTTATCTTACTAATCTGTTGAGAAAGTCACTTTGCAACATGTGTCCTATTTCAGCATTAGTAATGCTCTGAATACTAAAGAATTAAACAATGCCATTTCTTCGTGTTTCTTCTTACATTATTAATATTACTGCAATTTTGGTCATTCACGAGTTCATTTAGATTCACACAATATGTTATTAAACAAACGTAGAATGGCTGTCAACAAACACAAAATAATGAAAATGTGTTCGTTGATTTTATTTTATATTTATTGTTGTTGATTGAAAATAATTGTATTACTTTGCTCAACAGATGTATGCAGTTCATACAATTTGGAGAGATCAATTTTAATGAACGTATGTGTTTAATGTGTGATCCTCTACAGAGCTTAATTTTTAAGAAATATATTCTGTAAAAAATACTAAGACGTGGATGTGAAAGCAAGTAAAGAAAATATGTAGACACAATCTAAAAAAGCTTTCGTTTCTAAAGGTAAATTTTTCATTCTTTAAATTACAAGTCAACTAATGAAATGATTAACAGGTAAATAAGTTATTGGAGAATTTTAAATTCCCAGAAAATTTTGTGTCATCATATTGTGATTTTAATTTAGATAATTAACTTAAAATAAATCTGACGGTATATACCTTTTCTAGAGGGATTAATGAAAGATGAATCGTGACATTGATAGATCGGTAGAAGATAGATTATCGTGACCTTTTATTTCAAAACACGTGACAAAACAATACAAAGCCATTAAACAAAAGAAGGATTTGATCACATCATTGTCTTGAAATAAAGATCCATTTTGTTACTTATTCCTGTTTGAAAATACATACATTAAATGCATTTAGTGTGAACATGAGTTTTGCCGCATTATTTCACAAACTAATTTTGAGGACCCACTTTACTTAAAATTCATATATAGTAAAACTTGCTCATTATGGAACCGTATAATGCGGAAATCTGACTAATGTGAACATAAATCGCGGTTTGGGCAAACATAAACTCTCCAGTATTGAATTGCTTAATGTGAAATCTTATCTAACACTGAATAAATATTGGTCTCTTTGAGATTCCGCATCGAGCAAGTTTTACTGAACTAGCCTAAATTCTTTCCCAAATATCAAATTTAGATAATGCAGTTTCAGTAAACATAACTTCTTTCCATAGTTTTGTTACTAAATTAAACAAAATTATTGCTTTCATCCCAAATGTATAAGTGATTCTAAGGGCCAAGAATGGTATTATAGCAATTACTATATCAAAGTTCGCAAATTTTATTATTCTTTGCGATATGAGGAAAATCAGAAACCTCTTAATATCACTGGTCAACATTTCGATGTATCCGGCAAATGAAATATGAAGCCTCTTTTCAAACCGACTGCTGAATAACCGACAAATTTTAAAAATGCACTAAAACTAAAGAAAAATGACGTAAAAAATGTGATCAAAACCAGTTCGGATGAACAATTCACACTATTGGATATGTTACTGATGCAATAGGGCCTTCTTCCAATCGTTCATGTGAACTCGGCTTGCAAACTTTTGGTTTGGATTGTTCTTTACCGGGAAATATCTGCCTTTAGTTATCCCGAAATCGGTCGAACCGACAATGGCGCTGATAGGCGTCACTGAAACCTTAGATTACATACTCACAACGGCTATTATTGCAATTTCTGAGCCAAGAAATCGATAAGGATTCTCAGGAATTCTTCGGAGAATATTCTTGATGCACCTCGTAAATATTATTTGAAATAAGTACCATTAAAATGATATTAAAATCCACGAATTCAGTAAAAATGCATTAAACAGGACGGGAAAGGTAAAAAGTGACTTATTAGTCGAAATCGACAAAAAATGCAAAAATGTGACATAAAATGGATCATTTCCTTTTGTCATAACATAAAAATAATATCTATACTAAACGACACTGTTCTAAAGTGAAAAGAAAAAAACAACAACGACTTTTCATTAAAATACTCCCCCTAAAAATCATCATCCAAATTCGGAAAAATAAATTTACCTCCGCCGGCGGCATAACGGTTCCCACGCAGGCCGCTGCGGCCGCGGGGTCTTTCGCGAAGGAAGCGCTCTGCGCAGAAGGACGTCCGCTGGAAGGACTTGGCGCGGGACGAGGCCCTCTGCGTGCGTTGCGCGAGTCAAAGACTCCACTGACTGCCCGCGCGCAGCTAAGCCCTCGAGCACGCCAGAGTTTATCGCGGCCGCCGCCTCGCGGACTCTCTCAGCTGTCGAGATAATAAAAGACGCTCGGCCAACGGCGCCTTGTCACTCAAGGAGCGATTCGCGAGGGCGGACAGTTCGTCGGGAGATCACCCACGTAGGTGTGGGATGATGATCGTGGGGCTCCGATCGGGAAGCCAGCCACATGGCGACTTCCGTTGAAATCACGGTTTAGACGGCTGAGGATTGAAGAGATGAGGTTCCAAATCTCTATTCGCCAACACGTTATGTTGAGTTATCGAAACAAGTTCGATGATTGTCATCGTGATGTTGATTATGCTAAAAGGTCAAAGATAATGAAATACGTTTAATGTACTAGAGAGAAACAATACTTATAACATATCTGCAACCATAGGATGATCGCCATAAATATATGTATGTGAAGAGGCATTCAAACAAAAAGATCTTAAAACAGGACACCAAAAATGGTAAAGGTTATAAAGATGTTTTTAGACACCTACTAGTAAAATCAGTCACATTTAATTACAGTTAAAAATATAGCACACTCTCCTATTAATTAAGAGTCTCTACATAATGCTTAATATTATCATGCTCTGCATAATTCGATTGAAAACGAGTAAAACATATCTTATGCTAATATTTGATATGCAATATTAAATTTTTCAAAATTTTGAATTGTCGAGTTTCGAATATTTATTGTCAAAAGGCATTGATTAAATTCAGAGAAGAAATTGCAACATATAATGAATCTGCTAATACACTACAAACTTGAAGACAATACAAAGCAGGTAGTTGATAAAACCATTAACTACGTCATCTTGTGAGTGATTTTTCCTGTTACAGAAGAAGAGTATCTTATCTTAATAAATCGCGTGAGATATAGAAATTCTGCAAAAGAATGATTCGATTGACTTAAAGATAATACATTTTTTCTTCGACTTTCATTTTCCATTTTACGACGCTGAGTGAATGGCTATATTCTCTTCAAATTGCGCCAGTTTCACTCGCTGAACACAATCACATCACACGAACCATTTGAGGTAAAACAGGCGCGTTCGATCCAATGACAATCTCCCGGAGTGATAAATCGCTTACGTCAACCATTCCGTTAGTCAAGCGAGGGTCGGCCGTTGCGCCACGCGGACTCGAGTCTCTCTGAGGCTGGAAACGCGGCGGTCGTGCATGCTGGCATTTCTGCCGCAATATGCCAGGGCGCCGCGGCGCAGCGTCTGAGGAGGGCGACGATGGCGCAACGCACCACCCGCGCTTCGACACTTCTTTGAGGCGCCGCGCCTCAGGCCTCAGTCACTAGCAATGCCCTGGCCCCGTTCAGCCGATTGCAGAACGAAGAGCTCGTAGACTCCTTTGTCTAGTCGGGCATGTTTTGTCGAATGGTTGTTGGATTCTGTCTATAACTTCGTAGCTGCTGTCGTCTTTTCATTTAACAATGCAAAATATCAAATTCCAATGTTTCGTATCCGAAATTATCATGTTCATGATTTATTTTTGGAACAATGAAAATTTATGAGAGCATCTAAGTCAATGCCAATTTTCTTGACGACTAATTAGCGTTACATAAAAATTCTAAAAGCTCAATGTACATAGAGTACACACGATTAAAATTTTTAATTTAACTCCAGGGATTTGCAGAGATTCATTTCTCAGCATTCGGTAAGTTTCTGACCTCTGAAGCATTCATTCATCGAAGACAGTATATAAGGTTATACAATATTAATAATAGGGAAGCTAAACATAACTCTTTCATTTTGAACCAATGATTCATGGTCACAACTGCACTTTTTAAAACAGATACCTTTGGATCCTTGTAACATATTTTAAAATATTTTTATATTTCTGAATTTCCCTTCTACCTCATATTTCTTCAAAACAAAATGACTTTTTAGACGTTGGACGATCAGAAAATATTGTCTACCAAACTACTTTCAAAGACAGTGAAAATTTTCAATCACAAGGCTTTAAACGAGCTTACAGGAAAACTTTTTTGTAACTAATTATTTTCTAACAAATTCTAAGACAATGGTAAAGCTATTGAAATAAACAAATCGGATAAACAATGTTGTTAGAGGGACTTTTTCCATTGTCCCCTGAACGTCCGTTGCTATGAATCCTGAAGTCTCATCGTGACATCATCGCAGGCCCGGCAGTGCGCCTCCGAAGAGTTCCTCAATTCAGAAAGTAGTGAAGTCTTGTCAGAAGAAAGTAGTGAATGCCAATTCAGTCATTTTATATCCAGATTTCAAGAAGATTTGAAACGCACGGCACTGTGTTTTGGGAATCACAAATCTATCCAAATCTAATATTAATATACTCGACTCACCAAAATGTACAAATTAATCTCGTTTTTCCTTAACTCCTGAATTTCTCGTCAACCGCAACAGGCATTAGCTCCGTAAGTGTTAGCATATTATATCCCTGGACATGGCAGTGTTCCTCCCTCCTTCCTCTGAATGCGGTATACGGCGCCGACTAAAGTGGCTGGGGGAGGGATTCCTTTCCAAATATCAACTCTAATGGGATACCGCTCCAGCCAGAACAAACACTAAGCTTCCAACACTTAAGTGTGTGTAAGAAGAGCCGAGGGTAAAGGATGCGGAGGAAAAAATCACACCCGTTCCGTTGCATGTGCATTAAGGTACTGCTCTGGCATTCTCCAGGTACATTTCCGGCATTCACCTGATCGGAAAAAACCTTGGAAAATTACGAGCAGCGTTTGCTAGAATTCTGATTCAGATAGCGGTTTAATTCATCCCAGCTCGGTAACTAGGGAGGAAAATCCTTCACTGACGGGACTCTAACCCTAGGACCTTCCAGTCAAAGCTGCAACACTGAGATATCACAGCCGATAACATTGGTTTAATCTATATTTATTCGTGTGTTAATATTTGTTTCGGATAGAATAACTGGGAGAGATAGCTCAGTGCATCAACTGGTGTCTCTCCTGTGCCTCTGACCGGGAGAACCAAGGTTCGAGTCCTGGCGGCGGCAGGATGTTCGACACTAGCTTGTCAGCAAGGACGAATTCAGTCGCTGTCTAGAGGAGAATTATAAGAGGCCGGCTGCTTTGATCGGTAGTTTGGCCTGGTTTCTCCGATCAACTAGGCGCATGCTGGAGGAGTACCCTAACAAACGGGCCACGGACATTTCCTGCCTCTTCTTTGTCCTATCCTCTCCCCTTATACTCACTTAAATTAACATGCACTACGCTATCACGCATGCCGGGAGACCGATCGGGAGTTTAGAGCTGGTCCCAGCTGGAACGGTGCCCTGCTGGTGGGAGATTCCTGGTTGAGGGAAACTGTTTGGGGGTTCTCCGCTGGTTCCTGGTTAGGGGGAATCTCCGGTAGCCGACGGTAGGTCGGCGCCGGAACTCGCCATCTAGCGGAGGGAAGATCACAGCCACCTCCCGATGAAAAAGCATGCACTACATTTACGGGACTAATGACCTCAGTAGTTGACGCGCCCGAAATCACTAACAATCATCCAACCATCGGATAGGTTAATGGTTTCCAACACACACAATACTACACAACTGAAACTTTCCAAATAAAAGAATTTAAAATAGGAAAGGAATGCGCGCGTCGATGCAGAGGTATCTGTACTCAATTTCAATAACAAAAAGTTAAGTCGTAACGAAGCTCCTGAGTAAAAAATTGCGATCTAGCTGATCGAAATTCATTTCGCCACACTTAAAGAAGAATTTATACTTTTTTTATAACGTGGCTTTGGTGGGTATTATCTTCAAGAAGGAATAAGGCACGACTTTTTGCGTCTTTCTGTCTTTCTTAGTCCTACCGTAAGATGTTGCATGATCGCGTCCGTATCAAAAAGTGCTTCAGATAAATCGACCCTAGCGGCAGGACCGAGAAAGACGCAAATATCGTGCCTTATTCCAACTTGAAGATAATACCCTCAGACGCCACGTTAAGAAATGCAAGTATATGAATATAGGCACTTAACGCCTTCGTTCCTGGGACTACCGCGTGGCGGGCGAAGTGCTCGGAGAGCGCGGGGCGGCGCGGGCGGGCGGGCGGGCGGGCGGGCGGGCGGGCGGGCGGGCGGGCGGGCGGGCGGGCGGGCGGTTGCCACGGGCGAGCGCGTCGCGTTGGCGGTTTTTCGGGCGCGCTCCCGCCGCCGCCGCCGCCGCCGCCACCGCCGCTTTCTCGCTCCCGGCGGCCAACGCGGCCCCCGCGAAAGCGCCCCGAATCCGCCGGCGCTGCGTTACGTGAGGGCGGACCCGCGCGCCTCTCCTCGCTGGCGATTTATGGAATTACATCGATCTATAATTGTGCGATTGCAAAAAACATTACACATAATTATGAATGCGTTGGTTCATTATATTACGTACAACTTATTGCCAGTAATTTGTAATATTGTTTTTAGAGTTGGTCATTTTCTGCTAATAACTAAAAATGTAAGATGAAGTTGAAAAATGCAAATATCACATTGTAAAAAATGCAACAAAATGACGGACAAGTTGCTTTAGTAAAATAACTCTATAATTAAATAACTGTTTTTGTCAATACTTATTAATCTCTAAGTATTTCTTCTAGAAAAGATAAGTAATTTATTCTTTTTCGTTTATTAATCGATTTAATTTCTAAAATGAAAAAATTTTTTTATTTTGAATTGAGAGATCTTACAGCCTACAGTTCTTCACCGCAGTCCCCTTCTTCTCTAACTCTACTACATTCATTCAAAATCGTCCAGCTCCAGAGAGCCTTCCTTGTACTTCATAACCTGCAGACAATTTTTCTCCGTCCATTCCAGCGACCCACTCATATTGAAGGTCTGAGAATCCAAGGGATAAAACTGTCCTAATAGTTTCAAGAACTTGTTAAGGTTTTCATTTCTGTGGTCTCTCCGGCAAGGGGTGTATGTTGAGATTTAATTATAACGAGGACGACGCTAATAATAATAATAATAATAATAATAATAATAATAATAATAATAATAATAATAATAATAATAATAATAATAATAATAATAATAATGGTGTTGATGAGTGAGCTGTGAGTAAGAAGATGGAGGAATGAGAGATAGAGGGAACGAGAAAACTCCAAAGGAAGATCGTGAACTCACTTCCTCCACCACAATTTCCCCTTCGATTGGGCGGGAAACGAACCTCGGACGCAGCGGCGGAAGGCGAGGATTCTGACTGCGAAAGCACGGGTCGTCCTGACTTCTCATCCCCTCAATTTCCTTGCTCCCGCTCCCGTTCCCGCTCCCGATCTCAATATTTCGCAATTGAATTCAAAGACGCTTTATTTTATACGGCAAGACTCAGGCAAACAGGCCTTTTGTTCCCTCTTTACAACCCAAATTTAGGTACATTTCTTTCACCATCTAGCGAAAGACTCGGGTGACAAAAGAGGTGATTAGAATTTAGCTCAGAGGCTTCTTTTACACGCAATAAATCTACAACATGGGAAGTTGGCTTTACTTCACCTCCGAAGGCAGGCATACGAAGGATTATTTCGCCCTTAAAAATCCATGGCTTCGAGTGTTCTACTAGAGGTTCCACTCCCTATCTTCTCCCTGTCAACCAGCTCTTCACTTTTCCGCTTATTTCCATTTCCTACTGAACTACTCCTTCTGAATCTTTATTTCCGCTCTCATTTCCCCGCGGCATGGCTACGTTACATCTCTTAGGCGGAACCGATTTTGGCCGAAATTTCAGGCGGCCGGCGCCTGATGTATTGTTTTCGTCCGATGTCGGATTCGTAAACGGAAATTGTCATTTTGAACCCGAACGACCTCTTCCGACGACGTCCGAAAACACTGGTTTTCGAACGAAGATTTGTTGCTTTTGTTTTTGTCCATTCCATTTGCCTGACATTTGTTTGAGTCATGGCCATCTGCAATACCAACACCATCTGCAATAAATGTAGATTGTCTTAGTCGTGTTTCTCGCCAATGTTTCAAAAAATGAACTGTAAAATTATGGGAATATGGTATTAGGACGATTGCGGGTGCCGCATTCGGGTGCCGCTGTTCTTCGAATGAAATAGTCGGACGATTTCGCTCCCAGCCGTCCAGTAAGGAACGACCGATATTTCGGCTTCACCGTGGCAGAAGTCTTATTCGCTTCCGACCTTATGCTACCTGGTGACCTACTCGTCCCCGCGTGACCACGTGAAACTAACCACCTTTCTCTCTTGCACGATCTATTTCTTTCACGTTTCGGTTCGTTGATTCGCCGATCTGTTATGGATCAAACATTTCTAAAGGCATTGTATTCAGCCCCCGCACATTATGTGTTAGGCTGACGAGAGAAAGTAATGGAAAAAGGAGACAGCGTTACATCAACTATTACAATATATTCCATCTTTTGATTCACATTTTTGCATCAATATTTATTTTTCATTTTAAAAATTTAAAATCAGTAACTATTTGGCCTCAAATTTTTCCTTTGCAATGCTTGAAGTTTTCAAATAGAATTTCTAACATATGAGTACACTATGAGCGGAGAAAGTAGATCATCTGATCGGGTGCTATTATCCATATTATCAGTAATATTTCTCTAAGTTAGTCTTGACGTACAATTCTCCACATGATCATGAGGAAGAGGAAAAGTTTCAAAACGTGACGTTAGGATGAAGGAGGAACTTCGGCCGCGAGTGAATTACAGATAAGTTATCGATTATTGTGATATATCGCCAGGCTGTTCAAGTACGTAAGCAAAGGCACCGTTCAAAGAATTATGAATTCACATAAAATATTTAACTTTTGAGAAACAGAGTGTGCATTGTGTGCTCTCGGAACAAAAGTTTAATATCGACAAATATTAATAATAGTCGAAATGATTTTACAAATAATATGTTTATTCACGCACATCATTCACAATTTCTTAACAACCAGTATTTAATGGGTATTGAATTTTTTTAGAGTTCCTTATTTGAGTTCAAATTATTGCTTTTTCTGCAGTTTTTGCTAGAAATTTGTTCATACAAAGTATAGTCTACCAAGAAAGTTGTTTCAAAATGATAGTGATTCAATTAGAAAACCTGTATAATAACTAATAGAAAATAAAATAATTAAGTTTTGTTACGCAAACATCGAACCAACTACTCTGCGTGCTTGTGTATTACGATGGATATATATTGGAAAGCTGCACTGACAAATATCTAAATGACTTCCACTTATCTTATAACAAAAGAAACATTTCTCCGGGACAATTTGCGGTTATTGAGAGGGTACTTATTGGCATCCAGGTAAATTGCGGAAAATATTGAATCATCAAATTCATGTTTTATCGAGTATACTGTCGTAATCGTGGAAAGTAATAACTAATTTTAAAACAATTTTTCTGTCAATAATTATGATTTCATAATTCGCCTTTACTTCAAGAAAATAGAGGAAATAGTGGGAACTTCGTAAGTTCGTACGTACTTAAATGCATGAAATACGTACGTGCGTACGATAAATTTAGCATGCCAATGATAGACTATTGACGTAATTATCGGAAGATTCAAAATAAACGTTTATATTATATAAATCTCTTTACTCGTAACAATAACTCTAAGTAAAATAAAAACAATTGAATCTCGTATTCCAGCGAGAGGAACTCCGCAACCTCCCGGGACATAAAATGGCACATCTGCAACGGACTAATGAGCTTATCGGAAAATACCAAATGCTCAGCAGACTACATCGTGAGCATAGCTGAAAAATCAGTTATTAATCAATCGAATCATATATACCCTTACGGGCTCCTTGGATGTAGAAATAGCTTATCACGATCACGTTGGTCACGATGCTCTACTTGACACATCATACGAAACAGAATAATCATCCATGTTCAGGTGAGAATTCGAACCCAAAACCGTTCATACCGAATTTGAGTCGGTGCGTACGACAAGCACCAGGGCATACACTTACGCACACTTGACAAAGGCCGTATAGTGTACTTAAAGTAGGCCTATTCAAACAGTGCATACACTGATGTGTATACACAATTATGGGCATATAGTAATACAGTAATGTGTATTCAGTGCTATTTACCGTTAATTACTCTACAATACCTCCATCTCAATTGTTTTCGTTCTTTATTTAAGGTAAGGTACGTTTCTATATCGCACTTGGAGGTCGCAATCCCAGAAGATCCATTGACAAAGTAGTGAAAATGCCCGAAGTTAACATAGCGGTATCCACAAACCTGAAACGCCAGCTTGACAAGTCGGAACAAGGTTCGACCCATTTCTGTTGGTAACTACTTGTTTCACTGCCCCACTTCAACACTTTAAAAGTCAGAGATGAAATGATAAAGAGGACACTTTCTTCGAAAATCAACCGTACATTGAACTTACTACTGAGCACAAAAAAACTTGATTTCGATGATTGATGGTCATAAGTACTGAAAGCCAATTTCTCTGGCCCTTTTTAAGATATTATGAATGTCTTGTTGAAAGACATAATAAAAAAAACATGATTTTTCTTTTCCATTTTCTTTCTTTTTCCCTATTTGTCATTTTTCTTCGCTCTCATAACACCTAATTGTAAAATTTAAATTGGAATTATTACGCCCAGTAAATTTAAGATGAATACCTCGGGTGGCATAATGAAACTTAGTTAGCTTCAGGAATCAGCACACAATCAACCACATGTATATTAAGATGCTCATTTGACGTTTCTATTTCTTGTTCAAGAATATGGCAGAGGTGAAGGACAGAACTGAACCTAATGATACCGGAAGTTGTAAAACTAACGGCAATCCGACAGCAAATGATAGGAGAAAACATGCAAACGACGTCAAATTCAATGTAAGATATTGGTATCTCCATTGAGAGAGCATTACCTGGAACTCAGTTTTATGATTATATTTTCCTATGTTTCAGTGAGCACTGAGGAATGATTTTGTGAGCATATGATATGATGAAGAAAAGATGTAGCTTTTGAAGAATGAGAATACGAGGAAATAGGTGACCTTCATGATAACCAACCACAAACTACCTTTGTTTATAATAAAACCCATACGATCAAAATATGAATCGCGGCACCCAAAATGAAGAGCTAGAGAGCCGCCTACCTCGCTGAGTCGTCAGGTGAAATATATTTGTTAATTACATAAATCTCGCCCGAAATTAATCCTAATCATCCTTCCATCAATTTCTACCACACAGGCGATATCCCCGCGAAGCACTATCGACGGAGAAAGCTCACACAAGCATTTAGAAACTTCTCATTCGCACAACCGTTCAACAACCATTTTCTTTGTTGTGTCCACCATGTTCTCCACAGGTCAATTGGTCTGCTTGCGCAGATTCCGTGAAGGAGATGGTGTGTGACGACGGCGGCGCCTAGTGCAAGGCAGCGGCGGCGGTGGCGGTGGCGGCGGCGGTGGCGGTGGCGGTGGCGGTGAGAGTGGCGGTGGCGGTGGCGGTGTCGGTGGCAGCGGCGGTGGTGAGGGTGAAGGAGACGTTGGCGGTGGCGGTGGCGAAGGTGGTGGTGGTGGTGGTGGTGGTGGTGGTGGTGGTGGTGGTGGTGGTGGTGGTGGGGGCGGTGGCGGTGGCGGTGGCGGTGACGATGGCGGTGTATTTGGCGGTGGCGGTGGTGGTGAGGGTGGCGGTGGATGTGGCGGTGGTGGTGAGGGTGGCGGTGGCGGTGAGGGTGACGGTGGTGGTGTCGGTGTCGGTGTCGGTGTCGGTGTCGGCGGCAGTGGCAGTGGTGGTGAGGGTGGCGGTGGCAGTGGTGGTGAGGATGGCGGTGGCAGTGCTGGTGAGGGTGGCGGTGGTTGTGGCGGGGGCGGGGGCGGCGGCAGCGAAGGCGCACGCACGGCTGCGGAGTTGCCGAGGCGTTTCAACACACGGTGCTGCCGGAGCGAACAACCACTGCATTCCGGGGAACAGGAGAGCGCTGACATTTCTTTGGTGGGGGCGGCGGCATGGCTCGTTGCTGCCACCTACGCCATTGACCACCCACCCTCCGGCGCCTCCGAGTCAACGCCGTGAGGACTGCAGGGCTACGCAAGCAGATGACGAGGCAGAAGAATTTCCTTTGCCATTTGCGTCGTCGTGTCTGCGCGTTAGTTATTTATTGATTCACGAAATTCTTCAACAACAATATTCTATACGCGCAGGTTGTCGAAAACTAAATAAGCAATGTATTCACTTAATCTTTAATTTGTGGTGTTTATTCAAAAATGGAAGAAATTCTTTAGACCGAAACGATGAATTTGGGAATTGTGTAAACAAAAGAGCGGAACAATCTGACTTAATGAATGAAGAAAAAATACAATAAAAATGACGGTCACGTTTCTCAATTGGCGTTTCTTTTTGAACATTGTACCGTTAACCAAGCACTTTACAACATTCAATACAGTAGGCAATTACGTAATAAGAAATTCGAAAAATTGCTGTAAAGAAAGGGAACTTAGTTGGTAGAACGTTCAAGAGTGGGATGCAATCCAGCTCGCTTCGGCTCGGCTCCCAGTCACTCATACAGGAGAGTCGCCACTTCACAGAGGCTGACCACTCACAGAGGAACAAGCGCGCTCATGACGCATGGAAGACGACCGCCGTTGCAAGGTTTTGTTGAAACGCTGCTTTACATCACTTCCAGAACGGTTTTAGAATACGAAACACCTTACGAAATGGGGATGAGCTCTCTCAAGGATTTATTCTTTACCATCTGTGAACTTGAATTAGACTTCTGCGGAAGAAACTCGGACTGTATTTCCCTAAACAAAACTTACAATTTAAAATGTGGTCTCAAACGCAAGTAAATGTTCAGAAATAAATGAGGCCACCCAACGTGTATTAAATGAAATCTCGATTTCTGGAACTTTGATAATTTTAAGTACTTAATATAATGAATTCTACATGTTTTCAGCTTCTGGACATTCTTCTATTTACTGGATTAAATCTTGATATTAAGGCGAGTTGAACATGGAAATTCAGCCTCAAGTAATAAAGTACCATGAATTGAAGGGAACGGAAAGGTCTACAATCTGTCATGCATTTTTAACACGACCTACCCTCAATTTGGATAATTACGAATTTCTTCGTGTTATCTTCCTAAAACACTTCTAAAAACATATTTAAACAGTACCTGAAATATGAATCTCTCCCCTTGCAACAGCGTACATTTTCTTTACAAATATCTTAATAGTTGTAGTAAGGTAGTTGCTGAGCATTCAGACTATGCCATCACCCTTATTTATCACTCCCATCGATTTATTAACTGATTGTTAGTGATTCCGGGCATGTCAACTACTAAGATCATTAGTTCTGTAACTGTAGTGCACGTTTTAATCAGGAGGAAGGGAGAATGGTCTTCCCTCGCTGGATGGCGAGATTCGGCGCCGACCTACCGTCGGCTAGCGGGGTTTTCCCCAACCAGGTATATCCCACCAGCGGGGCACCGCCCCTACCGGGACAAGTTCTAAGCTCCCGACCGGTCTACCGGCGTGGTAGCGTAGTGCACATAAGTATAAGTGTGTGTAGGTAAGGGATGAGAATAGAACAAGGAAGAGGAAGGAAAGATCGCGCGCGGTCCGTGGCCCATTTCTTAGGATACTGTTCCTGCATTCGCCTGGTGTTGATCGGAGAAACCACGGAAAACTACCGATCAGAGCAGCCGGCCGCAAAAATTCTCCTCCAGACAGCGACTGAAAGCGACCTAGCTGACAAGCGGGTGTGAGCCCCCGAAAGAACTCAATGGAGTGCGGCCGCGTAAACAAGGCGCGTATCCTCGCGCCGCGCCGTCGCGCACGCGCCCGTGCGTTCCTCGCGTCCCGCGCCCGCGCCCCGCGCCCCCGCGCGCCCGGAAGCCGGGCGTGGCCACGCGGGAAGGTCGCGGGGCGGGGTATTGTCTGCCGCGGGCGACGTCCTTGTGCCTGAACGCCGCCGACCGTGGAGCCAACGAGGAGGAGGAGGCAGCTGGAGGGAAGGCGAAGCGCGGGCCTGCGGAGGAGCGGTGCGAGTAGGTGGTGGGTTGCGCCGCTCGGGCTCAAAGCTTGAGCTTTTTGGTTTTCGCCTCTTATGCTCAATGCATCTCTAGTTCTGGCCTTTCCTGCTCAAAGCTTCAATTTAGCTCTTTGGTTCTCGCCTCATGCTCAACGCTTCAATCCCTTTGGTTCTCACCTCTCGTGTTCAACACCTCAGTCACCTCTAATGCTCAAAGCTTCAATCCTGCTCTTTGGTTCTCGCCTCATGCTCAACGCTTCAATCCCTTTGGTTCTCACCTCTCGTGTTCAACGCTTCAGTCACCTCTCATGGTCAAAGCTTCAATCCTGCTCTTTGGTTCTCGCCTCTCATGCTCAAAGCTTCAATCCTGTTCTTTGGTTCTCGACTCTCATGCTCAAAGCTTTAATCTAGATATTTGGTTCTCGCATCTTATGCTCAATGCATCAATCCATCTCTAGTTCTCGCCTTTCATGCTCAAAGCTTCAATCCAGCTCTTTGGTTCTTGCCTCATGCTCAAGGCTTCAATCCACTTGGTTCTCGCCTCTCATGTTGAACGCTTCAGTACCTCTCATGCTCAATGCTTCAATCCACCCCTTGGGTTCTTGCCTCTCATGCTCAATGCTTCAATCCATGGTGCCAAGATTAGAAGTTGAATACATAGTTGACACTTCAAAAATAAGGGACTCTTTAAGCAATGTGCGATTGCTTGTAGTAAGGAGTAGTATACAGAGGGTTGTAATTCGTAGTCTTTCCTCGTCAACGCGGAATGAGAGCTTCCTTAAGTGATAGCAAAGGTAAGCAACGTGTACTACCTGTTTTGCCGACGAGTATAACATTATTATAAGTTATATTCTAGATTCGAAAAGTTTACAGTACTTGTCCTTAATAAAATATATCTTCATGATATCAGTTCATTATTTCTAAATGACATGTATTTTGAAGTCAGATCTACATTTTTAAATTTAATTTTAATACCTAGGGTTTTGCAATCTTTCAAGAAGATGAGTAATGAGGCTTTTTAAAGAAGGTACAAAGTCGATAAAGGAATTATTGCAGATAATTTTGTTATTTTCAGCCATTGGACTCTCATTTAATTTCTTCCGAACATTACCAAATCGTTTCCAGCAAAAGTTCAACTTACGTATTTTTTCTGCAGAAGTTGTTAAGTAATCGTATATTCGTCGTACAATGAGTACGACGCTTGTTTCTACAAGACTATCATTTTGCAGTAAGAGTGCCACGTCTTGATTACACTTTTCAACCCCTTCGAAATGCCTTTAGATATTATATTGCTCTCGTTTTCAGATCTGAATTTTATTTTGCGATGTATTATTAATACCGTTCTTTTCATCCTTCTCTAATGTATTCTATTTACGAGTAATTACACTTTACCATGCTCATTTATCAATTACTTTTCAGCTTGGAATATCGGAAATATTTTGATAGGACATTACATAAATCGAACCAATATAAATAAATAATATAATGAGAAGGAAACGCATTTAATTGATAGTTTATTGAGTTATTTTTCTAATAAGAAAGGAAGTCTTTCTTTGGAGTGAACCATGTAGCCACGGCATATATTTAAGCTTATTTATTTCACACTTGAACTTGCCTCTCAAACAATAAATTTCCCACGTGCGGTCATCTACCCTCTGATTCTGTAACAGCATCATCACTTGTATGTCGTAAGCTATCCTTGCCATTTTCACAGCCCTGTCCTTCAGGTTCGCCCACGCTTTGATTTCCTCCTTCCTCCCTCCCTTTCCTTTCCTTTTATTTCCTGCGCCCGCCCGTTCGTGCGACAGCTTGTCTTGGTCACGGCGGAGCGGTGGCAGCAATGAGACACCGCCCACCGCGCAAGAAGTGCGCCCACGCCGCGCAAAGGACAGCTCAGGGCCGCACCCCGGCCTCCGCGACCGCCCGCCCGCCCGCCCGGCGGAACTGTAACGGCCACGCCCAAGGCGGACATTTTGATCGCGACGGCTACGACATCGATGGCCTAGGCGCGGACAGTATTTTTGCAAACTTACCTTGTGGAAACTATGCCTGAATAATAATAATAATAATAATAATAATAATAATAATAATAACAATAATAATGTCTCTCTCTCTCTCCTCATTATTAATGTGTAATGTACATAATAATATTTACATATTATTATTCACATATAATCATATTTCGCCGATTCGGCTAGCCGACTTCGCAGTAGTGCCGTGTCAATCGAAGGATCGTGGGTTCGAATCTCGCCTCGGGAATGGTTGTATGTGTTTCGTGATTGTGTGAATTGTCTATGTGTAATGCACTTGTGTGTCTTCTGCGGTTGGCGTCAGGAAGGACATCCGGCCATAAAATCATCGCCATATTAGTATAAAAATGGAGTGTGCGGAAAATTAATAAAAACGAGCCCGACCCCATAAGCGCCGACCCCGCAAAAATGCGAAAAGGCAAGGATAAATAACAATACTACTACTACTACTACTACTACTACTACTACTACTACTACT
The DNA here is from genome assembly GCA_011170035.1 of Teleogryllus occipitalis. Lineage (NCBI taxonomy): Eukaryota > Metazoa > Arthropoda > Insecta > Orthoptera > Gryllidae > Teleogryllus > Teleogryllus occipitalis. The sequence continues at coordinate 86,530 of BLKR01001811.1, read as the reverse complement.
ACTACTACTACTACTACTACTACTAATAATAATAATAATAATAATAATAATAATAATAGTTCATATCGACGTCGTAAGACATCGACGCCATCATTCTTCGCAATATATTCATGATCGAGTAATGGCTTCTCTTCACAACAATAAAAAATATTCGCGGGTAGCACGGTTATAAAGATAGGAAAGACAATATTATTGCTAAATGTTTTCTTTACAAGCTGTTTCATGAAGATTTAGCGAGCGATCCCCTACTGAACGAAACGAAAGAAACTTCTTAAAAACGTATTTCTTCTACTTCGTCACATATATGTTTGTATACAGTAAGCTGACATATTGTTTTTGTCTGATAATATATTTTTTCCACCAATCAGTCCGATATATTCAATTGAGAATTAAATTTAATTGTAGTAGGTGCGTTAATACAAAAGTTCAGATAATACTCTGTAAGGTAAATGTGCCCTCCAAAAGATAAACTTTAAGTACCTTATCCAGTACTATCAGATTACTTTTTACAACTTTAGAAGTACGTGTTTATCGCAGTGTTCCACGCCCATCCCTCTTCAAGGAACAGTAGTCTGTGTTCTCAATACTTGGGATCGTCCCAGTTGCAAATGTCAGACAGATTTTTGATCAAGTCGTAAGTATTTGAGTAGAACACGAATATTTTATAAACTACGCAAAATACGAACATGTTTTTGATGAATGAAGAAAACCCCAAAAATTGGAAATACATATGCTTGAAATGAAAAAAAGCAATAACAACGAATTAAACACTCGTAAATGCTTCAATAAGAAAACAATATTCAGTAAAACTTTTATAAGAAAGTATGTTGCATTTGTTAGCAAATAATCACTGATTAAATGTGAAATGCTGGGATGTATTGAAATCAAATCATACTGTAGATAAAAAATTAAATAATATGCTTCAAAGATCAATTGAATCATGACAACGTTTTTGGAAATGCTAATTTACATTTAAATTTTCGTTGTTAAAGATGTATTGTTCAGAGTACAATTACTTGAAATAAATGCTTGGACTGATTTTTTGATTATGAATAAAAATAATAAAATGCATTCTTAAAATGAATTAGTTATCATTTAAGAACAGTAAATCGTGACTTCAAAAAAATCGTGTCATGGTATCACTTCCTAACGATATTTCTATTAGCATTTCCATTGCGGTCTGTTGCCGATCAAGTAGGTCCAGAAAGTAGGATTCGAGGTGGCATCTACGTTGAAGGAGAACTTTGGTCCGCAGTCATCGACAATGGCGAAGAATCCAAGGCCTCCTATTGCAACAGTTTCCGCGCCACCTCGAAGATCGGAAGCTGCGATCGCAGATACCCCACAACGCACCGCATTCGCAACAACTTCCGGCGCTTTCCTACAGGAATTGGGTACTACGTCGTACCAACAAAAGAAGATTTTTTTGCTTTTATTTATTTATTTCCGGACACATACAATTTTGCTTTAGTGGGAATGTTACAATTCAAACGACAAATAATAGAAACGAAAAATTCGCAACAACTTCCGGCGCTTTCCTACAAAAAATGGGTACTAAGTAGCACCAGCAAAATAAGTATTTTTTTGCTTTTATTTATTTAGTGCCGTACATCAGCAATTTTACTTTAATCGGAATGTTACAATTCAAATGACAAATCTAAAAAAACACGAAAAGATACAACATAAAATATTACTTTAATAAATTACATACATTCTTTTGAAGTTAATTAGAAATGAGCTGCTAAGCAGTAATGTGGTATAAGTCACTAAAAATCCAGATTTTGACTTACTACATATTTTGATAGTACTAGGTGCTTACTTTCTCAGAAAAAGTGGCATTCCTCTAACTTTTATGTGACCTCTCAAAAGCAACAGCGAGCGGAGAGCCGAAATAGAATCGAACGACGCAACAGACGGAAAAATGCTTTGTAAAATGGTATTTTGTAATACATATCTTTAAATGTTTAAATACCGTTTATCGCCATTTTTATTTCCTGTTCTGGAAGTGATTGAATTTATAGTACTTACAGGAATGTTTAATGATAGAGATATGGGCAATATAACGGATGAATTTTTCCAAACAAATTAGTAAATGGTAATCAATGAATTTGATCAGTCCAAGCGGGGTCATTGACCTCGAATCAACGTTGCATGATACTAAGAGTAACTGGTTTGAAGTGATCGAGGAACTGAATTTGCTGTTACACCAGCAAATATAGTCGTGCCTGAACCATCGAATCCCTATATCTAAATACTTTGCCATCTACTAGCTAGTAGATAATAAGTTGCACATTGTAAAAGAGAGTTCAAATATTTTGTTTGAATATTTAATATGCGACTTACTACCCGACTGTTTTGAAAAAGACGTGTAGGACAAACACAAACCGCAACATTCACCATTGAAGGAACGTAATAACTTTAACAATTTGCTGATGAGCTGCCTATTACCCACATTGAGGCTAGGTAGCTAGGAAAGGAAAATAGAAAGAAATTTGAAAACTCACTACTTCAAGTAAAAACCCTCCCCAGAGATAATTACGTCTCGTACAACGTATGGTCACGAACCCAGTCTCCCTTGACAACGGACCCAGCCGGCGACGAGGTTGTAATTAGAGGGGTAATAGCAGCGCTACCTCGTGCGCGTTCGTAGTTCCCAGCCGGCCGTGTCGTCGATGTATGGAGGAGGCCATGGCGCGGCAACGGCTGAGGTGAACATGGTCCTAAATGACTTTACGCACATTGTTTATTCATGTGATTGTGCGCAGTCAAGGGTCGAATGGGACTGGACCTAAGGCACCAAATTTCAAAGCGTTGCCTATCTCTGCAGCGACTGTGACCTAGAGGTCTTAGGGTTTGAGCCGCTATGGTGGTGAATTTTCGACACTACCTATATTGCTAGGTGGAATTCAGCCGTTGTATGGGGGTTAATTCTAACGGTTGGCTCCTCTGATCGGTAGATTTCCGTGGTTTCTCCGATCAACACCAGACGAATACTGGAGCAGTACACTAACACACGGACCACGGACCACGTGCAATCTTTCCTTGCCCTTGTCCTATCCTCACCCTTTACTCACACACACTTGCACCTGCATGCACTACACTACAACACATGACAAGAGACCAGTTAGGAGATTGGCGCTTCTCCCAACTGGGGCGATGATTTGCTGGTGGGAGATACCTGATTGAGGGAGAAAATCCGCAAGAAGACGAGTAGGTCGGCGCCGGATCTCGTCATCAGCGGGAGAATATCACCGCCACCTCTCGCGATAAAACACGCACTACACTTACAGGATTAATGACCATGGCCATTGGCATATCCGGAAACATCAATCAATGAATCAAAGCGGTGCAAAGGTCCGACGCCTTCTGGGATTCCCCCCTCCCTGCCCAGCTGCTACGGGATTACATTGCCCAATGGCAACGACTGAAATGAGCTCAACAAAGGTGCAAGCCTGATAGTGGGCTCACGAAGTGGCCGATAAGGTACTGAACTCTTCAAGATGAATATATTTCACATAACATTGTCATAACTGTTTCAAATCAACTTGAGTCATAGATAGAACCGATTGTCTCGAATTCGCTTCACAATTTTAGTAACTTATATTTGTACTTTTTTTGTGTGATTAATGTATTGAATTTTTTTTATATTTGGATTTGGATTTGTAACAATTCGTGTTAAGCAAAGTTCCTGATCTCCAGAAATAATGAAATAAAAACAAATTTTACATAATAGTAAAAACTTCCAAATTAAGTTAGGGAAATTTTAGGTATGGAATTCGACAGAATAGGTAAAAACACATTTTTTGAATATTATGTGATCTTTTTGAGCGTTGAGAAGCAGAACAAAGAAGCAGGACGATAACGAGCTTACACGAACGAACGGCCGTAATAGATTCTAAAGATACAACACAATTATGCGTTCAGTTTTGTTCCTTTTTAAAAATCTTACAAATAGGAACAAAGGAAAGTTGATTCAAGTCAAATAGGAACAAAGGAAAGCTCTAGAATGAAATCCTATAAATTAAAAATATTTTTATTTTTGCTTCTTTTCGAATTTTTACTATATTTCAGGCATGGTGTTATCACGTGACCTCTGCTCTACTTCTCAGTGCCTCCTAGTCCGTATGTAAGGCCACAGAAAACCACAAGCAAAGTTATATTTTTACCTTATCTTGTTTGATTTTGCATTTAAAATTTCTGTCTGTTTTTGGAATTTTGAAAAGATTAACGTGATCATAACTGAACAAAACAACATTTTGAACATAGTATTACTTTGAAGCAATTGAGTGTGCTCTATTCGTTCACAGATGTGCTAAAAAGATATCTATGTGGTATTTTAGAATATAAGGACTTTTTTATTTTTAATGAAACGATAATTTGTTAGATAACAATTTTCATTATTATTATTAATATTATTATTATTATTATTAGTAGTAGTAGTAGTAGTAATTAGTTTTGTTGTTTCCAGCTTTGCTTCTTTGGGACCAGAGTGTGGTGGTAGCTTTCAAGGCGGTCGGCCTTCTGCTATTTCCGGGCCGGGTCAGCCTGCCTTCCTTCCGCCGCGCTTTCTCCAGGGACCCCCTGATCCCCCACTCTTGGCCCCCGCGGCCCCCTCCCGTCGCGCTTGCGACACCCCCGCGCATCCGCAGCCCCCTCCCTCCCTCTCCACCCCCATGTGCTCTCCGTGCTTTAATTTGCTTGTTTAAGTTTCTGTGTGCCGCTAAGATGGCTGATTCAAAGGGTGAAGTAGGCTGCTGCGTAACCATGTTGTTTGGTGAGGGGTATTATTTCGCTCACTGAGGAAGGGAATCCATTTGTTGATTATGACAACTATCATAGAGCCAATCGAATTGTGGAAAACAACAAAAATTGATCACCTAGCATAAGTGACAATGGCACGGCGTCTATAAAAATATTCTAAATCTTATTAATTGCAATACTCTGATCGTCATTAACTTCGTAATCATTCTAACACCTAAACAAATCTAATGACTGTTTTAATGTTTCAAATAAACCAAATACTTTTTTTATTGTGGAACTGATAACAGATCTCGATAATAAATAATAATAATAATAATAACAATAATAATAATAATAATAATAATAATAATAATAATAATGATGTATAATATATTGGAATATACCTCAGAGTCTGCGTACATAACCAATCACATACATGGAAGCCAAATTGTTTACTATTCCTAATTTGTTACTTCTTATGAGCCCCTCCCCGTGTTCGCTTTCCTTCTCCGTCATTTCTCCTACGAGTGACTCCCGCGCCTCTTTCTCCCCCTGCCATGCCTATGACCCCCTCCCCACGTCAATAGTCGTCTGATGACTCCGCTAATGAATGTTCAACACACTCTTGAACTTTGTGCTGGATGTTAAATGTCGGCGGGTTCGCAATGTAAATCTTCCAAGTTTCTTAAACGCGGGGAAAGCTGCTTTTGCTTAGGTGTGCTGTTGGGATTCGGTTTCCCGAAAGAAAAATGTCAATAAATCTCATTAACGATGAATATACATTTACATAATATTCCTACACATAATTTTCTTTTTGAATTCCTTAATAGAATTCAGTATATTTCGAAATCTTATAAGTGAACTAAAATTATTTGAAGTGTATAATAAAGTTTCTGGTAAGGCCATTTCATTTTCTATGTAACGGCAGCATCAAGCTCACTTGCGAATAATGAATTCGTATTCATGATAATTTATTTATACTTCTTATAAGTTTAGTTTTTTTAATGAAAAAAGGATCAATGATCAACATCAATTTACCAAGAATTGAAAACTAAAGAGATGTTGAAATACACTAATTAATGTGTTTTATGTTATTTATTGAAGGAATATTTTTTGAGGAAATATGAACCAAAGTAATGTATCAATTTACATTCCACTATTTCCACATAAAATAATGAACCTGGCCATTTAAAAAAAAACAACGAAAGGCTGAATCAACATCAACATGAGCCTATTACTCACATCGCCGCAGTTCGTAGTGTGAGGGGTTTGTGTCAAGGTAAATTGTAATTCAGTGGCCATGATGGCGATAGTACTCTGATAGCTGATTACTCATCCAGGGAGCCTTTGTAATCTTCTTTATATCGGAGATACGTCTGAATATACATCTCAAAATGTTGAAGTCTTGACAAATCTAAGCCGAGGCGTAGGTGGTAGCGTTAATTTTGAAGTAGAAATGATGCAGGGTAAACGGGAGAACCCCATGAAAACTTGCTAGCTGTGCCCACCACAAATTCCACATGGATTTCCCGGCCATCAAATCCAGGACCACGCATTGGAAGACACACGCACTAGCCATTACGCCACGAGCCAGCCCTTCACCTCCGGGATTCAAAAGAAGCAAGACGACAATTGGCCACCTCCACCGCGTTCACCGTACACACCAGAAGCAGAAAAGGAAGCGAGCGAGGGGCGTGGAGTGAGTGGGTGTGCGTCGGCGCGCGTTGGCGTGCAGACCGGTCGCGCCCCGCCCTGCCTGCCCCGTGCGGGCGGGCGGCTGGGCAGCGCCAGCACCTAACGGGAGCCGATGGCGCTCTTGGCGCGCGGCCACGTCGTCGCCAGGCGGCGACCACCGCCAACGCCAACGCCGCCGCCGCCGCCACTTAATCGACGGCCGGCCTTGGACCAACGGGCGGCGCGGTGCGGTGCGGCGCTCGCAAGGATCAGAACGCCGCTGCGGCGAGGCGCGGCTTTAGCTCGCATTCTTGGACCCAGGCAGAGACAGACTCACGGCCTCGGCTTTTACTGGACAATGCCTACCTCCGAGCAGGGGGGGGCAGAGAAAACAAGAGGCCTGCGTCAGTAGATTCACGGGGGCCTCTTAAAACAAATGTTGCGTTCCCCCCACCTTCCAATACGTAAAAAAAAAAAAATAATTTCTCCTTGCAACACAAACAACTTTAAGCGCTTAATTTGACTTAAAAGTAAATACCTTTTTTATTTGTTTTCAATTAAAAAAGTAGGGGTCCCAATTTTGTCGGGACCTTGGAAGAAATACCTACAGCTGTCCCCTCCCCCTATCTGGACGCCACTCACTCCAAGGATAGGATGTTCATTACGGTTCTGTATAGACGGAATAGCATAATATGTCTTCGATTTTAACTCTCGAGATGGAGCGTTGCGGTGAATTGACCACGCTTTTACTTCACGATACTTCGATTTTTTTTCACAGTAACAGTCAAATTCGGAAGGTGGTAAGACCGTGTATTTTCACGACACCATTTCCAACATATATTACTATTATTACCCTTTCTTGCTGTTTGTTTTTTGGCAACGTTCTTTTACATGGAAATAAAAATATAGAGATCAGAACTAAGCTAACCACAGTCGAGCGTCTCTGCTCCCATTCTTGGACGCAGGTAAGGTCAGGTTCTGGGCCCCGGTTGTCCTGGCTTTCTCCGGGCAATGCCTACTGCCACGCGTGTTATTCGCGCTTTGATAATGGACGCATACAACATAACTTGGATTCGCTTTTAACTCTCAAAATGTTGAGTGGTGGAGAATGACCATGCTTCTTCTTTATTTTTCTTCACAATAACAGGAAAATTTGGAGGGTGGCTGTTTATTTCCATGACACCATCAAAGAAATATGTGAAAATATAAAGTTCTTCTTAGCTTCTTATCGCTTGGTCTTTGCTCACATTCCTGAACCAAGACAAAGTCGCTTTGGTACCTTAAATTTAGAGCACGGATTCACTTTTCACTCTAAAGAAACCGCCTCGCCGAGAATAGGCAATGCTTTTACTTACTTCTTCACGATAACCGAAAAAATTCGCAAGATGGCAATGCCACTTCTTTCGTCGAAGAATATCTTCTTAAGAGAGACATTTAAGGGCGTTTATTCTGTTTTTTCTTCATTGAGAAGTACGCGATCAGACCTATTAAATAGAGAGGAGACTTCTTATGGATCTTCTATCCTGTCGGAACATGCGTCTCCGAATTCTACCCCGAGTCACCTTGACCTTTGCCAGACGATGGATACCTTCACGTGCGTTGCTCGCGTCACTCCACTTTACGAATTTTAACCACCATTTTATATCCAAAAACTTATAAATCAGAAACAACTAAGAATAGAGTATGTATATTTTCTTATCCAGCTGTTAGCAGACTGAGCACTATTAGATAATAAAGCAACAAATAAAAAAACCAGTTTTTAAAGTGTGGATTTTATTTGAACGCAAAAGAATCCAACTAATGGGAGACGATTGATTTGTTTTTCTCTTCGTCTTCAACGTAACAGCAAACTTAAAAGAATAATGATACAGTTTTCGTGTGCAATTCCGTGGTATTTTGAGTGGTAAATGCCATAGCATGTCACTTGGATTATTCAAATATCATATTTAACCTCGAATTGTGTCGAAACTCACTTAATCTGAATTGCGTCGAAACTCATATATTTTATTATATATTGAAGTACGCGCAATGTCGCTCCATGGATGCGAGGCTCCAGCTCGCATTCTTTTGCTCAGGCGGGGCGGGGACCGGACACGGCCCTCGTTCGCCCTGACCTTTTCCAGACAATGCGTGGCCCCACGTGCTTTGTTCACATTACTCAACCACACTCTGAGATCGAAATTCGCTTTTAACTCTCTAGCTAGGAATTCGCTACGTTTTTACTTTTGCTTGAGAATAACAGTAATGTTAGAAGGATGCGATGTCGCTTCGTCTTCCGTTAGAGTCCGCTGAGATGTAAATCAAAATTTGTTGTTAGTTTTATTCCGATATCGTGTGCTATAAGGGCAAGTATTTTAGAATGAAACGGCTTTTGTTTCAAAATAAGTGTATATTGACACACTCCTACATCGGAGAACGGCATGCTCCCGTATTCTTTTGTCCTGTTGAGACACGTCGCAATGGAATCAGACCTCGGTCACCCTATAATTTGGCAGACCATGCGTGCGTTGCTGACATCCGACAATTCCGTATCACGTATTCACATGTAACTACTAAGAGGCCGTTTGGTGCTGTGTCCACTATGTTTTTGATATCTTCTCCGGCTTTTGCTTGTGAAATCTTGTCGGTATAATATTGAATGGAAATGCTCTTTTGACTTTAATTCACTCTGTAAGTGGCTTTCATATATTCCCATGTTCTTTAAAAAAAAGTTGTATTTGACATTTAATTCTTCGGTTAATTCAAATTAATGAATATTGTAGGCACACAAACAACGTGACACATTTAAAATCGTCATTGTGACTTAAGTGAAGGAGTATATTTCGCAAGTAGCGTATGTTTACTACTATATAACAGTGTTAAACCCTTCGCCTTTGTGTTGCTTTTTTGTGCGTCTTCAATATGAGGCTTGCAAAAGCAAAAGATGTTTTATTGGTTTACAAATTTATTGTTACTATAAATTACAAAAATAGAGTAAATTAGTTTCGAAAGAGACTCGTTGTCGAAAGAAAGAAATGCTGAGCATAATGAACTGAGTATTATATCACGATTAAAAAAAAAGAAATTGAAAAGACTAAATAGAAAATGCTTTATCATGACTATTCGAGAGTTCATCAAATGTCTACGTAGTTAAGAGCCAATGGCTTATTCAAGGAGCCATTCCAGTTTCCCAAGGGTGGAACGAATTATTCATCTCGTGAAAAGAACGCCAGGAGATTATCAAGATCTCAGTGAGTATCCTTGAAGCGTAATGAGTTGTGATGCCACTTTCTCACAGTAACAGATATCGACGATTCTAAATGAATTCGTTGGGCACATACTATCCTACTTTGTCATTCAAATGTTCCAGTGATGACTGTAAGAGAAGACAAGAATCATATATATATATATATATATATATATATATATATATATATATATATATATATATATATTTCAAAAAGGTATGATTTGCAAAGCAACTGACAATTTTGAAGCTAATGAATCTTTCTGTAGCATATCACCATTACAATGGAGGACGTCTTTCCCTCGTCATTCTCACAGCTCTCTCTGAACCAGGACATCTGTCTCTTGAGAATGGCTTCAACTTTCTTCAGAATGACAAATGCTGGTTAAATCTTAATTCCGTTGCCCCTGTAGCAGCATTGTTGATTGAGAAGTCATGATATTCGAGTCTCTGCGGAGGTAGATTTTCGACAGTGGCTTCGACATTGCTGGGTGAAGTTCATACACCGCCTGAAGGAGAATTCTAACGGTCGGCTGCGCTTATCGTTCCGCAGCTTCTCTGATTAATACCAAACAAAAGACAGAGCAATACCCTAACAAACGGGCCTATTTTTCTTTTCTCCTGCTTGACCCCTTCTTCCCTTTACTCATACTCTCTTACACTTACATGTACTACACTACCATACATGTCGGGAGTTTTGAGTCGGACCTAATTGGGGCGGTGGTCTCTTTGGAACGATAGGTGGAGAGGGAAATCCCCCATAAACTGACATGTAGTTTGGATTTCATAAAATGATGAAATATACTTTCAGCATCCAGAGAACAAATTTAATCAAATGATATAAAATTTGATGAAATACAAACCAAGGATATAAACTGAGCAAGTTCACCACATTTATAGTAAATTACAGTGGTGCCATGGATAACGTCAATTCTTTCCTGTGAATTTCACGTCAAACTTTTATCTATATTTCCACTACTGCCACATTTAGCCTGGAAAGTAACTTTTGCCAACAAGGCCAAGAATATCGGAATATTTTTGTAGCTCTGTTGTGTCCTAATGACAAGGCCAGGTTTTCCCATGTCGTTATTTCTTCCTGCGTCGCTAAATCTGAGGCGTGCCTAGTCATGACGTCTGCATGGAGGCGGTACTACTGCGGTCTTTTTAAATGTATGGGAAGCAATCTTATGGGAACTGATCTAGCGTCCGGCTGTCAGGATAGGGCAGTACAAGCTGGTGTTTTAAGCCTGGTGGTACATCCTAACCTATATAGTCCTAAATTTGAGCGGTGGAATACAAGAAAACCACCAATTAGAGCAGCAGCCTCTAGAATTTTGATCCATACTGAGTTTGGCTCAGGAACGAAGTTGTCGTTTCCACAACAGTGGCTCAGACAGCGAGGTCCTAGGATTCGAGTTGGCGTTGGCGGATTTTCGACATAAGCTACATAGCTAGGTCGCGTTCAGCCACTGTCTGGAGGAGAATTCTAGCGCCAGCTACTCTGATTGGTAGTTTTCTTTGGTTTCACGGGTCAATACCAAGTGAATGGCGGAGCAGTTCCATAAGAAACAGGCCAAGGACCGCAAGCTATCTTTTCTTTCTCTTCCATGTCCTATTCTCTCCTCTTACTTACACACACATGCACTACACCACCACACATGACAGGAGACTCGGGAGCATAAAGATTGTCGGTGGCTGTGGCCCCTGGAGATACCTGGATGAGGGAAACCTCCGCAAGTCGACGTGTCGTTCAGCGCAGGATTTCGCCATCCAGCGGAGGAGACGCGCCGGAACCTCCCGCGATAAAACATTCACTACACTAACGGGACTAATGACCACAGCAGTTGACATGCCCGGAACGACCAATCAATCAATAAATCATCCACGCAATATCATCGTCTGAGTTCAACTACTTACAGATGGACCGAAAATCCATCATTTACTAGATTACTAGAGGCTCCGTTCCTCCGTAGTCTTCGTAACTACAGCTTCGGATACGGTAATGCCCTCCGGCTTTCCCTGTACTGTTTACAAGGCCTAACCCTCACACGCTCACCGATCCCACATCATACGTCAGAGTCCGTTGGCGATTTGATCACATCGCCCACTTGCGTAACGCGGGCGGGGAGATGCTTTCCGCCCGACGTGGCGAGAGGCGCGTCACGTGTGGTTTTCCACGACGTCGCCTCCCCCGCGCTCGCTTTCCGAGCGAAAGCGAAGCGCCCCCACCCGTCCTCCCATCGCCGCCCTCTTCCGCCGCTGGGGACGGCGGCGAGGGAAACTCCTGTTTTCGGCCTCAGAAAGGGAACAATAAGTTGTTGTTGCACATTCTCACGTTCAGGGGTTTTCAGATTGACACACGTTCATATGTTCTCTGCTAAGTGATACAGACTCAGTCCGTAATTTCAAGAGCGCGTCAATCTTCAAGGAAGTAAACGCACGTGTTTAATGTCATCGTCATATCGTTTATCGTCATATTTTATCGATGCTTGCGATCGATAAAAATCGACGATGAACGATTCTTAATAAATTTGGGAAGAGGTAAGGGGTTTAGTAGATGCATTTATCCAGTTTACACATATTGACGATAATAACACAATTAAATTTAATGATTAATGTAATTGGAATGAAAATAGTAAGTAAAAATAAATATAATGGGTAATAATTTTAAAATATTCCTAAATTAATAAATGAAATATAATGTTTATACGTGTAAGTCCAGTTACTTTGTTACAAATATAAAGTCGTTTGTTTCCCAACTACCTGTTGAATTCCTTATTAATGTACTATGATCAGTCGGAGCTAACCAAACATTTGTTGTCCCAAACATGACTTGAACACAAAACACCGGTGAAAATTTCATCACTGACATTTTTTCTTTCTTTTTCTTCCTGTCTGTAAGATGGAGGACAAATACAGACATTACCCAATGGTCGAAGATTTATGGAAATGGACTGAGTTCATTGTCCTTCGAAATGAAATGCTGAAGAGTTTTTTGACAGTGTTGAAGAATTCTCCCAAAGGCCTATGAAAGAAGGAAGAGAAAAAAACAAGAAACCTTCAAAATGTAATTCTAAATGTTAAAAAGTATCTTTTCTGTACGTGATTCAAGAGATTTAAAGAGTAATTATCCCGAGAAGAATTATGCAAATATTTCTGAGAAGTCAAGTGATGGTAACATTTTTCAGGGATTTTCCCAGCAAAGAATATTGAGTACGCTTATACTTATCATCATATATCAGATTTCAAATGTACGACGCTCATTATCGTAAAAAATAACCATTGCTGTTGCGTTCTTTACTAAATTTAAATACATTCATGAAAACGATGGCATTTTGTACTCATTACTAGCGTTCTTGACGTGTTTATTCGTGTCGAAATTAGGAAGTTAAAATCAGGGATCAGAGTGGCGATGCTATTGCAAGAAGAGACGCGTGCAGCGATAGTTGGGGAGGTACTTGCAATGATTAGCATAAGATGCTCTGATAATCATTAATAGTTCGAATATTTGCAACTTCGCGAATAGTTTTACAACTGTAATGACAAATGTTCTAAAAGTTCAATTTCTTCAAATTCTTTTCCAATATTTGATCGTAATTTCTGATAAATGCCACTGACATTCATGTCCATTAACAATGGTGAGACCTAAAACAATGGCCAAAATCGCGGTATGTAATAAGGTATAAACAAAGATGCTGTAGATATCTAAGTAGATATACTAGCTGAAGCTTAAAAAACCGGCAAGAAGAATGAAAATGGGAAGAAAATTGGGGTTGAAAAGATTGTGAAGATGACGAAATAGTAAGAATAGGAAGAAAGGGAAATTGGTGTGTTTGGAGAAGAGTTTTGGGATGGTGAAGATGTTGAGATTGATGCGAATGATGAAGACTATAACAAATGAGATGATGATGAAGATGCTGAATACAATGAAGATGGTAAGGATACATATGGTCTAGAAGTAGTTGGTAAAGTTGAGGAATAACAAGAGGATCAGGAAGGGCGAGGTGGTTCGCGGCGTTGGCCTGGAGGTACAGCAACCTTCAACAGTGCCTGGCGTCCCTGGCTCCGGGAGCGCTTGCTGTCGTTGGCGTCGATGGCATTGGGCAACTGCACCCGGAGCTCCTCACGCTCTGAATCAGAGGCGAGCAGCTGTGGTGCAAGCGTCTCCGGTTGCTAGGCAGCAAGCACGTCAGGGTCCAAGCACGCCAGTCGAGGCACTAACGGTTCTCGTACTTCGCGGTTCAGGGAAACATCCATATCGTTCGAAGAAGTTCAACCCCCACTCATTCAAAGTAGGTGAAAGACCGAGAATGCAATGTGAACAATGCTTCATAATTTAAATTTTCTGGAAACTAAGTCTATAATTGCATCCGGTAATATCGCTGAAGAATTGTTCAGAATATGAAATAAATTATTATCACAGCATTAAGGACAGAGAAACTAGATTGCTAACGTATTATCGAAAAATATACTCGTTCAGAATGCAATACTGAGTAATAGAACCATGTTATAAGGTCACAAACGCAAGTGTTCATATACGAAATGTGCATGTGCATATACGAAATCGTTCGTATATGAATCATTAGTAATATAGATATATAATCTGAATATATAATGTATTCAGAGTAGGAGGTTTGAGACCAGAGAGACATTCCAAAATTTGACAGGGAAAATTACATTCAAATATTCAATTGCCTTACAAAAGTGTCTAATTATTCCGATATTTCCGACAAAGAAGTTTGTGTGTAATTAAAAAATTTGTGTAAACTTCGTTTATAAAACGGAAGATTTCATGCGAAATTCGAAAGAAAAATGATACTTCCCAGTACATATTTAGTGAAAATCCAATTCTGTCGTTTTTTCATTTGTCCATTGCCACACACGCTAGTCAACCGTTCGCATTCATGCATGTTTGTTCATCACTGGAACATCAAAACTGCATTATGAGTGACTGGGCTGTACTCGAAAATACTCGTCGACCACATCGTCAAGCCCAATGACGCATCGCACGTCCTTGCCTCAAGGCTGCAGAAAGGAACCGCCTCCCGCCCGGAGGCTTACGGTGCGTTGAAATCTCCGGGTCGGGAGAACCCGCTTTGGGGACGGCTGCAAAATGAAGACGGGGCCTCTCCAAGAATGAAACGATGAGTCTTCATTTAAGAAGTGAAAGCTCTCGACTTTCTGGACAATCGACTTTTTTTGTCCGACCTTCGCGGCAGCTGTCGTTAGCGCAAAGCCAGGCTAAGAGGCGCCTCTGCCCCATCTGTGTCTTCGTCTCTGACTCTCAGAGAGTCGAAATTTTCCTCTCTAGTGTTTGTGAGCCACGCAGCAGACACACGCAACGACAACAAAACGAATCCGGATATTTTTGAAAATGTCTCTTTAATGATGGGGATTTTTTTACTTTTATTTTTTTAAATTTTATTTTACTTATTTAAAGACGCTTTTCAGCTACTAAAGTCATATATTGACCACTGTAAGTAACATTCAAGGTAACGGTAACGGTATACGAACACACACAAACATCCACGCCCCGGGCGGGATTCGAACCCGCGACCCTTCAGGCACGAGTTCTTCAGCTTTGGTGTCCTCGGCTATCCAGACCGGTGATGATAACTTTGAGGAACGGACTGCGTGAGGTACAAATAAAATAGTGACTATGTATTTCGCGAAAAGTAACGATCAATTGAATGGATCAAATGATTATTTGAATGGATAAATATTTCACGGTAAGGATTTGCTAATTTGAACTTGAATTAAAAAAGAAACAGGAATAAGAAAAATCAAATAATTAAAGACACAAAACGATAATAAGTTAAATTTATTTTTCAATTTTAAACTGTCAGTTGTCAGTGTAGGTATTTTTGATCATTTATTTTACTTTTTGATAACTTATTTTATAATTTTTGATAGATTTTGCAGAAATAAGATAAGTGAACTTGCACCTCATGTATATATTCACAAAAAAGCGTCAATAATTAAAGAATGGTATTGGACGAGACGTATATATTCAAGCTGCGTTGTTCCAAGTCCGTAAGGTGTTATTCTATCAGAGATTTTACGATCAAGAGTCGCACATTTATGGAGACCATGCGTCGCGTTAAACAAGCGAAACACGACCACAAAGACGATGGTGGCAATTTTGAAAGCTGAGGTGCCCAAACGGCGTATAAACCCCACCCTGTCTGCAAAAACGTAAAGCCATAAAATAAAAATAGAAGTTGCAAAATGAACGAAGCAGAATTCAGAGAACGATGTAGAGATGTTGCGATAGCCAAAGAAAACAAAACGGAGGATTGATTCACTTTATTTCAGGTTTCCAGGCACATCAACTGATATGGTAATGTCTTATCACGGGAGGTGGCGGTATACTGCATCCGTTGGATGGTGAGATATAGAGCCGATCTATATATCGGCTTGCGAGGTTTTCCTCAACCAGGTATCACCAATCAGCGGAGCATTTACCCAGCCGGGACAAGCTCTAAACTCCCGGCGTGTGGTAGTGTTGAGCACATAAAAATGTTGTGTGTGTGTGTGTGTGTGTGTGTGTGTGTGTGTGTGTGTGTGTGTGTGTGTGTGTGTGTGTGTGTGTGTGTGTGTGTAAGGGAAGAGGATAGGACAAAGAAGAAGAAACAATCGCGCGCGGTTCGTGGTCCGTAGGATGCTGTTCCAGCATTCGCCTGACGTCGATCGGAGAAACCAAGGAGAACTACCAATCAGAGCAGCCGACCGCTAGAATTCTCCAGAGAGCGGCTGAATTCGATTTAGCTATCTAGCTAGTGTCGAAAATCGTGTACCGTCGGGACTCGAACCAAGGACCTCCGTATGACCTTCCAGTCGGAGGCACTACAATGACGTCAGTTGATGCCCTGAGCCAGTTGGTAGGAAGAAGAAGAGTAAAAAGGGGAAGAAAGGATGAGTTGAGTTAGTGATGGCGTGCATTGCTCTCTAGAGGAAGACGAGGCTCCTCCAACCCACGTGCTACCTTAAAAGGAGTCTGCCAACTCGCCCCGACAACATCCTACAAAGCGCCTTCGTTGCGTCCGGCCTTTCTTGCAGCGGAGGAATGTCGGTTTCTGAGCTCCCAGAGAGATCCAAAAAATCGCGTTCACTTTTCTCTTTTTGCTTCCAAAATGAAAATTAAGATTCCATTGATTGGTGAATTAACACATGTAATTAACTCCACACTTTTTGAAAATTAGATTTTGGAGCATTATATAAGCTCTCTTCCCTTACCTGGAGAATACAATGTAGTTTTTACATAGAAATAAAAGGATAGATGGGTATTGGATTATAGATACCAATAAAAAAGTGTTATCCCGATCTATAACTTTGCTGAAGTTTTGATAAGGTTTTATCGGGCAATAAAAGGATTCCATGAAGTCTATCTTTTTTGTTTTACTATCATCAAATTCCAATTGGATTTCGTTCTAATTAAATATTGTGTAATGAAACGCTTGACAATTTTTCTATCAATTATTTGTTGCAGTTTCTGTAAAAATTGCTGTAACACGCAATCTCTTTATGGACATGACAAGGGCATTTAATTTTTCGAATAATTTTAAAATCTCTATGGTTGTCCTCGCACAATAAACATTTCCATTTAGTTAATCAACCGGAAACTTATCAGTCGTTCATGTACAGAAATTACTTCATGAATGTATCAGTACGTAATGTGTAAGTAATATTATGTCAATTGTGACGATTATTTCATTATTTTTTTCAATAAAATATAGTTCTGTTTAATAAAAGAACCTTCACTTTTAGAAAGAACTTAGGAAATTACATTTGAAAGATACAATGGTGAAGATACCGAACGTTTTTCGTTAACTAAGTAGAAATGACTAAAATAACGGAAGAAATGCATTTCAGTATCTTGACAATATGATTTAGCAATAGATGATATTTTCGAAATTTATTTAAAATATTATTTACTAAAACGAGCTCAAGATAATAGGGAGATTTATCAATTCATTATCCATCATTATCATTTCTTTTCTTTTTTGCAGAAGATGGAATCAACGTCAAAAGCGGCAATAGTATTCGTACTATTTGACCGAGAGAGTTCATTTTCTTATACATTAAATTGTAAGACAACTGAGAATACAAACTTCAATGAAAGATATGCATTTGTCATTTTTGACAAAAGTATGCTGGTAATTTTACTGGTGATATAAAACTATGGTACAGGCAATCAGAAAAGGCTTTAGTTTTTAACGAATCAAAAATAGCTGTTTTATTGTTTTCGTGAAAAGTATTGCAAAGCATTGTGAGTTACATGCGGATAATATATCTTGATATATATGTATGTGACTGAATGTTTTCGGGTAACAAGTACTCGAGATATCACTTTGAATTTTTATTGGTTTCTTTACCGTACATGTATGTATACTTGTCATATAATTAGGTAGCCATAAAGTACTTGGCCACTCACTTCCCATCTATTCCTTGCTATATCAATATCTATCTCAAAGAATTCTCATTCTTGAGGTTATTATTCGGTGTTGAAATGTTATGGACATATCAGCAAGTGTAGGACACTCGACTCTCTCACGTTATTAAAATGCTCCGAAAAGTATTTGGTTATGACACTCAATCTTTGTAATTCAAACGATTTAGCCATTTCTTCAAATAACCACTAGAAAGTTTTAAAATAATTTGGTGGCTCACAGGTTTTATTCGTATTCCTTCCAAACACATAGACATAGCTAACTTTCATGCTCTAAAGGGAAAAATATTTTTTTCTTCTGAAGACCAAACAATGAATTTTATTTTGTTACCAACTCCTAATCACAAAGAAGAATCTGACTAAATATTCCCACGCTTCAGGGAAACAAACTTAAAACATGCAAATATTTGTAGTCAAATGAATCCTCATTAATTTCTTTTTCTTTCATTTTTTATTTACAATTTGCTTAAAACATTAATACTCCGTGAATTCTTACGGAATAAAATGACACATGAATAAATTGTTCTCTCTCAGCACTTCCCATTCAAAGATAAGGTATGTTAATGAAGATTGATTACTATATTTCATTATAGTATTTTCGTAGCTTGACAATAGTTTGACATTAATTTACTCACTAGCGAATTTATGTATTTGTGAATTAATGGCTGAGATCAAGTAGGTAGTGTCATTTGAATCTTCTGATATCTTCGCCATTGCCCAGACTCCTCATTAAATGAGCCCGCGTTTCTCCTTCCGCAAGTAATTTGCGGAGTAGGCTCATCACATTCCGCGGAATTCTCCTTATCTGGAATCGCCTCCCCCGCTCGGATAAAGAGATGGAGGTGAGATAGGGGACGCGCGCGTATCGCGGGATCAAAGGCCACTTGCCCGCGTCGGAGCACGGAACGCCGAGCCGCACGCAGAACGAACGACCTTCGCGCATTCGGGGACGGGGACACGATCCAAAGCCTTTGCTCTCGGCTCGTCGGGAGCGGGGACATGGTTCAAATCCTTTGCTCAAGGCCCTATGGGGATCGGAGGTGATCCAAAGCTTTGGCTTTTGGGTCTTCGTGGACGGGAATATGACCGGAAGCCTTTGATCTTGGATTTTCGGGGGCAGGGAAATAATTGAATTCCTTTGCTCTCAGCTGTCGGAGATGGGAAGATGATCCAAAACCTTTGATCTCTTTGCAGACTGGGACACAATCTAAAACCATTGCGAGTGGCACTTTTGTGTTCGGGAGCATGATCCAAAGTTTGGGTTCTCAGATCTTCGTGAACGGGAATATAGTCGAAAGCTTTTAATCTTTGATTTTCGGGAACGGGGAAACAATCCAAAGGGAAAAGGCCCTTTATCCAAAGTCTTTGCTCTTTGGAGAAGAGGACTCAATCCGAAGCCATTGCGCGAGGCCCATGGGGTTCGGGAACATTATCAAAAGTCTTTGCTCTCGGCTCATCGGGGACGGGGACAAGATCCAAAACTTTCCTTTCGGATCTTCGGAGAAGCAGATATATCCATCTTTATTCTCAGCTGCCCGGAAGACCCTGCGTCTTTGTCTTGATGGCCAAAGTTTGCTTGTTGGTTGGCATAATTTTGATGTATTAGCCAGCATTTGTTGTGAAGAAGACTAAGACAATGCGCTCGATATGCACACGAGCATGAGCAGATTGAGTCCACATGAATCCCCTGGATATAAACCTGGGTAGCAAACACGTGACTCAACCGAGGAAAGCCAACTACACAGTGTCTGAATGTCCTCTCCGTGGTTTAATATTCACGAACACATCAGTGTTCGGAGTTCACAAGATCTAAGCAGTCCAAAAGACACCATTTTGATGTGTACATTTCGGCCAATTTGCTGTGGCCAATGTCATTACGATCTAGAGATTGTCGCATCTTGGAAATTGTAATATCGGTAATACTGCCATCACACGACAACTCCGAACATTCTACATTTAACAAATTATGTTCTTTCAAAAAACGCCAATTCAGCAATCTTATAGCATCAAAATATTCAATTCTGAAGAACTCTGTGCAATTTCCAATTGGATCAACCGTATTTATTTAAAATTACCCACCTCTCAATGAGATCAATGTAAACAGCATCCAAATGGTGAACAACTCGCATTCAGAAAGTATATGACAATGTAGTAAAGTAAGAAGACCAAGTGTTACCGCTGACGTCCGAGAGTGTTCGTGACGGTAAATCGTGGCATCTACCAGTCACTTCAATTAAGAAAAAAAGTATTATGTTTCTTTAGGATGTGTCCCAAAGAGTAATACGATATTAAATAATAATAATAATAATAATAATAATAATAATAATAATAATAGGCTTATAATTAATAAAGTAAACTATATCATGGAGTAACATTCTTTCCTTAATAAGGAAGGAAACCTAATAAAGATGAATACTAAAAGAAAATATCGTAATAATGACGCTTGCACTCACGTACTCTTCCACGCACGCGAGAACGAGCACGCTGACACGCCCGCGGGTGCGTGCGTGGGCGACCCGTCGCGGTCCAGATTTCGCGAGCGCATGAGAAGTTTGACGCCGCTCCGCCCCCACTGTCCCCGCCCGTCTCCCCGCCACACCCTCCGAACCTACGCTCCTACTCCCTCCCCCCTTCCCGCCACTCTTGTTGCCGCCCCGCCTCCACGAAGCCCCAACCGCCGCCCCCGCTGCCCACCCCCACCGCCGCGCCGACCGCCTCTCCCTGGGTTGAGTAATGTCTCTCCAGAACACGTCGTTACGTTGGAAATGTATCACGATTTACGAGTTATGGGAAGAGTTTTCCACGGTGTTGCGCAAGTGCGCTGCGTCTGTAGTAGCTTGGTGCGGGGTGCCGACGGGGGCGCTGTGGAGGCAGCTTTATGGGGGTGCTGAATGGATGGTAGCGGCGGTGTGGCTATCGAACCACGACCGGGTACGTAAGATTTAAGAGGCTATATAATGAAACGGATTTGGTCGAGAAAGTGATACAATTCTGCAAGAAGGCAGTAAACGTTTTCTTCAAACCTTTTCGGTCTTCATTTCGAGATACTTTTTTTATATGAAAATATATGAATTGTAAAGAATTGATTACAGTTATCATGTTTTCTATCTTTTATTAAAAAGTATGTCACGTTGATTGAAATGGGTTTTCTCTTCCAATCTGCTCATTGATGCTTGAGAACTGAAAACTTTTATAGCCTCACAATATAAAGCATCAAAAAAGTCTACAGTTATTCAGGGTCTAAAAGTTTCTCCACAGAATTTATGTTCAAGGGAATATAAATTGATATTGTCTCGCGTCATTGATTTGCTTTCATTTTAAAACAAAAATTATACTCTTCTGCAAACATAAAATAATCACTTTAGAAAGTCTTAGCAATACAATTCATCAATTTGGTCAATTTATGAATGTTCAAAATTGAAAGAGACAAAACTTGTTTTTTTAAATGTTTTTGAAAGTCCAAATGGAAAGGTTCGATAAAATGGAAAGGAAAGAACTATAAAACTTGGTTAATGCTAGTGACCTGCGGTAGGAAAAATGCTGCAAAACTAAACCAAACATTTTTTTCCATAAAGAAGGAGGAACACTGCTCAAGAAAAAACAAATAAAATACTCTCCTATAACACTGAAATAAATTAAATATTTTAATCAAAGAGTCTTCATAAATACTGCAATAGCATTATATATAGTCATCTAAGGTCAATAATAATGTCTATTTTATTGCCTTTGCCTACAAAAACATAAAAAAATGCTGTCCCATACCGTAACCAGTGAATAGCAAATATTTAATAAGAGGCCACCTCTCTGGGACTTTTTTGTTGCATGGCGTAAGCAGGGACGCTCTGATTATGTTATTCAATTTGAACACGCAATATGAGAATCAGCGAATAAAGACGAATCAAATATTTCCATTCCGCAGTCCAAATCGAAAATGTTTAATTTATTTTTCCAAGTTCTCGAATATCTAAGGAAACCTACCTAACAACACCTATCTAACGATACCTATCACTTGTCGGAGGCAGCATAGTTTTCTTTCAATTTCCCTTCGCAATTATTATAATAAAGATTACTTAAGAAGGTGAGTATTGTTAATACTAATGTTATAAATGAATATCATTCAGTAAATTAAAGTAATAAAGTAACACAATTATTTTGAAGTGTATTTCAGCTGTTTGCTCTTTTCCGGAGATATATGAATACTTAGCATAAACACAAAATATATTTAAATGAAAATTAACTTGACTATAAATTTAAATATTTATTTCAAAATTATTGAAATATTAGAATGAACAGATTACATGATAAAGGAAACAAAGACTTCTGGAAGAAGATCCATCTTTAAAGACAACTGTCCTCTCAAAATATCAAAATAACACTCATCAATCAATCATAACTTATACATGTTATCATACGTGTGATTGAGTATGATATTAACGAAGTATAAAAGTAGAAAATATA
Source organism: Teleogryllus occipitalis (assembly GCA_011170035.1). NCBI lineage: Eukaryota > Metazoa > Arthropoda > Insecta > Orthoptera > Gryllidae > Teleogryllus > Teleogryllus occipitalis. The sequence continues at coordinate 63,983 of BLKR01001811.1, read as the reverse complement.
CTATTTGCGTTTTATCAAAACTAAATGATTATCAGTACTACATAATTATTTAAAGTTGATGTCGACTAAGTAGGAAACTCATCATTAAGTGGGTATGTAGAATGCTGTGGGATATAGAAAAGAACACAACGAAATTTATATTTACAGATCTTTATAACTGTACTAAGATCAAGAATAATTTATCTTCATTCATTCTTTTATTTTCTTTTTATTTTCTTTTTTTTTTTGTGTTTTTTTTTCTTCAATTTGTCTAGCGCCTAGTTCACCACGCCAGGTTAGGCTACCCGGCGGACAGTAATCAGCACACGGATACCACAGGACAACTATGAATTATGTCTTGCTCATAGCTTATAGAACTTTTATTTTACGATGTATAAAAAATCACAGTTTGAAATTATATTTTTAGTTGACAAACTGCGCAATAATATGCCTACATGTGAAGTAGATTTGTAGAAAGCAATTCTTCCATCCGATATTTCATTTAAAAATATTGAGAATCTTACAGGTTTTGATAAAGCCAGTTAATATGAAAACCGGGCAGACGTTTATCTCAAAATCTTCTGAATATTATTAGTATTAATATTCATAGTGTTTGATTATATACTAATGTAAAATAAGAAAATCATTCACAGCACATTGCTCTAATATTTTCACCCAAGAACATCAATTTTTCAAATTTCGATCAATCGAATTCCTTGGTATCGCCAATTCTCTTTCATTACATTCACTTCTCTACACATTCAAAATTTGAAAACTCAAACCTCTCGATATATCGTAATGATCAATAATTAGATTTTATTTCCTTTTCCTTTGAAATTCAAATAATCGAGGTTGTACTCGTTCTAAATTTAAAAAATTGATTCTAAGATAATGAACATTTTTCTTAAACATTGCAATTCTTCCCATGCATTGAAAATATAAAACTACTACCGGCTGCGATAGCTCAACGGCAACACAGTTGCCCCAACAGTATAGTTGGCTGGAAGTTCTAGATTTCGAGACCCGACAGTGGCGAATTTACGACAATAGGAGAGAATTGACATAGCCGGATCGAATTCAACCAGTGTCCGGAGGAGAATTGTATCGGTCGCAAGCTCTGATATATAGATTTCCGTGGTTCCTCCGATCAATACCAGACAATAATATGTGACACACACGCCTTGGACCACGCACGATCTTTTCTTCCTCATCCTCGTTCCCTCCCCCTTTTAAACACATTTACACATACGTGCATCACACTACCACACACATCAGGAGACCGTCGGGAGCTGAGAGCTTGTCGCGGCTGGGGTGATGCCCCATTTAGGGAGAAACCAGAGGAGGGAAAATTCCGGCAAGCGGACGAGTAAATGGGTGCGGGAATCGAATCGGAATAGGAACACCGCCAACACCGGGCATATAACATGCACTACATTTTCGAGGGTAATAACCTACATAGTTGGCGCTCCTCGAATCAATACTCTTTCACTCTCTCGAAAGTCAAAAAAGAAACTTCCTGACTCCAAATAGCATTCAGCCTTCCTGCCAAGAAGTGCCGCCGAGGGGTCAAAGATTGGCACGTGGGGCGCCGCGCCGCGACCTCTCCCAAGCGTCGCGACGGTGGCACCGCGCCGCAGGGCCCAGGGCGCGCCGTGCACGCGTCGGCACGCGCCGCTCGCACGCACGCACACACGCACGCGCACGATCCTCAGCGCGAGACTCACGCGCTCTCTTCCTGCTCGGACCGGTAGAGAGCGGTAGCTCAGTGCATCAACTGATGTCACTGCAGCGCCTCTGACCGGGAGGTCCTAGGTTCGAGTCCTGGCGGCGGCAGGATTTTCGACACTAGCTTTTCAGCTAGGTCGAATTCAGTCGCTGCCTGGAGGAGAATTCTAGCGGCCAGCTGCTCTGATCGGTAGTTTTCCGTGGTTTCTCCGATCAACACCAGGCGAATGCTGGAGCAGTACCCTATGAAACGGGCCACTGACCGCGCGCGATCTGTCCTTCCCATTCCTTGTCTTACCCTCTCCCCTTACACACACACCCTTACACTAACTTGCCCTACACCACCACATATCCTGGGAGACCGGTCGGGAGCTTAGAGCTTGTCCCGTCTGGGGCGGTGCCCCGCTGGTGGGAGAGTCCTGGTTAGGGGGAAACCCCACTAGCCGACGGTAGGTCGGCGCCGGATCTCGCCATCCAGCGGGGGAAGATCACCGCCAGCTCCCGAGAAAAAAACATGTACTACACTAACGGGACTAATGACCAGAGCAGTTGACGCGCCCGGAAACATGAAAAAATCAATTAATCTTCCTGTTCGGAGCCAGACAAGCCCGGATTTACATTGGAGTTTGAACGAGTGAATAAGAGATGAGTGGCCATACGAGATATATCCGTAAGTGGCGAGGCAAAATAGCAGGACTTCTGCCTTTCATTAAAACCTCGATACTGATAGTTCTATTCATAAATTATTTATATTAAATAATTATTATCCTAGGAAATTGTCCTGGATTATAGATAAGGAGTCATGTAAAAACAGAAAAAAATGAAATATGTACATGATATTGTGATTAAGTATTTTGTTATAATGATATATGATGTATTAAAGATATAATTTAGATATTTTTGTTTTGAAATATGACTAGATGTCATACGCAGTTTTAACTGTTTTTTGACGTAAAATAAAAAAAATAAAATAAAATAAAAAATGTCTGCATGAAGAGAGATTCAAACGTCTTCCTAGTTATCGCATCCATTCTCAGCTACACGCGCGTTAACAGTAAAATATGAATAGTACATTTGTATTAATTAAGATAACAGTGTTTCTCTTGATTTTAGAAATAAGGATTTTGACTTGATCAGTATATCGTGGACCTATGTTCGTTAACTCTCCGAAGATCGTGCGTACGATAAAATTTAAGTTTTGGAGAAATGAATGCATCTTAATTATATAATATTTGACAAAAATCGTTACTTTACGATGACATTCAGTAGTCAGTCATATGAATGGTTACATAATCTGATAATAATTATAATTTGGCACTAATGTACAATGGACATTTCAGTTATCAATAACTTATAGATGGACGCGCAAGTTTCAGATTAAAAAACTATGTAATATAATGCTTTCCTTCACACTGGTTCAGTTTCACTCCGCTTTTCACCACATGTTCCCGACAATGAAAAGTAGTGCCATATACCTCGAGGCTAGTCGTGAGTGGAACATAAAAGTAGAGAGTTGTAAAGTAATATATACTGTGGCTTTCTGTGTCGACTGCTTTCAACCTTGACAAAAATGCTACAGTGTGTTTTACGAGACGTTTTACTTGCGAAAATGCTCATACTTATGGCCTCGGGTTTGTGGGATTATTGTATTTGTTGTAATATATATTAAGTAACAAGAGATAACTCTCAAAATGAAGGTTTTATTCTTATATCATTTTTCGCTTCTTCCATCTAATACCTATGCAGTGCTACTCAATTAATTCATTTATGGCTCATAGGTGCCTCTCGATTTTCATAATTTATAATTACCATTCATACCCCTTTAACCAAAATGTTAACATGGTTTTCGAAGGCGTTTCCAAGTGAGCGAGTTATCATTTTTTTATGCCCGAACCCTTTAACCAGAGTTTAGCTCAGAGCCAGCATTGCGGCTGTATTTGCAACGACTCTGACCGGGATGTCCTATGATTCCAGTCCCAACGGTGGCGGATTTTCAACACTAGCTAGATAGCTAGGACCGATTCAGGCGCTGTCTGCAGGAGAATTCTAGTTGACGGCTGTTCTGATATTTTCCGTGATTTCTACGATTAGTACCAAGCAAAAGGCTCTAACATACAGGCCACGGACCGCGTACCATATTTCCTTCCTCTTCTTTATACTATTCTTATCCCTTACACACACACACACACACACACACACACACACACACACACACACACACACACACACACACACACACACAAATACATACATATGTTTACATGCACCACACTACCTCATACGTCGAGACCAGTTGAGCTTAGAGCTCGTCCCTGCTGTTCCCTGGTAGGGAAAATCCCCCTCCAGCCAACGTGTACGTTGGCACCGGATGCCACCATCCAGCAGAACAGGATCACCGCCACTTCCCGAGATCAAACATTACGACTCTATCGGGTCTAATGACCAACCGCAAACATCAATCAACGAACTGAACCTCTCCAAGACAGGGAAGGGCCGCCTGCCCACGCGTCCCTCGCGGAGCCTCGTGAGGGCCTAGGGGCGCACACCCGCGCTCCACTTGCAGCTTTCTCGCGGAAGGTGGGCCGCGGCGGCGGCGCGAGAGTTGCGCAACGGAGCGGCCAGCGGCGGGGGCGGCGGCGGGGGCGGAGGAGCCACTCGTACACACGGTCCCGCAAGCCGACGCAGCCGCCGTGTCCGCCGGAAGCGGGCAACGAGTCTCTGACAATCGGAGCGAGAACCACCGCCGCCCCCGCCGTTCCTACAGAAGACACCGCCGACTGCGGCCTCGGCGAAGGCCCGTCGCTGACCCGGAGATCCACAAGGGCTTTGGGATGGGCGCGTTTTGTAAGAAATTCTCAGGGAAAGAAAAACAAATCTAGCTTTAGCTACAATCCCTGATTTCTTCTTGTAGTCTAGGGCCGTGAACTTGTTCAGAAGCATTGAGAACTAAAATGCTGTTTTATAAAATGAAATTCACGTATTTTGCACAGATTTTATGAAAGGGACATAGCATTACTATTGACGATACACGTCATAGTACTCACTATATGTAGTGTTCAAATGTTTGCATTTGTAATAGTTTGAAAAAAACTACCACATCAAGCATCTTGTTCTTTCATACGCCAACATTATTGAATGGTTCTGATCGTATATTTTTTAACGTTTTAGTTGATTAGACATGATTTTTCGATACTGTCTTATGGTTTATTATTTTCTTATTATATATTAAAATTTATTTTTGAAACGATTAAGATGCCAATATTTTCAATATCTTGTTATCCCTGAAACGCTCTTTACATCAGGCACTATTGCTGTCTGACCATTGCACCTGCCTCTGTACGATTGCAAATTAAAACAGAGTAATCTTAATTATTCCTGACTTCACAAATGCCTGTTACAATTCATTCAATATATGAGAATAATTACTCGTATTTATAATTTGTATTGAAGTATAAACACATAGATTACGTATTTGAATTTTCTAAATTAAATTTCAGGATTCCATTCTTCATCAGATATTCCTGAGTTAGCTATAAATAATTCCAAGGAGTTATTTGATAATATATTTACTTTAGATGTGGAAGGTATCCCAAACAGCGACAGAGTTTTTTGTTAACTCTGATAGTTGATTATTATAAATTTGCATTTAAATAAATCAACATAATTTGTTCGCATTTACATTATTAATTATAATATTTCAATATACTAATCGTTTCATTTGTATCCATTCTTATATCATTTCTGATATTCTCCTTGCTCAAGAAAAGTGACGCATCAAAAAAATCATTTTTTGAGTAAGGTGAAGAAACGTGTGTAAACAATAATATAGTTTTAATGTTTTTTAAATTTCATAAGGATTACACAAGATAACCGATAGAGTAATACACCCTGCCTTTATTTTTTGTTAATATGAAAAAGTGACTCAGCACATCATAAAATGACAATTTTAATATGTGTCAGTTCTTTTAATAGACGGTTTGATCGTACTTGCACAACAATCGGTTTTTCGCTTAATATTGAGATATCCACATCTATATCTGCAGTTTCATTAACTTAAATGTGTTCGGTTTCGTCGGTGTATTTATATCCTCTACAGAATCAAGCAATTCTCTCTCAAATAAATCCATTGCATGGGAAAGTAATGATTATGTAATGATTTGTTTCAAGTGTGAACTAATTTGTTTCTGCCCGACGATGTCTTCGGTTCGGAGCAATGATTTCGTAGCACTCGCGATTGCGATCAAACGTTTCCCGAAGAAAGCTACTTTCACCTATCGCGTTCGTCAACCCCTAGGCGGCTGAAAATATTTCCACAGAGAAATCGAAAGTAAAATTGTGACATTTCAAGGAAGATCGTTATGTTTTTATATTTTCATAACGCTGCCCAGAAGCCTGGAAAATGAAAAAAAAAAGTCACTTACCATTAAATAATATTGTGTAACGCTGGTCATTTAAACTCTTAAGAGCTGATTGAGATGAGGAAATGATTGGGAATGAGCAGTGTTTGTTTTAAATTCCTATTAACGGGATATTTATATTTTTTAGTGTAATGGCAAAATGTCGAGCAGCCTCATTTTAGTGAGATGACTATTTAAATCGGAGGTTTACTTTATACTTTGGTTTTTCTAACGTGGTGGCTGCGGGTAGTATCACCAAAATGGAATTGGGCAAGACTTTTCGAGCCATTCTGTCCTGCGGCTAGAGTCGCTTGATCTGCAGCGCTGCTTGATGCGGTCGCGATCATGCGACATCTTGCGGTAGGACCAACAAAGATGCAAAAAGTCGTGCCGAATTCCATCTTGGAGATTAAGCCGCCACGTTAGAAAAATCCAAGTACAGTACTGTATACGGATGAGCAGAACGAGTGGATATGCTTAATTGAAATGGAGAAGTTAGATCAGTCATCAACGTACTGTCTTGGTCTTCAAAAGATTCTTTGTCTTTGGAATGATTTAAAATTACGTATTTTAATCAATTCATTAGGAGTATTTTCAGATAATAAAATTCACTCAAATGTTTAACTTTACTGTTTATAAATAATTTTATACAATTGAACACAATTGACGTGAAATGCAGAACTGACAGAATAATTCAATAACCTCTGATTCAGTTTGTTTCTTTGTCTTTATGAATTTTTCTGTTCAAGAAATATATTCGTCTAAATACAAATTATTGCTTCTTTTTCATATAATCTCCAATTATCACTTGACGCTGTCGGTGTCACAGCGTAATGTCTGGTTTTATCAGATACAAAAGACAAAGTCACCGGCTTTGTAACGTTATCATGAAATAGATAAGTAGGACGATATCATGTGTACTTGAATTCATCAGGGTATGGGAAATTTATAAATGGTGATTTACTCTAAATTTGGTGAATGATCAGCTGAGACAATATTTAGAAGTTCCTCACAGCTAGAATAAGTTACTGTTGCCATGCAGTTCATTCGCCGCAGAAGGGATTATCCGATTTTAATTTCCGAAGTTTTTCGAGACAACACTTATACAATGTCATCTGTCTTCTCATTATACAGAGTTTGACATTCGACTCAATTAATAAAAGTGATATGGAAATGTTTCTCCTTCTCCTAAATAACCTCCCTCTAATGACCTTCCGAATTCAATTAGGCGTCTCCGAGCTGCAGTCAACCTTCGAGGCACAGTATTGGTCCCTTAAACTGAGACCGGAAATGGAGCGGCCTTGTCTGCATGACCCTAGCGGCCACCTTCAAATGTGATACAGTTCGATTAACCTTTAGCTAAGCAACGCATGCGTGTGTGTGAGGGGGGGAGTGAAAAGGAAGTGAAAAACTTTTAGGAGTTGATTATTTCAATTATCAACACCTTCACTGCAAAATGACTTGATATAACCTTTTAGCAAAAGTACAAATTTTTAATAGATCTTTCGACATTTGACTACTTTTGCAGAACTTTTGCACACCTGGATGGCCGAGGTGGCTAAGAGCGTGTGTCGACTCGGAGGTTCAGTCCGAAGGGTCGAGCGTTCGAGTCCCGCCTTGGACATGGTCGTTTGTCCCTTGTCTCTCCCATTTGTGTTGAACAGAGGGCCTCACGTTCCACTGACCTCAGATTAGAGAAACCTGCAAGTGTGTTGGTGTTCCGTGTGTGGTCGAATGTGCGTCCCATCGGGACGTAAAGAGTAACCGGCTGTTGGCTGGATAAAAGCCACAGGGGAAAAAAATCTTTCGCACAAACATGAGCAGGTGAGTCCAACTGTTGGAGCTTTGTTTTATGGAAATAAATGCAACTCTAAGATTTAGTGCTAGAATTATCACGAAGACCTATCGTCAGGGCATAAAAATGTGACACATCTAGAAAATCCAATCCCCATTTTTCAAGACAAAGGTTACATTTTGAACAAAACCAATTATTTCTTGCCTATAGAGGAAGTGTTTTTTATCAATAGACCGGCTGTCTTGTGAATTATCTTGACGACACTTTTACAAATACAAATTTATAGTTTTCTAAAAATTGTTATTCACTTAACTAAAAGTGACATTTATGTTGAGCCACTTTTCTTGTCCCCCAATTATACTTCAAGTGTGATTGTGGAAAAGAACTGAATATTGAAAAAGACAAAACATCTATTTTTTCAAGAGTGGGAGGTTGCGTGACCAATAAAGGCAGCAGTTTGGATGATTCTTTTTTTAATTCTCTTTGCTCATTAATATTTAAAAGGACACTCCTCACCAGAATATAACTTGCTAACCTCCCCTACTATCTCTTGAAAGTATGCGAACTATCTTGGGAGTATTATATATCTTGCATACTTTTTTATTTTTTAATTAGTACATGTGGAACGGTACAGAAGGGTCTCAGTAGGTTGGTCCGGGAGTAGAGTAACTGAAAGCAGACACTGATCGGGTGCCGGTCAGCGTTCAGGCACAAGCCGCGGAGAAAGCAGAAGCGAATGAGACATGTAGGTCGTCCATCCAGGCCACCCAGTTCGCATTCTTATGGACACTCTCTGACAACTAATCAACAAAGGTGTGTTAAGGGCATGCGGCTGGCAAAAACAAAACATTGCTTGCTTAATGAATTGCATCTCCTTTAGCTGCGTTCTGTTCTATTTGTGTTTTTTTTTTGTGTTGTTTCTCGTACTATATATACATACTCAAGTTCAACTTGAATATTTTTACGAAAGAATTATTAAACATTTTTGTTTGCAGTTCCATTTTGTAGATATTCAGTGATTTTGAGAATGTACTGTGCGGTGCAACACTGGCATAAGGTGTGATTTTTCATTGACATTTTCTGTTTCATTTGGTAGGTACGATCGATACGTCAAATTATTTCAAAATATAAATTACATCTTTCATTTAAAATCTCTTTGAAGTTCTGAATGCTTTGAGGTTTAGTTATACGCACGCAAGACATCAAAAGAAGATAATTTATTTCATAATATAACATTTCTTTCCACTAAAACGAAAGCCATACTATTGTACACATTATAAAAAAAACATTTCAAACATGTTTTTAAGTGAATAGAAAAGTGATACTTTTCTCTGAGACATTTTCTGATTTCTCACTCAGAAAATTCTAGGCCATGACGAAACCTACAGAGGAATTGTTTTCCCTCGATCACGAGCAGTGTCATATGGGCAAAATATCTGATAACACATTTGCGAGATAACTCCACATACGAGCGGGTGAGAGAGGGGCGGGGATAGAAAGAGATGCGAGGAGATAAAGAATGCCAAAGGATTAGAGGGAGATACAATGCGCACATGGACAAATGATCAATGTGGAATTCGTAGACATCAAAAGTGGACCAAAAGCGAGCCGAACACGAAAGGAAAATGAACTTAAGTCATCTGTCACACTAAATTCTCGTAGCATAGTTACAAGCAAGCAATGAAAGGCGAAAATATAAAAGTAAACAAAAGGCAAAATTGAATTATTCTGCATAGTTTCATTATTATTTTGAAAATAGTCAGATAATTCAATTTCTGATTTTATTTAAATTTTTCTCCATTTATTGCTTGAATGAAACTATGCCACGAAAAGCCTGTGTGACAGATGACATTTCAGTTCATTTCATTGTTCATTATTATGATGAAACTACGCCAGATTTTCAATTTGTGATAACAAGAATATCATAAAATCTACACCACTTCCTAGCAAAATAAAAATACTGAAAAGAAGGAAGGAAACGGGCGCGCGGGCGCGCCGACGTCTGAGCCAGCCTCTCTCTCGCCTGGCGCCTGGTTGGGAGGGGAGAGCAACCGCGCTGCGGCAGACTCGGGACCGCCTCCGCACATCTGTCAGGCAACGCAGACGCCGCTACTCCAAAGAGATTTCAAACGAAAACTTTGCCACTTGATTTTTGATATACGGGTTGTCTATGCGAACTTACGGATGAAGTATCATGCGTGGGACACGAGTACACCTTTTGTCATTTCATGGCAACATCTTTGCAATTCGCTCACAGATATTTTGAGAAGTGTGATAGAAATTAAAAAAAGAAAACTATTCTAATGTCGTGATCCTGACTTAGTGTGGGCGATAATGTGTCGAGAAGTGATATTTTTGTTTTTAAGGAATACTTGGGCAGTGATGTGAGTAATGATACACATGGTTATTTGAGTGACGTGGTGGTTTGGATTTGCAATCCACAGGGGTATTCCATTCTTAGCAATGCCAGTAAAATTGGTTTTTACAATACGTGGAAATTTGAACTCACGATCACGTAGAATTAGGATATCTGCTTGCCTGACTAAGATGATATCATATCATCTCACTGACAGCTGCATGTCACACGCCTCCCTGCACCAAAGCGAAATCCGCACCTCCTCCACCTCCACAACACCGTCCCATCCACTCACCATCACGCTGCGATCAGCTGGCTCCACAGACAAAACAGGCTGCTACGTGTGTTGTGCTGTCGTCTTTCTTCTCGAAACTACGATTTGTCGTCTTCCATACCGCGTCCGACGCTTCCTCTCGCAGCCGAACGGTCACCGCATCGCGGGGAGGGGCGGCGAAGAACTAAGGAACAACGCGGTGGCAGGTGGCGCGTGGTGGTGCTGGTTAGTGGCGAAGAAGCGAAGGAAGCGTTGGAGAAGCAGCACACACGGCACAGCACACGCGCCCCTCTCGCGGCGTGGTCGCGGGCGCACTGACCAGCCCCGGCCAGGTGCGATCTCGGCTCGGAGGCGGGAGCACGCGCCGCCATTGGCCCGCGCGCCGTGACGTCACGCGCCGCTCTTTCTCGCTGATGGCACGAGCCGCCGCCGCTGCCACTGCCGCTCGCTATCTTTGCTCCGCTGATGCGCTAACGCGCCAGGTGATATCCGCGGTTGGAACGGAGCAGTCACGCACTGCGACGGAACAGGAAATTTGGAAGAAAGTGGGCATTCCGATGCAGCGAGAGAGATTGGCGTGTGATAAACTTTTTCTATGATAGGAAATAGGCTCAAATGATTGCATATTATTTTGCGTTCCTTAACATTCTGTAAATTACGCAATGCAATGTTTTATGCAAATATTTCTCTCGTCAATAAATGAAACTTAAATATTTCTTTTAAAAATCGTTCATTAACGGGATAAGATAAAAAGGAGGGGTAGAACATCACAATATGGACATAACAATAGTCCGGATCCCTCCCTGAGATATTATGAATTTCCAAAAGCTCTATTTAGCGATCTGTAAATTTGCAATATAAGTTTGAGACAACTGCTGTGGAGACAATTCTTTTTAATTTTATGAATTATTAAGAAGCAAATAAATTGTATTATATTATCTCTTCAGTAAGAATAACATTAATATTGAAAAACATTTAGATGGGAAGATACTACGTTAGCTTTTTAGCAAGAACATTTCCAAATGCAATTTATATCTACACCGCTTTAGAAGAAGGCGTTTCCATGCAAAAATGTATTAGGCTTCAAGAACGAACTTATAAAAAATCACTTGAGATAAACACGAATGTGAATTTCATCTTCTGTTTATTGTCTCACACAATTAAATGTTTTCACACAATTAAATATGAAAATCATTGGAGTATCGTAGGCCACAAAGAAATTCCTTTTTTGCGTTGTAAAGAGCATGGATAAATGTTCAAGGATCCACAATATGTAATTGACAACTATCTTATCAGCAATAATCAACTTAAAATCTAGACAGAATTATAATGAATTGCTGATCTTAACTTATTTATATGTTGAGAATGCCATAAGAAGCTATAGAGTCGGACAAGAATTTCCAGTATTTTTAGTTAAAAAAAAAACAACCAACTATTATTTATTATCGACACGTCGGCTAATGTTCAATTCTAGTAATACAAATCTGTTGTGAAGACAACGTAACATTGAATCTAGGCATTTGGGTCTAGGTTTTTATTTATGTTTCCTAGGAATAATACGATTGAATTCTCTGAATCTCTAATGAGGAAATTGAAAACACTGGGTTATCAGCCTTAAAAATCTTATCTGCCAATATCGAGGGAAATCACCGCAACAATAGCTTTCTATAGACGTAACTGGGCGTTAAGATTGTTTTATTCATAAATAACATTAACATTATAATTAGTAGTAGTATAATAATCAAGGTTTGGGCCTGTAAACAGTTCTCGTTTGTCAGGGCGTAATCGCAGTCTACTTGGATCAAGTCATTCTATATGATTTGAATGTACAGTTGTTAAGCAATTGGTTCTCCAATTTAACAATACAAATTGTCTCTACTTGTTTCTAGACTTGGATCCTGTTGTTAAAATTAATTTTTTCCAGATGTTTGTCAACTATCTTGTGCTTGACAGCTCCACTTTGTCTAAGTGATGACCTAGGAACCTCATTTCTACTATCTTCGATTTGCAATTGACACTTTAATTAGTACAGCTGTAAGTGGGTAGAGCTACAGACATTCTAATACAAAAGTTTGAGTCTTGTTTTAATAAATAATTATCCTGGTTTTATTTCTTTAAATTGTTTTCATTAAATCACTCAAGCCCAGGAATTTCTGCTGCTTCCACTTCATATCTGTTTTATAAGGGCACAATAGAAACGGATCAAAATAGTCGAAGAATCACACTACTTTAGAATTTAATTATTAGTGTCATTATTGTGATTTCATTTCTGCTAAATTCTCCAAATAGTGGCCAATAATGCCGACCAAATCATTATTTATGAGACAGAATTTTCTGCATTTGTTGCCATCATAAACGAACTGAAATAAATTCACTAAAACGAAAATCCACTTTTTTTCTTCAGTCGTATTCCCATGCTACTTTCATTCTTACCAAAATGCGTTATAGTTTGATACTTACGAACATCTTTTTATTGTGTTTATACATTGCATACAGTACTTTCCGTGTTTTTTTGTTTTTTTTTTACTTTCTCGCTCTTACTTCGTAAGAAGAGGAAGTATTATAATCATGCACCGGAAAACGGAAACCATGTCCCTTAATTAGATAGTAAATTACTTCCTCTAACCCATGATGAAGACCGAATCCATGTTTTGTGAGTCCTTGGTTCCTAAAAATCAATTGTCGGATAAACGTGTCTTTGTCTGTCCGTTCGTCTATGGTCAACTCTAGGACGTAAACCGTACAGCCGATTTTCTCCGAAATTGATATTCCCCAATCGATCTGAAAGAACTTGAGGTTTAGGAAGCCAAACGGATATTTTGATTTTTGAGGGAACTGCACATGAAGCCTCAAAAACATTTTAAAACTTTCCTAACTATATGATTTCTTAACTAGGTTACATTATTGAAAATAGAGATTTTTTCCTTTTTTAAAGACATGTTTTAAAATAAAGTCATGAACAATTTTTCGAAAATATGTGAAGGTTTCGCAAAATTTTGCGCGAAATAAGGTAATTTTTATTTTTTCAAACAAATTAAAATTTGTTTCTCAAAAATCGCTCCAAATTTTTCCTTTCAATTTTTTCGTTCTTTTTTTTTTATCAAAGGACGGTTAAAAATATGGTGCTTTTCACATTTCCTGCGAGCTCTTCGTTTTTTTTCGAAAATTGCAAAAAGTTAATATTTCAAAAATAGAAAATTGAAGTTAGAGATTTTTGCTTTAGACAAAATCTATTCTAAACTAGTGATGCTAAAGCCGCACGTACTTTCTTGTCTTTAGTAATGGTTATGTAATTCTAATTATACCACAATTTCTCTCCGAATTAATACATCTCAGTCATCATTTTTTGATAGTAAATATAGTATTCAAAAATCTATCAAACAGATCGTAGAAAAAAGTCGTGAATTTAACTTGGAAATACAGATGGCATTTATTGATTTTAAAAAAGCTTTCGACAACGTAAATAAGGAGAATTTATGGAGCACACTTATTAGAAGAGGGTTACCTTTCCATCTTATTAATGTTATCTAACGTCTGTACCAAGGCACGAGTGATCTTATTGTTATCAGCAAAAGGTGGACAGAAGAAATTAATAGTAAATGTGTCAGTGTTGTTGTGTTTCCCCAATTTTTTTTATTTTGTATCTAGACACCATTATTCACAAATGGAGAGAAGTGTTTAACTCGAGAATTCAAATAAACCATGCCCTAATGAAACTCAACCTTCTTGCACATGCAGATGATGTGGTAAAGATTCAGCAAACTGAAGACATGCTGCACAGAGAGATGTATATATTGCAAAGTTTATGAGAATATTATAACCTTCAAATATCTACTAATAAAACTAAAGTGCTGGCTTTTCATGGAAAATATCCAATCAGATAAAAAAATGAATGGGAAGACTGTAAAGCAAGTGTCCAGTTTCAATTACTTGGGATGTGAAGTATCTTTTGTATTTGATGTCGATGTCATAAACAAATTAAATAGGTTTAAACATATGTGTGGTACATTTCAGAGAACCCTGAAACGTAAAACAAGAAAAGAAACCAGACTTAAGTTCTATAAGACGATAGCAGTACCAATATTGTTATGTTGAAGCGAGGCCTGGACCCACTCAAAAAGAGAAATAGTGAAAGCCGCAGAAATGAGATTTATTAGAGCTGTAAAAGGATATATTCTAGATGGAAAAATTAGGAGTGAAGGAATACGTACTGAGTTATTTACAGTTAATCTTGAGGCGAAGGTAAGTGCTACTAAAATGAACTGGTGCAGTCATCTGGAGCGAGTAGGCAGAAGCCGAATTCAGCGACTGTCAAGGTGCTACAAAACATCCGGTCAAAGGATCGTTCGTCCGAGAAGAAGATGGTTTCAGGAACAGGCAGAAGAGCCTAATCCATAAAATGAAGAAGAAGAAGAAGAAGAAGAAGAAGAAGAAGAAAGAGGAGGAGGAGGAGGAGGAGGAGAAAAGGTCATCGTTTTTATAAAACTCAATTGAAATCGTAAAGCATTTGGTGCGAAAATTAAATACTTTTAAGCAGAAGATTTTTTATTCAAAACTTAAAATGAAAATAAATTCCTGGCATTGAATTCATTGTGTACGGTATGCAGCGACATTTTTAGCCTTACAATATTCTGCGTAAGCAGGATGCGACAAAGTAAAATAATTAAAAGTTAATAAATAATACGATACTGATAGCTATGGCACACAAATGCAAATAGATCGAAAAATATCAATAGTAATAATTAAACACTATAGTATTGCAATATTCTCCAAATAACTAAAAGTATTAATTTATATTAATACGAAAGAAAGGCAGCCGTCATTATCGCCTTCTGAAATCAGCGCTGCGTTGCAACAATGGGTTAAAAGCAACAATGCCCGCTAATTTGTATGGGATACACATTTGCCAATTAGCATTGTTGATACCACTAGTAAGAAAATGTTAATACATAGAAAAATACAATAATTAAATATATCTTTATATTATTCAAAATTACTCTTCATTCCCACACCTCATTAAGCAAAGCGAATTCAACTATTCGTTTTCATATTTAACATAATTAAAGGACTCAATTTGAAATAAATATAATAAATAATAATAACAAAATGAAATATGAAATAATATACAAATTCTAACTTACGTAGCACCCAACTGCGTAGCAACACCATTTTACTTTCACGAAGCACAGTAAATTAGGAGCGGGCGACTATGTGGCCAAAATACACAAAACGTACTCATATTTTCAAAAAATGTAACATGACCTTATTTGAAGATTTGTTTTTGATGAACACATTTAATTAAAAAACAAAATTGTGTCTTCATATTTGTAGTTGTAGGAACACACCGAATAAATTTTAAACTTTTTCAATTTTCGAAAAATCAGGATGTTCAACCAACATAAGACCTGCACCATTTTCTTAAAAGTTCTTTAGAATATCCAGCAGAAAAATTTCATCAAGAATGATGGAGCCGTTTTTAAGAAAAAAAAAGTGAAAACAAATTTAAAAATTGCTTATATTTCACGCAAAATTAATCAAATTTTCGAAAATTTGTACATGACCTTATTTAAAAATCTATCTTTAAGGAACAGAATTCATTAAGAGAAAAAACTCTATCTTCAAAATTGTAGTTGCAGGAAAGCGCCCAAAAATTTTGAATTTGAACAATTTTCTAAAAATAAGAGTTTTTAACGAAAATAAGACTTGAATCATTCTCTTAAACGTATTTTACTCTATTCAACAGCAAAATGTAATAAAACACGATAGAGCCATATTTTTGAAAATTTTGAAAATCTTTCAGAGGCGTCATTCAAAGTACCCTCCAAAATTAAAATGTACTAAAATTCAAGGGCCCGCGACACCAGCCAGATCGATTTGGGAATATCAGTTTCAGAGAAAATCGACTGAACGGTTTAGCCGCTAACGTTTTTCACAGACGGACAAACAAACAGACGAAGACACGTTTTGTCTTTCGGTATCAAGGACCCACAAAAGATGGATTCTGGCTACATCACGTGTTAGAGGATTTTTTTTTTCTAAATTTAGCCTTTGGATTTATCCACTTTTTTGTGCCAGGGCCTAGTAATAAAAGTATTTCTGCCGAAAATTCTCCGTTTCCTTTTTTTCTCGCACAGCATTAGATAACTTTCTCTCTACCATGGTAGGAATACAGTGCACTGTAGAGGTAGCGGGAAAGTAAAAATTAGCCGTATACTAAAAATTCAATGCCACAAATATATTTTCATTTAAAGTTTTGAATAAAAAATTTCTTGAAAGTATTTATATTTGGCATCAAATGCTCTAAGTTTTCAAATGAGTTTTACAAAAAATGTTGTCTGAAATGTGTTAATTCGAAGTGAAATGGTGGCATTAATTGTATTACATAACCATTACTAAAGGTGAGAAAGTAGGTGCTGTTTTAGCACCACTAGTTTGTTTAAATTTTTGTCATGTATAAAACAAGGGACGCTTTAAAAAATGTTGAGTGTCTCATTTTCGTTGATCTCTATAAATTTAGAAAATCTGTTTCTTGGAAATATTGGGTTAAGACAAATATTTAAGCTTCGTCCCTTTGTTCAAATGTCTCACCGGTTTCATGGCGTAGAGGAAATGCTCACGGCGAGTTTACTTGGAGGACGTGAGTTTGAGAGTCGGTGCAGAAAAAAAATGTGCTGGTTAAAAACCCTTTTGCAAGCTGCAGTTAGAAATAATGCGAGAAAGTATGTGTTGTTTAGCACCACTAGTTTGATGAGCGACCTGAAGTAAATATATTCTGCTGGGGGGGGGGGCTCTTGTACATTGTATCTGACTTCAGTCAATGACCTTCTGACACCAGTTTGTGTCACAATATTAGCGGGAATTTTAAATGCAGCCAGATACCTAAATTGTCACCTCGTTACAAGACATTGAAACATATTGATCAAGCATTTCTCTTAAGTATTGCATTTTGTACCCGTTCATCGTGTTATTTTTGGTTGGCTGCCGTTGAAAATTGTCACTTTGTACCACTTTCAAAGTGTTTCTGAACACTTCTCGCTCTCCATGCAACTTGGCGGCCAGCATCTGGTCTGGCTTTTCCATGGAGATATGAATACATGGAAGTGCCGTTACCAACCTCTTCCGTGTTGAGTAAAAGAAGCCAGTTCGCCATATTGGTGGGTCTAAAACACTTCTGTCAAACCAATACCTTCTGTTACTACAGGCCTTACAATACGTCATTAACTGCTTGAGACATAGGAGTATGTAGGCTTTCTTTGATGGAACTGTGAATTCCCGCAAACGTACAGACGATAAAAAAGTTCAATCAAAATCGTGTTCTTCGAAATGAGCCGAGCATAACCAAGTGCAATTGCTAGGCTGCCAATTGTCTCTTCGTACAGCTCTAATCCACAATGCTCTCCGCTTTGGATCTGCAGGAAATCTTTAAGAAAAAAATTACGAAAATTAACGAATAACTTACAAAGTTACTAAATGTTCCAAATTACATGGAGTATCTATTTTCTTGTGGAAAGTAATTTCCTGTTTTCCCGTACGGTTTGTACAGCCATTAGCTACACAAGTAACCATAAAAATCTGCTACAAAAAAGGCTAGCTATTCTGAACAAGGCTTTTAAATATTAAAAACGATGCCAAACAACTCAACTGAACACGAGCACAGCTACAAGTCCCAGAGCACTCACACGCAGTTTGTCTATGGTACAAGCTCTCTGGACTAACCAATATGGCGGAGGTGGCTTCAAGTTTGTGACTGTATTCATCGCTCCATGGGCTTTTCAAACGAACTGCCCGTGCTGTGGTCACGTGGTTCGTGACGCAAACTGGTATTGCGCAGAATGAGCAAAAATCGGCGCGTCGGAGTAACTCTTATTTATCCTTGAAAATAGATTTTATAACATGGGAGGGTTGTTGTTGTTTTTTAATTTAAGTAGTATATGACTTAGTGTAGGGATCACAGAATTTTGAAAATGTGCGCACAATTCACTTTTCCCCATAGCACGTCATACGCAGTTTTAACTGTTGTTTTTTTTGACGTAAAATAAATAAAATAAAATAAATAAAAATAAAATCACCCATATTATTCCACCATGTATACTATATGTATCTATTCTACCCTCGATTAGCAGGAAAGCAGGCCGCCGCAGTGCGGATGGCTTTCTTACAAAATTTACTATGGACTTTTGGAAAAGGGAACCAACAAGTTTTTTGAATTTGGTTAACCGCATTGTAAATTTCTGATCGTATCCGGAAGCGATGAATATAGCTTTTATTCGATTTTCATTTAAGAATGAAGGCTGTATTAATTCCTTGGATAATTTTCGTTGCATTAGCCTTATATCGATGCGGCGCTAAGCAAAGTGTTAGGTAGAAATCTTGATGATCGTCTGAGTCAATGAGTGGAAAAAGGATTTAGGTGAGATTTTGCGATCATGGGGAATATTTTTGTATTAGATTCGCCAGTAAAAAAATAAAAATATCACTTACACAGAAACAATACAAGTTTGTATTGTCATTTTTGATTCATGATCATTAATGGAGTCAAAAAGGCTTTTGACTTCATTAATAGGTGAAATGTTTCAAATATGCCAATTAAACGTCTCTTTTAAAGTGTAAAAAGTGTTGCAGAACATGAACAGTGATGTGTGTTTTTGCGTCAAGGGTGGACGGAAGAACAACGCACAAGATAAAATCGATAGGAGTAAGACAGGATTACCCCTTTCACCTCTATTGTTTATTTTGTTTAGAAAATCGATTGATTTAATGGCGTAGGTGGAGGAAGTGGAAAACATCAGAATTGGATGGTCTAATATTGCCGGTAGACGGAAGCAGATGATTTTTGATATTTCGGAAATTATTGAAGGTTTTCAGAGGAGTTTCAACGTTAAAGGTGTAGTGAGGTACAGAGATTAAAAGTAAATATTAAAAACAAACGAAAATTGTAGTTTTAAATAATGGGTTTACTTGAAGGGCAATAAGGATAAATGGTATTAACGGCAAAATGAGCTTGGCTGTCAAATCTTTTACGAATCTTGAAGCAAAATTTTCCATGAACTAAGGATCGACTTGTCACGTAGTGGTGGCCCAAAGCAAAGAATGAATTGCGGTCAAACAAATCGTTAGCGCAATGTGAAGAGTGACTAATTTTCCTTTAAAAGTTTGCGAAATTTTTATCGCTAATTCTTCCTGCTATGAATTTTCGAACGGAAGTTTGGAAAGAGAACTATATAATTAGTAAAGCATTGAAACAGATTATCTCTATATTAATACGCAAAGAGAAAATGTGCCCTTTTGACCTATATTGTGTGCACGGACGAGCGAGAGATAGTATACATAATTAAAGTTTATATGGAGAAAGAGCAGAAAGTTTAATTTTATAAATATACGAGAAATAAAATAATATAGCGTGTAGATGCAACCCGCAATACGCTACAATACACTACCGTTGTACTGCATTGTACTTAACTCAGAAACGTTGCGTTTTAGCGCCTTAAAATTATTTTCGTGTTCCGTGGGACACTAATTTTATTTACTAGGCTATAATCTGCAGTGAGACTCTTCATTCCAAGCTTAGAGTTTAAGAGATAGATTCATATCTTCGCTTTACTTTCTCGCACTTACTTCGTAAGAAGAGAGTGTATCATAATAGTGCGCCAGAAAGAATGTTTATTGTTATTAACTAATACATTTTTGTCCCTTGCCGCAATTTCACAATAAAATTCTTGGTCAAACGAAAAATAAAGCTAAGTCAAACAAAAAATAACTGCTAAGGTCATTAGTCCTGTGTAGCATTTTTTACTCGGGAGGTGGCGGTGAACTTCCCCCGCTGGCGAGATCTGACGCCGACCTACAAGTCGGTTTGCTGGGTTTTCGCCGACCAGGTGTTTCCCTCCAGCATGGTACTGCCCCAGCCGGGACAAGATCTAAGCACCTGACTGGTTTCCTGACTTGCGAGCAAATAAGTGTGTGTGTAAGTGAGGGATGAGGATAGGACAAGGAAGAAGGAAAAATTGCGCGCGGTCCGTGGCTCGTTTTTAGGGTACTGATCCATCATTCGCCTGATATTGATCGAAGAAACCACAGAAATCTATGAGCTAGTAACGAAAATCGACCTAGTGACGACATTCGTATCTAGTGACGAAAATCTTGCCACCGTCGTGACTCAAACCCGAGAGCCTCCCGGTGTGCAGTGACATCAGTTGATACTCTGAGCCACTTAAACCCGTCGGTGTGCTCGGACTTCCAAGGGTGTAGATGTATTTGCGCCCCCCTGCACTCTCTGGCTGTTCCGCTCGCTTCACCCGCTCTCCCAGCAGCCACACCCATAGACTAATGAGGTAATTCTTTACTCTATGGCCACTCCATACCTCCCCTCTCCTCTCCCCCTGCGTTCATCGTCCACCGCACGCGCCCTGCCAGCCATTGCACGGCAGTTCCATCCGCTCATCCCGCCAAGTCCATTCTGATTGCTCAACCCGCACCGCCTGCTCCGGACGATCTGCCCGACTCGCCAGTTCCGTCAGATCCCCTTTTTGCTGTAACCATAAACTAAAGAGGTAATTCTTTACTCTATGCCCGAACCTTTCTACCCGCTCCGCCCCAACCGTTCCCCCTCCCAACCCCCATGCCTGCCCCACCCGTTCCCTTCTCCCGCTTTTCCCACTCTTCCAACCGGCACAGGTGGCTCAGGGTATCAACTGATAATAATGATAATGATAATAATAATAATAATAATAATGCCTTTATTGATATTAAATCCCCGCAAGCCGACGTAGGTCGGCACCAGATCCCAACGGGGACGGTCGCCATCCAGTGGAGAAAGATCTCTGCCACCTCTCGCGACGAAAACATGCACAGCACTTATGGGACCAATGACCTTAACAATTGACACGCCCAACATCACTAATGAATCAGTCATTTAAACCCACTCTTTCCGCCCCATCACCATCTATTTGTATTGCCAACTTTCCAGTCTCATATGGTTCAAGTTACTCCATGAATATAAATGTAACTTATTGGAATTGCGAATCGTTACTGCTCTAATGTTTTGCTATTTGGGAGCAATTGCCTCAATGATTCTTTTCTTAAGGACAATAAATTACCTTTCTCCCATTTTTTTGCCTTTCCCTTTCCAAGTACAATATATTAGTTTGTGTAAAAGTAAAATAAAAGGTAGTCTTCGATAGTACACATATTTTTTTCGATTCTTCAATGTGACATATCGATTATTTTAGATTAGCAAAACGTGAGACATTTTGAAACATTTAGTCAACAGACATCCTTCACAATTATTTGGTCCCTGGTAAGGGATCTATATACTAGTATCTTACAATCTTAGCTTTTCTGTTTGATAATAAAATGGTACTTAAACCACAACTATCAGCAACATTTTGGAAGATGAGTACACATTGACGAGAATTGCCTCTAATTGGAACATGATTCTGTCAAGAGAAGGTCTCATGCCATTTGTGTAGCATAAGAGAATGGAAAATGAAAGATGATGACATTTCTCAGAAGTTAGTTTTTTCACGGAACTAACTACACATTTCACAACTAAAGTAAAACATAATAAGAGTCATAAAAGCAAATAGGATATCCTATTATATTATGTTAATCACATTATATTATTTTATGTTAATATTACCATTTTAAACAATAATATTATTAAGAGCAATTATAATATTAATAATAAAAAATAAAAATACTTTTTCTTCTGCGAATCGGCCATCGTTGGACCACATGTGCATCTTACTGGGGTTCAAACTGAAATATCAGGGTAGGTGCACGTTACTTTTTATAGAGAACCTTGTAATTTTATTACAGATTCAATTTTTATGCCCCAGGGTTGTTAGTTCTGATGATTGTAGAGTTGAAGTTATGATGATGATGATAATGATGAAATATACATAAACATACAGAGACACACGCAACACAACCATGCCTGAGACAGGACTCAAACCTACGATCTCCTCTCCGAGACTGCTACTACCTTAATGATCTTGACCATCGGATTGGGAAAAATACTTTATTATTGTTTATTTTATTAATAAAACTAATAATATTTTCTTCATATTATTATTATTATTATTTACATGTAATGGACAGCACAACTATCATTAACAAAGTACAAGCAAAGGATGCACATAGAAATGTAACAACAGAAAATTTTGTCTGTCTTTTTTCGGTATTGTTTTATAAAATGATTACATACACCAGTGTGAAAAAAAAATCAATTTTGATTTTGTGGTGTAGCATTGGCCAGTATTATGATATTTCTTCATGCTTGCAAAAATTTTCTGATTTATTTTACAATCATATTGCATTTTGAAAGGGAATGTACAAACAATTATTAGATATAACAAAATGATGTTTTAAAGTTTGTTTTTTGGTGTGTTTTAACTAAATAATGAACTAACTTAATTACAGAGAAGGTGTGAAGGACTTACATTATACTTACATAAGCAAGTAATTTCATGTGTTTGTGCTGTGAAGAATTATCAGAAATCAATAATAATAAAAATAATATTATACTAATTTTATTTGCTCATATTAACTCGATATTACAAGTCTTAAAGCATCATCATACTTAAGGAAACATTCATTATTCTTTCTCTTGCAGTTTTCATTTTTTTAAACAATTTTATATAGTTTAGAATTCACAATTATTTACATTTCATATAGTTGATAGAAATGGCAATATAAATCTAAATTGTTTATCCTAAAGAAATAAAATAACTGTTTCTAAAGTAAAGAATAAATAATTATTGTAACATTGCTCTCTCTTCCTATGTTAATTCTTTTAATTTATATGGGCAAGTTTCAATTAAGTATTTTTTAGTTGTAAGTATTGAGTTTATTTTTGCTTAACTTCTTTATATGGTTAGGTAGTTTATTGAAATGTAATGCGGCATTCCAATAAAGATTCTTCTTTGAGGAGGATTTTGCTGAGTACATCCTATGATAGTTTTCCTTTCCTCTTGTATTGTATTGATATAGATATTCATTTTGAATAAGGTGCCAGTTATTGTTTTTCATGAGCATAATTACCCTACATGCTTAAATTGCATCAACAGTCATTATTTTGTAATTTTTATAAAAAGTTTTATGAGATTGTCCAGAATCCAGCTGAAAATACATTTAAGTATTTGTTTCAATATTATTATAACCCTGTCCATGTCCCCTATACTGGTTGCTCCCCATATTTCTATACTATATTGAATGTGGGTGTGCATAATGTTGTAATATGTGGTAATGAGCATCTTCACTGTCATATACTTTGAGTGATTTCGCAATAAGTAAATGTTAGAATTAATTTATTTGCATACATCAATGTGTTCATTAACTGATAGATTTTGGTCAATACGGATTCCAAGTTGGGGCTTTGCATTTGGTGTAAACTTTTGTTGCTAATTTCAATATTTATGCTGTAATTTTGGTTTTGATTGTGGTGACTAAGTTGTACCGAACATGTTTTGTTTATGTTAAAGTTGAGATTATTGTGTCTTAGACACCTAGAGATTTGATGGATTGCATCTGTCATATTTTCTTTCAATGCTATTAGGTCGTTATTACTACTAATTAACATTGTGTCATCTACATGTGAGATCAGTTTATTTTTAGATGATGGAATGTCATTCACATATATTATAAATAGTAGTGGTCCCAATACTAATCTTTGCAGGACTCCTGCTGTAACTACAGAAATATTTGATTTTACTTTACCTAATGAGTTTTTCAGTTTCCCATTTGAACACTTTGTACATGGTTTATAAGGTACGACTAAAGTAATTGATGAATATTGCCTCTTATTCCAAAATTTTCTAGTTTTTCGAGAAGTAGTTTATGAGGGACACTGTCAAAACCCTTCAATAAGTCCATAAGTATACCTGGAGTAAAAGAAGTTATTTTCTAGATTATTTATTATTTAATGAATAAAATCTACAACTGCAGTAACAGTGGAATTATCCTTCTTGAATCCATGAGGTTCATTACAAAACAGGTTGTTTTTTTCCAAAAAATTGAACATACTATCTGCTATTACTTTCTTAAATAATTTAGCAAAACACAATGTAAGAGTTATTGGTCTATAGTTTTCAACTACAGTGGCATTATTTTTTTTACATATTGGTCTCACAATACAAATTTTAAGTGAATTAGGAAAATCTCATACTTATAGTGAGTTGTTAATTAGGTGAACTAAAATATTTACTAAAGAATTATTGAATTTTTTCAATATTGGTGGTGTAATCTCATCTCATTTACTTGATTTACTATTCTTTAGTGTTTTGATCAGTTTTTTAATTTCTGTTTCATCTGTACAGACTAGATACGGTCGTAACTCTAGAATTTAGTCACATTTCTTTGCAATTATTTATTTCAGTATCTGTATGTAGGAAATGATTAAAAGCCTTCAAACATTAGCATTGGATCACTCATTAACTCGCTTTCATGTTACTACTGTTTTATATTATTATGTTTAGTTATTTGTTTACCTGTATTATTTACAATATTCCATAATACTTTTGATTTATTTTTTTGCATTTCCTATTTTACTATTCATTCTGTTTGCATTTGCAATTCTTAATTCTTTTCAATACAATTTTCTGTAGCCTTTAAAGCATTCTTTATGTTAATTTATTTTAGTGTGTTTGAATAATGTGTACAATCCTTTCATTTTTCTTCAATTTCAATAACTGTATTTGATAGTTTAAATTTTTTATTTGTGTGATGATTGCTAGTTATTTTAATTGGACATGTATAATACAGGTGACTTTGTAATACTTTAAGAAATATATTCAGTTTGTTTTACATACTATATGCATGAAAGAATAATTCATATTCTTGTTCTGAGCAATATTTGTTAATTATACTATAAACAAGCACACAATTACAACAAATATTCAACCAGCAATTTGTAATATTTTTACTATTGGATTAATTATTAATTTATAAATAGAAAAGAATATAATCACTGCAAAGAAAGTAAAGTGTTGATAATTCCTACAATACACATTGTAAATTTGAAACAATATTTCTGATTCTTGTGGTATAAAAAGATTCAATTAACCTGAAATAAAAATATATATTTAGAAAAAAAACACTAAACAAACTACTAAACTTAATAACTTATAAAACTTTCTCATTCTTTGAACAGTAGCGAAACCAAAATTGAACATAAATAAAGTTAACTAGACTTCACAAAACCATAAATGAAAGTCAACAAAACAATAATTAACGAGTCTTTAAAACTCCCATCTAAAGTTCAAATTGTTTGTCAAACTTTCACAGTAATACCTGTACATAGGCTTGAATTTGTATTAATTACTCGAATCCATTTTCTTTGGCTTTATAGCTTTTAGTCTAGAGTACTTGTACAACATTCTTATTCTCTATTACTGAGTATAACTTTCATGAACTCACACCTGCTCTTGAAGACATTTAGACCAAATCTATTTATAGATTCCTTACCTGATCTCATTATTTTCAATACCATGGTTTCCAATACATCCTCTATAATTTTTTTCTTAGCTGGCTAGTGTCACATCTCACAATCTGTCTTGTCACATTGACTCATTACAAATTATACTCTTAATTAACGGACTAACATGTTTCATTATTTATTTACATCCAATATTGGAAAAATTCGTTGCTAGGATTTATATACATCTACAAATTGTAAGCTATATCGATGATCCAGATTCAAATATATTGCTATTTTGATATTAATTATCACTCTGAAAATGTCAGTTACATTACATAAATTTAAAAATTAATTTTGTACTTTTATGCCATAAACTTCAAATTTAAGTGATGGCTGATATTTTCAGAGAGATATTAAATTTTAAAATGGCAAAATAACAAAACTTGGAATTTTGAGTAGTTGCTTTTTGGAAATGGGTCATCAATATTATAATTTAAATATTATAGTCTATATTTTAAATAATATTTTTTGTAATATTCTTATTCAGTAACAACAATGTGAATTTGCCATTAAAAATCTATTAATAAACCATGACATTGTTGGTGTAGTAATTATTGTAATTGTTGTGCTGATGGAAAAATTTATGCTAGATTTTTGGGTAGAGAGCAGGGCACTTTCTGGTCTATGGGTGGGAAGAGAGAGTTCCTACTCAAGCGCCTAGAGCCAGAAAGGGTTTTTATAGACTATTTATAGATTTCAAAATGTTAGCAAGTTTACATGAGTGTATCAACCTGGAATGATAGCTGTAGAATTTTGGGGAATGGAGATATGTTATGATCTGTAGATATGAAGAAACGAGTAACAAAAATGTTTTTTTACTGACTGAGCTAGTGGCACATGTAGGTTCGGTCAGTGAAAGTGTATTTGCAATATTTTTCATCATTCTCTGAAGCAACCAATGAAGGAGATTCTATATCATTCAGAAATCAAAATATTATTTTGATTAGATTTCGGTGCCTCATCATTTAGTCAAAGAAAGGTATAATTACTTGTTTATTTTCAGCCTCTAATGTAAAAGCTTCAGTAATCTCAGCCTCCTACTATATCATTTACATAAAGATAATTATTACAAATAATTTCAATCAAGCTAGATTTGAATATTCTTAACAATTCAGAAAAAATGTATTCATCAATGATAGTACATGAAATTTTTGTGGATGAACTAAATTGTGCGGTTTAATAAATAAAAAATAGAAAAGCCATTTATTCAGATGCTTTAAATCAGACACTTTTAAATATACAGGAGAATTCTCCCTGACAAGAATGCTTACTTTTATAATCATATGCTGGAAAACACCTTTGTAGCAGATGAATGGAACAATGCTACAATAATACTTATTAAAAAAGGTAGAAGAAATTATTGTACAAATTGTAAAGGTATTAGTCTTGTAAATGTGAGTAATAAGATAAATGGAAAACCATAAATCAGAGATTGAAGGCTATAGTAGAAATACTATAGGAAAAACATAGTTGCTTTAGAACAGGAAAAGAATGTGTGGAAGACATTTTCACATTAAATTAATTAAGTGAAAAGAGAAGATATTTGAAAGAGAAAGTCTTATAGCCTTCGTTGATTTGGAAAAAGGCTTTTTATTATATAATCAATGCCAACATCTGGGAAATTATGACCATTGTCAAAGCTATACCAAACACCGACTGTAACTTGTCTCCTACTATTTTATGTATTAGAATTATGCACAATTAGAAGCAAAATTGTTTTAGGAAACAACATAATGGAATAGGTGCCCAGTTTTAAATATTTAGGATGATACATCACATACAATTGGGATCAAGTCCTTAAAGAAAAGATTTACAAATTCCAACAGATGTGATGTAATTAATCAAACATTAAGCAACAAAGTAAGGAAGGACACATATCTAAAATTTTATAAAGTTATGTTAGTTCTCACCCCTACCAACGGGAGTGAATCATGGATTATTAAGGTGAAAGTCTGGAGTGAAGTGTCACACGGCCGAAATGCAATTTCTGAGAAGAGTGACAAATTACAGAAGAGATGATAAAATAAGATACAAACATAATATAAGATACAAAGATCAAGTTAAAACTAAACATATTTTCCCTTTGCAATAAAGTAGAATAGTACAATACCCACCGGCAAGAGCTTGTTGATAGAATGAAAGATAGTTACTATCCAAAAGCACTTATATTATATGTTCTGAGGGGAAGAAGAAATGTGGGCAGTCTTAGAAGGCAGTGGAAAAATATGGCACATTCAGGTAAACACCTGAATTTATTCTGAAGAGTAGATGACCTTGAATATTTTTGAACTTTGATAGAAGCATGTTTATCATGTATGCATCGTGAATTGTTATTTTACATAACACAAAGCTTAATTATAATGTTTTCTTATAAGTTTAAAAAAATTGACAATCTATAAAATGACTTCAGAAAATATATTCAGAAGTTTCTTCTTGACTAAAGACTTGAAGAATCTTCTGAATACGTAAGACATATATCAAAAAACACTACAAAATGTAAGAATAATAAAGTAATAATAAAATTATTAAGCACCTAAAATAACAGTATGATAATAATTGTGAAGTGTTAAAAAAGAAAACTTTTGTAAAGTAGTTAAAATTGTTGGAATTAGATATTGGAAGAAATCTTTCTTAAAAAGTGAAGAAGTTGAAACAAAATAAAACAATTTTTAAGAAAATTAGTTAAATAAAACAAATTAAAAATATGAAATTCAACAAAACTACGTTAATGGTAAAAACAATAATTCTTAAAAAACTAATATAACTAGAGAATTACCTTTACCTGGACAATTTTGTGTAAAATAATAGGTAATGTGATTGAGATCATTTATCTTTTATTACCTGAGAAGCATGTGTGATATTCCATAGCTACAAATCAGAAACATTATTAAATCATATTCCTTACCTTTGTAAATTCTTGTAGCATCTCAATTACACAGGTCAACAATGGAAAATTATCTGAAATAAAAACTTATGTTTTATTTATTACAACGATACTGTGTATCATACTCTGATTCAAAATATGTACTTACAATTTCTCATTCTCATTTTTGTGACAAGATGGTATTAATCATGATGGAAACAATCATTATTTCTACCATGGTTTTAATATTGCAAATGTGAGAATTATCCCCCAAAATAAGGACTTACCTAGTCAGCAACGAAAAATCATCAGAATAGAAAATATGTGAGATTTACTAAATGTCATGCTAAGTGCTTAAATTTTCTTTGATTCTTGTTTTTGAGGTTGGATGGTTTTCATATGGTGACTGCAAATTCTCAACGGCAAAGCCGTTCTTTCTGTAAGTACTGTTGCTGGGAATGAAATAATCTCTTGTTTTGACTAGCGTATCTCAATTCAGATAAAGAAGACACAGAAATAGAAGAGTTTCATGTAAGTTTGGAAAACACAGTGTTCTCAATGCTCTTCTCATTGATTCCAACATGATATTTCTCCTTCCTCTTCACATTGAGCTTGGATTGGTTGTTTGGTTAAGATTATGGGTAAGGCAAGGTTCATTCCAGTATGTTTGAAAAATTTTCAAAAACCAGTGCAGCTAAAATGCAGGAAGGAATCTTCCCAAATCCAAGAGATTTTAAAACATGATGCTTTCACATAAATAATGTCTCCATAAGATTAAGATGACTGGACTAGTTTTCAATGGGTGTGTGAACATTTCCTAGTAAAAAACAAATCTTCAGAATTTGTTAATGGAATTTTGTGTACTTTTAAAAAAGTGGGCTATTGAATGTCACTTAAGTTGCACTTTCTTCACTCATTTCCTGATAACCTTGCTAACATGAGTGTGGAACAAGTGAACCTTAAGAATAATCAATCTCCTGAAAAACTTGGGGTTCTCCGACGTCAGGATATCAGAACCAATGACGCAGCTCTAAAAAGACTTCATTCACTAAGACCCACTGCAACAGACGACAAAATTGTTCAAGCAACATATTAGTATTACTATGTTTATGTTGTATCAGATGATTACGCAAATTAAAGGTAATGGAAAGTGTAAGATGATGAAATGATAATCGATATTACTTCAATTATAGTATTTCCGAAGTTCTATTTACACTTCTGAGATCCACTTCCCACATTTCATTAAGTGTTTTGGTTATCGATTTGAATTTTTATAAGAGGGATGAGATAAGGATGAAAATTAAAGACGAAGAAACGAATTCCAATTCAGATGAAGTTTTCTTAGTTATTACAATTACTTGTCTTCTGTCACGATGAAACTGAACCTTGGGAACATCAAAGCAATAAAACGCAGAATAGCGGCGAGTACAAATGCACCAGGGCAATATCCTTTTTTAGTAACGCTCTTAGATGGAAAAACTGTTTATCACGTCATGTTTCTGGTTACCTGGACGTGCCGTGTCCTCGGTCTCTCCCACTTCACGGCACAATACTCCAATCAAAAGCATCTTCTGAAAGAGAGAGCGATGACGATATTTTGTTGTTTATACAGCTTACTCCTTGCTGGTACCTTGAGCACGCAGAGTGCTCGAAAATTCAACGCCGCTGTGAGCGTTCCCAACAACACAGAAGTCTCTGCGACATACATGAGACTTACCTTTGGCGCAGAATATGCATGTTTACACATTTCGGCTGCGGTGCCCCTTCTTTTGTGCTTAACGAACGTCAAATGCGTTGTTGGCAACCTCTGGATAAAAATAGAGGAAGCTGCTAAAGAGTTGTTAACGAAACATGATTTACAACGAATGCGGTGCAGAAACACTTACATCACCATTTTTGTGTTTGGTTTCATTGGAACAGTGATGGTTTCTCACGCGAGAAGTAACGTTTCTTTTGTACTGAACGTTGCTGCACCGATAATATTGGCTCACTTTATTACTACGTGCGTCACATTGTTGTTTGTTCTGTGGGCTATTCTTGTCAAAGACCTCTTCGTTTTCTTCGAACGAAGGCTACTCCATTTGGTAGGAACGAAGCGTTTGTATCCTCAGGGATGCGTGCACACATCAGCATCCGGTGATTCTACAACTATTGATAAACAAAGGTGTCAAATCAACTTATCTAGAACGTCTAAACCACACATACCGCAATATTCTACACCGCCACAACTGTTTCACTCAGGAGCACAGCCCCCACAATGGCATGACCATCTCACCGCCACAAAGAAGTGCGAAGAAAGTGACAATATCCACGTAAAGTTATTCGCGATGAGGAAGATCCATCTCCTACTGTGCGATGGAGTTGACGATTTGAACCGCATCTTCGGATTGACGATTCTACTCCAGATGTTACACATCTTCTTGGAGACGGTGCTCATGGTGTTCATGCTGGTGCAATCGTTGGGCCAGCCAGCGAAGCAGGGCACGTGGGAGGTGGCGGCGCTGTGGCTGCACCAGGCAGCGCTGCTGGTGGGCGTGGCGCTGGGGGGCGGCGCGGTGGAGGCGGCCGCCTGCGCCGTGCCCGAGGCTGCGCGCCGCGCGCTGCTGGCGCTGGAGGACGCGGGCGTAGGCGCAGAAGGCACGCGCGCGCAGTTGGAGCGTCTGCGCGCGGAGGCCCAGGCTGCGACTGCGCGCGCGGCGCTCTCCGCCGCCGGGTTGGTGCCCCTGCGCGCGTCGCTGCTCGCCGCCACCACCGCCGCCGTCGCCTCCTACGTCGTCGTCATGCTGCAGACGAAGCCCTGGTAGACGTATTGCACCATCTCAATGTTCAACAAGCAACGCAGGTCAATAGGAATCTATCCGTTGCCTATTCTCCGACATCACACTATCAACCTACGTCATCATTTGCAGACTACGCTTTCGTCAACGTGCAATTAAATGAGAATCTTCCTGCTGCCTAAACGCCGACGTCACAGTCACTTATGTCGGCACCATGCTTCAGACCAAGCCCTAGTAGACTATTACATCATCGTAATGTTTAACAAGCAACGTATATCATCAAGCATCTACCTGCGGCCTATTCTCCGTTATCACAGTAGCATCCTACGTCATCACTTTACAGACACTTTGCTATGGTCTGCTAGACTTAAACGTCATCTTGCAGTTCAATAAGCATCCAGCTGCTGCCTAAACCCGACGTCACCGTCAACTACGTCGTCTTCCATGCTGCAGACCAAACCCTGGTAGACATATTTCGTCATCGCAATATTCAACTAGTACTAAAACAGCATGTCCCTCCCGAAAATTGGCATGTGCGCCAATGTACGCGAGATGTACGCGCAAACGTACATGGAGAGCGCATGGAGTCATAATTCCAATGTACGAGATGTGCACAAGAGTTTGCCAAGATATTCATTTTTGTGTACAAATTGTGTACTTTGACCCAAATGAATGTACTCTTGAGTGCAAACTGGTATGTACTAGAGCATTGCATCTTCGCGATATTACTCGCTCGTACTCGCTCGAACATCCCGAACCCGAGTACACAATATTCGAGTCCCGCATACTCGAATGACCGTTACTAGCGTGGCTGGAACCGTTCTCGTATTGCTTTGAGACCACGGTGTAAGATATATAGGTGTGTTCACTCCCAGTCCCAAGTTGAAGCTAGTGTGAGGCTAGTTCTCGTAGTTCTCGCATATAAGCGCTGCGATCTGTTTGGGTATGACGTAGCATGACCATGATCCATTTGACAGCTCCGTGGGCAGCTGATTTCAAATTTCAAATCAGAGATTTGTCGTGTTGTGGTGGAATTGCGACTGTCAAGTAGAGTGAACAGTTTAGAAAATGGGTAGAAGATGTTTTGTAAAACTGTGCAGTAGTGACAGCGCAATATGTAATTCACAGGAAACTGCTTTATTTTGTGTCCCCAAGCAAGAAGATACAAGAAAGAAATGGGTTGAAATTGTTCCCCAGAAAAAAAGAAAGTTGAGAGAGCGATTATGTCTGCGAAAAGCATTTCAACAGTGAAGAGATCATTGTTATGCGAAATGCTGTAAGTACATATTTCAAGAATTTATCATATACTGTGAATGAGTTAATAGTAAAATAATTAATTTGTATAATCACATACTATCAACGTTGAGAAATGTAACCTATGTAAATTCATTATTTATATCAATTAGAAAAAAAACATTCACAATTATCCACAAGTTAAAGAACATCCACATATAATCAAAGAATATAAATGTATATTTTTTAATACTAAATTATTAAAAAGTTTTCAGAAGTCACTAGGAAAAAACTTAAACCAGAAGCTGTTCCAAGCAAATTCAAACTTGATGATTCTGGGAATTTTTACAATGGTATGTATTTTAAATAGCATTAAAAGTAGATAACTTTTAGAGGACATGATTTAGATGACAAGAAAATAGGATTGTTCATAATTAAAATTGTAATTTTTAAGACTTTTAAATGTAAGAATTCATCTATTTATTTTATATTTCCGTAAAACTGTTGTACTTTCAGCAGATATTTTGGATGCAGCAGATGTAAGGACTGAGGCAATGAAACACCATGCCCAGGAAATATCTGGTGACTATGATCCTCATAATGTATATGTTATTGGCATGATAAAATTCAAGTTGCTTATTGTATATTATTGTTTAATATCATTTTTTCTAATTATAATGAATAACAAGTAATGTATAACTGCAAAAAGTGTAAATTGCTATTTCATTCAATAAAAAATATATTATTTTAATACTAATATATTTTCAGTAGATGATAATGAAAAAATGAATAAAAGTAATAATAATAATAAAAAATTTAAAAAACCTGAGGTTTGCAACATTTAAAACACTAGAAGTTTTGCTCCTGAATTCTAGAAAATTTATTTGCATCGATAAATGAACTGTGGGTGTGATTTTTTGTATTGCTAACAAAATAGTAACACACTCCCAGCTCTACTCCTACCAGTACTAGCCAGAGCTCAACAATACGTGCGCATAGGGAAGCTGCATTTATATCCAAAAGCAAATCAAGGAGCCATTTCCGAATTTCCTTGATGGATCGAAAAGAACTGGACATAAAACCTCATCAAAGTGGGGGTTATTGACCCTCAAGCTGAAGTACATTACTTGTTTCAGGCATATTGTCTTTTTTATATAATACAATACAAATGTGAACTAATGCATTGTATATCATTGTTTTGTTAAACTAAACATTATTATTTTTCTTTTTGATGATCAGTATAGATTCTAATTGAATAGAAACAGTTATGCAGCAGAAAAGATTTTACTTGTAACTTAAATTTGTGTACTGATTTTAATTGTTTAATGTCATCTGGCAATAAGTTGTAAAATAACATACCCATAATAATATAATATATTTGTCACATAAATACAGCATAAGCCATGTATGGCAAGTCAGGACATTATATGATCATACAATGTACAATGCAAATATTATATATTATATAAAGATTTCTTGTTGTGAGCTGTTGATACTGACGCCTGATGAATGTCATTTCTTTGACATGTTTCGTAGTAATGAATATCGGTATTGTGTGAAAATATGATTTGTAAGTAATCATCAGTAATGGAATAAAATTTATTATTTATACAATCTCAAAAGAATGTGCAAAATTATTATTGCAAATGACTATTTCTTATTATAAAATTATTAATTATATTGAAATTGTCTTCACAAATGATCCAGTACACTGCAATTAAGTACAATCCTATTGATTGATTGCTGACATTATGGGTTGCAAAGAAACGTGACCATCACTTGATTAATAGTAAATCACAGTTGAAGTGTTTTTCGTAAAAGTAATCCTTGTTTATTATTATTAATTATTATTATTAATTATTATTATTATTATTATTATTACTATTATTATTATATTATTATTTTTGTTTTTCTCTTAAGAATAACCTCACCTCCTGGTTTAAAATGCAAATCTTCAATCGGTGGTAAATTTTAAAAAAATAACACCTCTGACGCACATTGTAATACGTCTAAATAGGCTTTAATACATTTACGTTAGCGTTTCTCCGATTGACAAAAATACTACGCTGGAAACGTGAGCAACACCATGCCGACCATCACCTGGCCGGCCATTTTGCCCAAACCGATCGTGCGCACCGTACGGACGAGTTAGGAACTAGCCTCAACCTGGCTTCAGAAAATCTGCCCAAAAGGCGGCTAGTTGACACACCTACATATCTTACACCGTGTTTGAGACATCGACGATGAAACTTCCACCGGACGTGATTCATTTTCAGCGATAGAGGTTATGGTGCAAAGTGCACCTAGAGGACATATTACAATAATATACAAACCTATTTTACATACTATATTTTTTTCGAAACCAATACTAAAGTTAAAACACTGAACTCCTGCAGGAGTTCATGGATACATGTATCTCCGATACATGTATCCTTCGATTCTATGATACATGTGTCTACATGTTCAGGGATACAAGTATGAAGATACATGTATCCCTGAACACGCTGCGGTCACAATTCGATGTTGGTTGTAGAAATAAACAAGAGTGGCACGGTATATAATTGAATTTTCCAAGAATGAGATAGCAAAAGTTATGTCTAGAAAACGGAACGTTAAATGCAAATGGTTATTTTACTTATTTCGATATTATTAAAATTTATATTCACGTAGGGGTAATATAAAGAAGTTTCATTGAATTTTAAGATTTTTTAAATATTTTAATATGTGGGTAATATTTATTAATATTTTAATCCTGATGTTCGCAAGACCTTCGAAAATTACCAATAAACATGACAATGACATACTTCTAAATAGTACTTAATCTACGAAAATAAAATGTGGTGTAACATTACTTTTAATTCTAGAAATCTTATTTAAAAAATGTTAATAATTTAATACAAAACTATTAACTATTATACAAAATAGCAATAAATAATAATAATATAATACAAAACAAAAAAACAGGCAGGGGGATGGATGGGGAGGATGTGTTAAATTCACTCTGTAAATATTTTCACATTCTTCAAAACAACTGTATAAGGAATTGCAAACGTTTGACGTGCAAGACGCAACGCGTACGTGGGATGCAGTTTCGCAGACACACCGGAAACAAGATAACCTACAGGTCACTAATCGAAAGATGAGCGTCGCTTCACGAGGCGTGGCCAAGAACTTAGGAAATGATGTACAAATTTTCCGCTTATCACTATTACGACAATGATCAATACATATTTCGTGTCGCGCTCACTGACTGCGCAAATACTAAAATGTATAAAAATCCGAAGACTCTTGGTCTAAAAAATAATAGGAAGTAGATGCATGCAAATAACATTTTACAATATTTGATATATAAAGATTCATACACACTTTGGCGTTGTGGTTTAATAAAATATCACGCAATAGTTAGGGTGTCAGAGTTTCTCTTGTGTCTCTTGTAATAATTGTCTCTAATAAAAATAATAACTAATAGAATAATGACTAATAAAATGATAACTAATAAAATAATAACTAATAAAATCTGTTTCCAAAGTTTACTTCTCGCATCTTTTTCCTTCAGCTTGTATTCACTGCTGTGAAGTTTGTTTTTAATTTGTTGCATCTACAACTTGACGCAACGCGTCTCCAATGTCTCTCGCTGTTTTATATCATATTTTTCTCTTTACTCTCTTATCACTGTACGCCAAGTAGCACTTGGAGCAGGTTTGGAATACAGCACCATAGAGTAAAGAATTATACCTCTTTAGTCTATGACAGCACATTCGACCGAGTATCGGATGCTCGAATGAATTCACGCAATTGGAATTCACGAGAATCGGACACTCGAACGAGTCACTGCTCGTCGCACCTCAGTGACATCCAGCGGCCAAAAGGAGAACTCTTTGGTGCAGCTAGCTTACTCGAGCAAAATGCTCGAATGCAGGGCACTAATTTAATATGTACTGGATGTGTTCACGATGGAATCAAAACAGCGTGTACACTATGTGCAGAACGACGTATACCGTTGCGGATCGATATGCACACCTAAATTGCGAAACCAGTGAATTACTTCCCTTAGAAAAAGTTCTAGTGGGAAAATTCCACGATTCTCGCTGAAATTATCATTAACTGAACCCATGTGAAAATTTTGAACATTTTAATTTAATTAATTATATGTATTGGCGAATGTTTGATTACTACACTAGGTGATATTCTCATTGACCAAACCTAATATAACCCATGTGAGTGTTCTCAAACACCAAAAACTTTTCCCCCTTAACTTCCATTGCAACTTGAACATGTGTTTCCACATTTGGTGTGATAACACCATCTCACCCACTGCTACTGTCGGTTCAGATCTGCCACTGCCTGTGGTTGAGTTATTCTTCTTCATTCAGCTAATTGTACTTGTGAATACGTATGTGTGTAGACCTATTTCGCTGAATTTGAGCATGCATCTAAGGGCTCGGAAGAACACAGTCCTACACCATTTTATGCTAAAAATCAGTTGCAAGGGAAAATGGAAATCGAACATAAAACTATTAGGAATCGATACCTAAAATTACTGTCATACTGTTCTGCCTGCCAAAATTTAACACTATTTACAGGAACACGAATTTTAAGCCTGCAGGCCACACAGAGTTTTACATATCATTTTTGGACAAAATGTGGCATAGAATTCTGATTTCAAGTCTTTCATTTAAAATTTCTTGCTCTCATTTACATAATGGTAATGGGCACAATAATGACTAATATTAGTGCTTGTATTAATAAGAAAATTAGAATTTACAGCTCCTGTTATTTATTTGAGAACTGAATTTAAGTGATGACTAATATTTTCAGACTGAAATTAAAATTTAAAGTGGCAATATCTAAAAACTTAAGTTTTGAGTTGTTGCTTTTTAGAACTGGGGCATCATTATTACATTTAAGTATTATTATTTTACATTACATTCACTGCATATACATAATAGAATACAAAGTTATTGACTGTTGGAAAGCTGCTAATAAACCATGTAATTGTAGGCATAATACTCTTAATTATTGTGCTGACAGCAAAATGTGTGCTAAATGGTGCAGCTGTTGGGCAGAGAGCAATGTACTTTCAGGTTCTATGGGATGAAGTGAATAGAGCGGTTAAATCAATAAAAAAAGAAAAGCCTTTGATTCATTTGGTTTAAATGCTGAGCTTTTTAAATAATATGCAGGAAAATTCTCCCTGACAAGAATGTTTTCTTTTATGATCATATGCTGGAAAAATACCTTTGTACCAGATGTGTGGAACAACGCTATGGCAATACCTACAAAAGAAAGGGAGAAAATATTATTGTGAAAATTGTAGAGGCATTAGTCTTGAAAATGTGAATTATAAGATAAATGGAAAATTATAAATCAGAAGAGGAAGCTTATAGTAGAAAAAATACTTTCAGGAAAATGAAAGTGGATTGAGAAAAGGGAAACAATATGTGGATGTCATTTTCACAATAAATGAATTAAGTGAAAAGAGAAGATAGTATTTCACTGAGATATAGCCTGTGAGGATTTGGAAAAAGCCTTTTTAATGTGACATCCATACCCAGATACAGGAAATTATTAACAGATCAGGCTACCCAAAACATTTACTATTGCTTATCTCCTACTATTTTTAATTATACTCTTAGAATGATAAGAGGAGAAAAATTTGGCTAGAAATAATATTCTTGACACATAGGCCTTTGCTGATGATACAGTAAATATTGAAGGAACAGAAAATGACCTTCAAAAATTCAAGGATCTTCTATTTCAAATCAGAAACGAATTGAATTTTGAAATCTGTACTTACAAGACGAAAACAGTAATGATATTCTGAGGACAGAACATACTGTAATTAGAAGTAAAATTGTTCCAGAAAATGACTTACTGGAACACGTGCCCAGTTTTGTATATTTAGATTGACACACCACATTCAAATATGATAAAGTCCTTAAAGAAGAGATTTACAAATTCCAACAGATATGGTGTTAATTAATAAACCAATAACCAACAAAGTGATTTCTTTCTATATTATAGAAAGGCACAGTTCTAAAATTTTGTAAAGTTATGTTAGTTCTCACTTCCACATATGGAAGTGAATCATGAACCTTGAAGATAAAAGTTTGGAGTCGATGTCAGGCAGTTGAAATGCATTTCCTGAGAAGTATAAAAAGGTAGAGAAGAGATGACACATACATCGGGAAGAGCTTGTTAATAGAATGAAAGGTAGCTACTATCCAAAAGCAATTATATCTTACATTCTCAGTGGAGAAAGAGACATGGGAAATCCCACAAGCCAGTAGAAAGATTCTGTTATGAGGCTGATACAGGCGAATACCTGAATGTACCCTGAAGAGAAGATGGTAATGTATATTTTTGAACTTTGATAGTAGTATGTTTTCATACATGCATTGTGAATGGTTACTTTACATTACTCAAGGATTAATTCTATATTCTAAAATTCTATGATAATTTTTACATTGGATGGTCATGATATATGTTACCTGTGAGTTTATATCCAAAATATTTATTATAAAAAATAGAAAAAAACTAGTGATACGACAGAATGGTTCAGACTTTCTCATACTCGTTAGTTTTCTAAATTCCTTCTCTGGGCTAGCTTTATGGCCTTGCCTCATACTCTTCCCAACACCTATCTATCACCACCCAAAGTACATTTTTTAAAACTCTTCCCAATTTTTTGATTTACTAATGTTAAAACTAAAATATTACTTTAAGAATATTATAGAAGAGTAAAGTCATGTTATAACGAGAAATTTTCATTGAAAATTTGGATCTGTTTTAAAAAAAACATTATTTAAGCATTGCCGTAAATGCAAAATTT
The DNA here is from genome assembly GCA_011170035.1 of Teleogryllus occipitalis. NCBI lineage: Eukaryota > Metazoa > Arthropoda > Insecta > Orthoptera > Gryllidae > Teleogryllus > Teleogryllus occipitalis. The sequence continues at coordinate 24,277 of BLKR01001811.1, read as the reverse complement.
GAAGCTCTTTTTCAAAGAAAACTTTTGGTTTTTGAAAAACTTCATTGGATGTAATTTCAAACACTTCCTCTTACACAGTAATTTTCACAAATCACTAAATTTTCATATAACCAGAATGAGAGATATTTCAAAAATATATATTTGCATAATTTTTTAAAAAAAGAAAATAGAGCAACATAGCTTTTATTTCATCTTATACAGTGCATTTAGAACTATCAAAAAACAAAAAAAGAAAGAAAAGAAATTGAAGAAAAAATTGGAGCCATTTTTGAGAAAAAGGTGTTTGAACATTTCTAAAAATGTGGAAGTTTGAGCTTGTTTTCACCAAAAATTTTGAGTTTTTGAGAAACTTTACCAGACATAATTAGAAGAACTTATCTTAACAATATCAGTAATGTATACAAATTACCATTAATGTAAATATGATGGATGTGAGTGACTAAAAAAATTGAAAAAGTGTAATTTAAGAAAAAAACAAAAGAATAGGGCAAAGTCACGTTTATGTCATCTTATAAAGTACCTTTAGCACTATTCCTACTAAAAGTTTAAAGAAAAAATTTGGAACCGTTTTTGAGAAATTTTTGCTTTTAATTTTTTTTTGTTGTTGTTGAATATACTATTTCACTCAATATTGCAGGAAAAGTACCAAAATTATCAAAAAATATACATGACCGTAATGAAAGAACTAATTAAGAAGAACAAGTTTCGTTTCAAAGATAAATTCCTGTCTTCAATTTTGTAGTTGTAAGAAGATACAGAAAAAATTTTATTTATTTGCAATTTTCAAAAATTCAGAGTTAACAGTAAAAATCGGACCTACGCCACCTTTAGAAGCATATTTCACAGTATTCTTACAAGAAATTTAAAGAAAAAAATTGAAGCCATTTTTTAGAAAATTTTGAAAATTTTCCAGTGGCTTCATATAAAGTACCTGCAAAAATAAATGAATGTTTGTCAAAATCACTGAAATTTGAGTGAGACTAGATCGTTAGGGGTTTATTCAGTTTGGAAAAAAAACTATACATAGTTTAGGGGCTAGTTTTGTTCACAGATGACAGACAGACAGACAGAAGGTTGGACGGACAGACAGAAGAAAGAAAACTTTTGAAGAAAGAAAAACAAACAAACAACAACAACACTGTTTTGGAATCAGGGGACTCCAAAATGTCTTTTTCCATTGAAACCTCATAGTTGATTTTCCACATCATTACATAACTTTCTCTATTCTATATGTATACATGCTACGTATGTGAGAAAGTAAATAAGATATATCAGACATTGTTCTCATGTACAAGTACAACTGCATCCATGAATTCAGTTCTACAGATACTTTCAGAGGATTCCAGAATTAGTTTTTGGAAGCATGTGATCTACTCTAATACAAAATGCATCCATGATCATGCCCTTTCACAACAAGTCTGAGGTAGTATCAGTCAACATATTTCCTAGACACCCAGCTATCCAGGCTGGGAAGCGATTCAAGTAAAAGGAAAATCTTACACAAGCTGTTAAAACTTAAACCAAAATGTGTCAAATTAATTTGAAAAATTCTTTAAAAGAAATTAAATGTAATTATATGTTTTAGTAGTAGTAGTAGTTGTTGTTGTTGTTATTGTTGTTATTATTATTATTATTATTATTATTATTATTATTATTATCATATTTTGTGTGTGTTGAAGGTGTTTATAAACATGGTGTTTTCCTTTCCAATATACACACAATCCCATAAAATTGATGTTATGTGATCTAGAGAGTTTAAGAAACCAGAGAAGACTTGATATTTAAATTCTTAATTGGTAAATAAATATTGCAGTGCATTTGGAAGTTGAACAGGCAATGCAAAGACATGAATATTAAGATCTTAAATATTGAATCTTTATAATAGAGTTGCACAAACATGAATTGTGAAACCAAATTTTAAATATACATTTCAAGTGTTTAAGAAAGAAGTTATAGATCAAATGGTAACGATGATGATGTAGTAAAATTTGTTTGTAGAACTTAGCAATAGATCTTACATAAGCTTCAAAGTCAACTACAAATAATATTATATCTTCATAATGTAGGCCTACAATGTGCATTATTGGAATTTTAACACTTGTTTGTACAATACAATTTTATTTCACCAACAAATCAGTAATATTCAAGTACTTCACTTTGTAATATACAGTTGTTAAAACTCGTAGTAATCCACTTAGCATATAGAGTGATTCTTTGCTTTTAAAGAAGCTAATATATTATCAATGCTCCTAGTAAAAGTATTGTCTAGAACCGAGTTAAGATATCCTAGGACTTTTTGAGATTGATGAAAGCTATTTTTCTCATCTCATCAAGAAGTTATTAAAAGTTTCACAACTAATGTATTATTTCACCACTCTGAAATATTTTTGTTTCAAACCTCCTTTCTGGTGTTGTTCACCATCTTCCATACGTTTTACATATTAAGTTTTAAGTTGAGCATTACTGATTTTATCATTTCAAGAATTTGCTTCCGTACTCCTAAATGATTTTGTATATCATGTTTAATGTTCCAATTGCACTCTTTATAGTGAGTGAAAACAGTGGTTTCAAACAGATATAATAGCTTAATTTATTCTTTAAGCTTATTAATTTAAGGAACAAGTTCAGTATATTGGTTCTGATGAATATTCAATGGTTTTCTTACAAGGCACATAGAGTTGAAGAGGTTTAAAGAATTCGAAAAAACATTTCCTCCATTGTTGGAATCTGATATTGTAAATACTTCTTGTGATTTAACATTTAGAAGAAGTTCATAGAGTTTTATTATGTTGTTATCTCAAGTATCTCTTCTATATTGAATTTCAGTTTTTCATGGCTAAGTGTACTGAGAAGTTTCTGCCCAGCAGTGGTATCCAGAAGGGAGAAATGGAGGAGAGGTGGCAGCTGGTGCAACTAGCTCCAGGCCCTGATTTATTTAGAGGCCCTGAAAATATGTTTCAATCAGAACAAAAAAAAACATGCATTTACTTCTAATTTAAACACTATATGTTATTGTTGATACATGGAGAGATTAATTCTGTTTAATCTATTTTAAAGTATAGTGTCAGTGCATGTGACAAATAAATTGCTCTATAAGTGTGACATTACATTATGTAAATTATCCAAACTGAACGTTATTTTGAATGCCACTTCCTAAACATATTGATTTTACATAGATGTGGAAGATAGACAGTCTTTCCCCAAACACTGAAATACATAATAATAAAATATACATGGGGTAAGGGAAAATTTTGTGTGAAAAAAGGGGTCCCTGAGGATATTTTCTGTGGACACCCCAGCTGTCCAGTATAATTTCAAATGTTAAAGAAAATGTTTCAGGGAAATATTTTTATATTTTTGAAGTGCAATTGCTACAGAAATGACTTACATTTTCTTGTATCACACTGAGTAAAAAAAGATAAGTTTCATGTAGAGAAATATTTTGGTATGAATCTTGTTATAACAATCAATAGAAATATTAGAATCATTACAAGTAAGCCATCTAGATACGAAATTTATGTAATGGAACTACAAGCTAAACTCAGAGATAAAGTCTACAGGTACTTTGTTTCCTTAATCTACATTGAGGGATAATATATTATTATAAATTTATTATTATATTAAACAATTGTATTAGTACAAATTTTGTGGTTACCAATACTTCTTCTAATTGATTAATGAAGTTTCTAATTCCACAGTTCAGAGATTTTTAAATCTCTAATATTATATAGGTTTTTTTTCTTTATGTAGACCCTACTTTAATCTCTGTTATTTCAAAAGACATTTCTGTAGCAAAGTAATAATGTGTTCATTTAATTTTTAATATTTTAAATAATCTCTAGCCTATATTATTCTTATGTTTTTTTTTTCTATGTTCCACAGATTTGTCAAATCTGATCAATTTGATAAGTATAATTGTAATGATAACCATGATCTAAAATTGGATATGATATTTTTAATTTTAATTATTTGTTCACCGATATCATTCTATTTTAGACTGTGGTCTAAAATTGGATAACATGTAGATTAGCAAATAAATAAAATTTATGGTATTTTTTCAGAATGTAGGTTTTTCTGAGAAAGTACGTTAAAAAGGATTTATAACCCTATAACATTTTGCAATTAATTATTTTCCCCCCTTTATTGTGCATTTTGATGAAATGCCTGTAAGTTGTTGTTTGATCAATAGAATTTATTTGTAATTGTAAATATATGTTTTCTGCTTTGTAACATTAAAATAAAGATTCATTAAATTAACGAGGGAGGGAGGGTGCAAAAAAAAATTGTCTAGGGCAGCAGATTACATAAATCCTCCATAGATAACTGAAAAATATTCTAATAACCATCAGTTGAAATATGTAGAACTAGCGAACCTGGCAGACATTGTTTTGCCCTTCATCTCCCTCTTTCTCCTTCCCTCTCCCTTTCTCCCTCTCTCCATCTCTCTCTGTCCCTGTCTCAGTCTGTATGACTGTTGCTGTGTCTGCCTCTGCTTCTCTCTGTCCCTCTCATTCACATTTAGTTGCAGATTCTGCATGTCTCTGAGCAGGTGGGGTAGTTCTGAGAAGTTCAGGTTAGTTTTGTTCTACAACACTATAATTTTTTATGTGAATTTTTCTGATATTTTAATAGTTATTCTGCTATTCGGGCTGAAGATGAATCCAACAAATTAGAGATAATTAAAATTGGTCCAGCCATTCTTTATTTATAAATGGTGTATCTATCCCATTGTTTTCTTTATTTAGCTTGATCTTCCTAAAAGCTACCATAAAACTTTAAAACACCACATAGGTGTGCAATTTGGAAGCAAATGTTACTAAATTGCTTGGTACAACCACAAACCATAATATTGTTAGCTACACAGTGTTTATATGACATGATTTATTATCCTAATTTTGATTTTTATATTTCATATATAATCATCTTGAAAGTCTTTAACAAGCAGGAAAACCTTTGAAAATTATGCCTAAGTTAAAATGTACGTAATTATAACAGGTCAATTAATTTTTTTTAACCTTTTTCAAATTCAATATCTATTTTTCAATATTTAAAGTGCAAGGGTTACAAAAAATGACTTCCATTTTCCTGTATCACATCAGATTTTTAAATATTTACATTTAAAAATCTTCATAACATTCTCTGACTTGAAAATTGGCAAACACATTTTGATCCAAAAAACCAAAGTAATCAAATAAAATTTACATTATATATTGTTTCTTTATAATAGAGTTAAGAATGAAAATTAAACATATTTGAATTATTAGGTTATATATTACTATTTTTTGAATATATGTTGTAACTAGGAAATTTCAAAGAAAAAGGCATAAAATCATTGTTTGTGGAAAAATAGTGCTACCTATAATCTTGTGCACTCTAGAAAGGTCGTAATGTTGCAGTAACCAGTTAGTCATCATGTATGATTTTCATCACTCCTGGCATTGCCTTTCAGTGTCTAATATCTTGGTGAAACCTCGCTTTGTTCTTCATTTCTTTCTTCCGGTTTCCCTAAAAGCAGTCTAAATGCGAGTGAAAGAAGTGCTTCACTCGCATAAACTTTCAGACTCTTGCTACATCCTCTGCTCTGCTTCTAACTTATTTATGGCGTTTGTAATGAGCACAATATACTAAGGAGTCTACCTGATTGACAAATTGTTGTAGGTCTTGCTCTAGATGTCTATAAACTTAACTTACTACATTACAGAAGTTGGCGGATTGTTTTCTTTCAGTCTTGAATCTAAAATTTCAGAAGCAACCTTTGAGAGATTTAAATATGTGACCAAATTCTTTCGGACTATTTGTATGAAAGGTTTGGATTTGTCTCGAATGCATCTCTAATCAGATAATTCAACTAACTCGACTGGCTGGCATTGAACTTGAATCAGAATGCAACAAAACATTTATAAATAATGTTTTGAAAATCGTAGAGTTTCAAACGTGTCCAGGTCGATTGGGATTGATTCATTAAGGAAATGAGAGTGCGATTTATTTAGGCGCTAGTGTTGTTCACAGACGGATGGACGGACGTAAAAGAAACATTTTCGGTATCTGGGGATCCCAAAACATGTACGTAGTAACCTCGAAGTAGATTTTCCGCAGCATTACATGACTTTCTCTATACTACTCATATATACGTACGTATTTGAGAAAGCAATACTTCCCTTCATATTTTAAGCGTTTTCGGGCAACAATACTGTAAAATGTGTATCAACATAATGTAATAGGAGCAATTATATTCCTATTTTGACCTGTGAAGTAGACTAGCACCATTGGCCTGGTAATAGAATATAAATTCCATTTTTTAACGTTTAACCCATTAACTCTGTTACGATTTAGTAGTGTTGAACAAAATTTCATTATTTTTGTGGTAATCTATAATTACTTTGGTATAAAAAATATCAACCACAACAATTTTAATGCAATTTAATTTTGGAACCAATATCCAGACATGTTGCGGAAACAATATTTTTCATCGTCATTGGCACCAAGTACATCATGGATTAAACTCACAGAAAGATGAAATGTACTTGGGGTAATCTTGTGGTTCTGAAAGTGACTAGGGTCCTGTCAAGTAGTGACTGCCCTCAGACACTCAGTACTGCATGGCGCCGAGTTTATTTCATCTATCCTCGTGTTTAATCAGCACCCTCGGAAATATATTTCGACTTATTTCGAGGGTGTCGATTAAGCTTTCCAATCAATTTTAGTCTTTAAACAATTAGTTGAAAAAAGGACGAGAAACAAAGATTATATTTAATGTTCCCCAGTCATACGCAATTCCTGGAATTTCAGTAATAGTTTGCTTGATTTCGTACACTACTAAAAATGTGTTAATTGTAAAACATATGTTTCAAGAAGCAAATGTTTTAATTATACCTTGAGTTATGTTGGTAGCATTGCTTTAATTGTTTGATCCTTTGTTAATTTTCCAGAAGTCATTACCTAGGATACGTCTGCAAGTCGTGAGACAGGGAATTTAGAATCGATTTCAGAAAAGACAAAAGTCAAACGCGAAGAAAACAAATTTAAAAAAAGAAGAAAAGACCAGCAGTCTCATTATCCCTGGTTCACAAATTAATAAAAGTTTCAGGTATGTTGTACAGAAACCAAATATGATATGGATTGAATTATTTTGCCACAGGGAAGTGAATATTTTAGCGAATGTTCTTTTCAGTCTTATCATTCTACACAGCGTAGAATGAAAAATGACAAACTGAAATTTAGATTATAAAGCAAAACATTTCTTCATAATTTTATACTTGTCAGTTCTACCCAAGGATTTGTGTGTTTTTAATTAATGCCGATAAAAAATTGAAAATGCTATTTGGAATTGATTCCGTAGAAAGTGTATTTTTCTAGATAATAAAAAATTTGATGTAAAAAGTAACTGTGCGAATAGAAGTAGCATATTCAATGTTCATTCAACAAATAGAATCATTAATTTTTCTCACATAGTTGATTATATCAGTCATTCCAGTTCAAATCTGATGGATTTCATGGAAATTTGAGATTTGTGTTCAATATCGTTTATTTTTTCTCGTGTTCTAGCAAGGACATGCATATTTTTTTGTTTCGACTGAATGTCATAACCTCAAGAAATATTGAACACTTCCTTACACAGACTCGGCAGAAAAAAGCGTTTACGTACAATTGAAAATAAATTTCCAATTCATATATTTCTTAAGAAGTTCTCTAACTTTACTTCGACTAGTGGTCCCCAATGGGTAACATCAACCGATTGTCGCATTATTAAATTTCAATCCAAGAAAGTAACAATTTCATCTATACAGTTAATAGGAATCGTGAACAGGTGATGTTTTACGGATACTAATGAAGACAGTAACGTCTCTCTTGTTTTGGAGGTCACGTGTACAATAGTTTATAAAGTTTGGAATAAAACTCTACATTGTTATGAAACTTAATACATTTAAATACAAGAAAAAGTATTTGAAAAACATCGTTTAAATCATACGTGAAAAATACTAAAATTGGTAATACTATACTAATTAACTTTTACTAAATAGTATTAAAATACTAAATAATAATTTATCTTTGCGTGAAAAATCCATGAAAATCTCTTAAGCCTTTTCCGAGATAACCGAGACCAGGGCCGTCTGCTATTATTTTAAGCCTTGGCACTCAAAATGAATGCTTATATTTCCTCTTACTTACCAAACTGCCGCTAATTGGCTATACGCCGGCTACTGCAATGTTAAAGGCGCGGAAAGATTTTGTAGCATACAATTTAAACATTTAGGTTTTTTGCATGGTTATTTCCACCATGGTTTTTTGTAGGCCTCCGTTATTGTCGACGACCTTTTAATAAATGGCAAAACTGCCTCAATTTCTTATTCTTTTTTTTGAGAGAAATATTGTCCAGAGCACTGGGAAGATCGTTGAATTTTATGAACAACACTCTCGATTCCTTTTTGACTTCTGCAGAGTTAGTATGAAGTATTTAAGATGAGTTCTTGTTATCTTCGTCTTTAGTGTTCTGACAGTTGCAAAACTAACAGTTTGTTGTAAAAACAATTGAAAAATAAATTGTGTAAATAAACTTACGAGTTTATAGAATAGTAGTTATTTTGAAATACTTCAATTTTTTTGGAAAGAAAAACGTATAAATAACGAATTTTCACTTTTTCGTATACGTAAGTATATACGGAGTAATTAACGTAGTGTAGAAAAAGTTATGTAATGCTGCAGAAAATCGATTTCGAAATTTCGACGGAAATACACGTTTGCGGTCCTCTGATATTGAAAAAGTATTTTTTTTTAAATGTCCATCAGTCTGTTGGTCCTTCTGTCTGTCATCTGTGAACAACACTAGCGCCTAAACTATTCGTACACTTTTTTCAAACTCAATAAACCTCTATCGATCTGGTATCACTCGAAGCTCTGCGATATTGAAAAACGTACATTCATTTTTGGAGGTTACATGAAATCTCTAGGACATTTTCAATTTTTTAAAATAAATAGCTGCATTTTTTCTTTAAATTTCGTGGAAGGAGTGAAGCACATTTATAAAGGTGAAATACTTCCGATTTTCACTTCTAACTCTGAATTTTCCAAAATTACAAAACATTGAAATGTTTTCGGTGTATTCCTACAACTACAAAATTGAAGATCGAGATTTTCTTCCAAATAATTTTTTTCTCCTTAATTAGGAATTTCTTTAGGGTAATATACATTTAAAAAAATAAGTAGTTTTCGCGCAATATTGAGTGAAATAAGTGCAATATTAAAAAATATCAGAAATACTTAATTTCTCAAAAACCGCTCTAAATTTTTTCTTTAACCTTTTGATGTGGGCAGTGCAAAAAGAAACGACATAAACGCAGTTTTGCTCAATTCTTTTGCTTTTTTTTTCAAAATTGCGAAAATATAATTTTTTGACCCTTCTCTCACTTCATTAGCAGCGATTTATTTACATTATTGCATTTTTGAGTACATATGCTTCAAATAATGTCTTATAGAGTTTCTCGAAAACTCAAAAGTTTTCTGTGAAAAAAATTGCACATTTATAGTAACGCTTAAACGATATTTTCTTAAAAATTACTCCAAATTTTTCAATCAAAATTTTCGTATATGACGAGGTGTTACTGTTCTTTAATATTCTTAAAGTAATATTTCGATTCTACAATTATAAAACCGAAAAATTGAGGAAATTAAAAAAAAAAAAGTTTTTGGTCGGCGATAGCAAGAGGATTGGGCAAGCTCGTTAAGATAGCCCAGACAAAAGAAATTAGAAAACGTACTAGGGTGAGAAAGTCTGTGCCATCCTGTAGCATCTCTAGTTCAAATTGCAATTGGAACTTTTTTTAGGTAGCTTTTTAACTACTAGGCCATTTAGCGGTCACTGTGATTGTTTACTTTGAAGTAACTGTAGGGGGAACGCAACACGTAAGGACAACCGGTGCACACCGAAACATTCATGCCCGAGGCGGGATTCGAACCCGCGACCTTTCGAACCGACGCAGCTATGGTGCTATGTGTCTTAGCTACCTCGGCAATGCAGGCCGGTGCAATGAGAACTTGTATTATCCGATTTTGTCAATGACGCTCATTGCTGTCATTTATTCGTAACTAAACTAATGCTAGTAAAGGAGTGGGGTGGATATTTCTGGGATCAAGAATGCGCGTATGTACCCCATTATAGACATAAACTATAGAGGAATGGCCCTGCTGATGTAAAGATTAACACGTTCTCCCTCTGCTCTCATGGAGTTAATAAATTTTAATCGATTGTTCAACATATAGTTTCAATACTTCAGATTTTTTATTTAAATTTTTATACTTTGACTTTAATGTATTGGATTAATGGATTTATTGTTCCCGAAATTAATAACTATCTATGCGAATATTGAAAACTAAAAGTATTATTTTCGAATAATTTCTCGACGCATCATTAACCCAAAAGAAATGCAATGAAAAAGATAATATTATACGTTTATTGCAGCATTTTTTTTAGTCAGCAGCGGAAAAACAAACCGATTAATTTACTTGTTTCATAGGCGAACAGAAACATTGAAAACGCCTTCGTAATTCTAATTAAAATAAGCTTAACAAAGTCAATAACAACAAAATTAATTGAATTGCATCTTTATCCCAATTTTACATATCCATTTTATTCTAAAATATTACTCTAGACAACTAACATACATTATTATATTGAATCGCTGTGTTAAAACACGTTCGTCTTTTTACTTTCTCGCCCTTAAGGAGGTACAGAAGAGCAAGTTATGTAATGCTGCGGAAAAACATTGCAAATTTTTGGCAGAAAACTCTTATTGACGGGCCCTGGTAAGAAAAAAGTGAATAAATCCAGTTGATAAATTGAGAAAAAAATCCTCTATACGAGGTGTAGCAAGAATCCACGTCTTATGGGCCCTTAATACCGAAAAATAGAATGACGGCAAAACTTTGTGAATAACGCTAGAGGCTAAACCGTTCTGCCGATTTTCATCGAAATTAACATTTCCCAATTGATCTGGCTGATATCGCGGTCCCTTGAATTAAAACCGATATTTTAATTTTGGGGGATACTTTACATGAAGCCTGTGAGGAATTTTCAAATTAAAACAAAATTACTATCGATTTTGATTAAATTTTATTGTTGGATAGTGTGAAGGACGTTTGAAACAATAGTACAGATCTCATTTTGATTGAAAACTCTGATGTTTCGAAGTTTGGAAAAATTCAAATTTTTTGGGCGTCTTCCTACGACTACAATTTTAAAGATATTTTTTATAATGAAATGTGTTCATCAAAACAGTTCTTCAAAATCGGTCACGTTCAATATTTCGAAAATATGAGTATTTTTTGCGTAATTTTAGATGAAACATAGGCGCTTTTAAATCCATTTTAAACAACTTTCTTAGAAACGGCTTCAAATATTGTTTTTCATTTTTATCTTCGTATGTAGCAAAGAACTGTAAAAATAGTGACGATGACCTATTTTCGACGCACTCTTGTATTTTCGAAAATTGCAAAATAAGTTCGAAATTGTAAAATCTGTCATCATGATTGTATGATAAAGATAATATTTTTATGGAAGGAAATAGATTGAAGGAAGGCAATAAATTTTAACTTAGAACTAACAAACATACTTTAAGAATTTTATGATTATGGTATGATTGATTATGGTATCGCTGATTATGGTATTAAAAATTGAAAGCTCACTTTAAACGTAATCAAGGTAGGCTTGAGGGAAATTATTCTTACTTTTCTGTCTTATATTCTGTAAATACTGTAACATTTAAAATTTATTCATGTGCTTAAAATTCATTGAAAATGTGCTTTATTAATGAACTCAAAATTTCGCATTTTCAGAAACGCTCAAACGCGATTTTCTCAAAAATAGCTCCAAATTGTTTTTTTCAAACTTTTCCAATGGATAGTGCTAACTGCACTGTTTAATATGACGTATAGTTAATTTTGATGTATTCTTTTGTTTTTTTCAAAAATTTCACAAATGTAAATTTTTTCAACTATCACGCAATTAACATGCACATTTCTATCAATTTGTATACATTATGGCATTTGTGAGTGGAATGTTTCAAATAACTTCAATTGAAGTTGATCAAAAACTCAATAGATTCCTTTGAAAAAGAGCTTCAAATTTCGCATTTACAGAAATGCTGAATCGCCATTTTCTTAAAAGCGGCTCCAAATTTGTCAATGAAAATTTCTATTTAGGACGTTTTACTCTTCTTTAATATTCTTGATGTTCGGTTGTACTACTAGGAAAGCAAAAAGTTGAGAAAATGTCAAAAACATGTACTTTGGGCGACGATAGACTTCCCAGAGAATAAAAGTCCTTAAAGCCTGTCCACGCCAAGAAAGTTAGAAAAATTTGCTCCGAGAAGCTCTGTGCCAGTCTGTAGCTTCTCAAGTTACTTTCTCGTATAGATGAGTACGGAGTAATATACGTAGTGTATATATAATGTATATAACGTAGTATACATACGGAGTAACATACGTAGCGTAGAGAAAGTTATGTAATGCTGCGGAAAATCTGTTTCGAGATTTCATCGGAAATACACGTTTTGGGGTCCTCTGATACCGAAAAAGTGTTTTTTTAAAACGTCCGTCCGTCCGTCCGTCTGTCCGTCTGTGAACACTGCCGAAACCATGCGTACTATCTTTTCCAAATTGAAGAAACCCCTGTCCATCAAGCTCTAGTTGAAGCTTTGAGATTTTGAAAATTTGGGGTTACTTTACATGAAGCCCCCCGGAAGTTTTCTCAAAAACGGCTCATCATGTTTTCTTTAAATTTCTTTTAAGAATAGAGTAAAATACCCTTACAAAGGTGGCATAGGTCCGATTTTCGCGGTTAACTCTGAATTTTCGAAAATTGCAAAAATTAAAATTATTTTCGGCGTCTTCCTACAACTACAAAATTAAAGACAGATTTTTCCTGAAATGAAAAATGTTGCCCATAAATAGTTCTTTCATAAAGATCATGTAGATTTTTTTGGAAATGTTCGTAGTTTTCGCGCAATACTGCGTGCGATATTTGCAATTTCAAAAATTAATAGCAAGATGTTATTAATTTTTTATGCTTAGTACGCAGTGAAGGTACTCAGAAAAATAAATCCCCAAAAAATGATAGCAAGATGAAAAAGTCTAATTTTGCAGAATACTTCTTAATGTAATACAAGTTGGGCTCCACTAGCCCCCCCCCCCTAGGTTTTCCTGCATGTTCCCCTCAAATTCTCCGCATGTCTCCTCGCATGTTCCCAGTAAGTTCCTCAAATGTTCCCTAGTATTTATCGAGGTGTTGGTAGGAGGTTTTCTTCATGTTGCCTCACTTGTTTTCAGATTGTTATTCAAATCCCCTAAATGTTTCCTTTCATGATCCGCTGTATTTTATCCTGTAGGCTCCCCAGTTGTTCCCTTTAGGTGTTTACCCACGTGATCTTTACAAGTTCATCGCATTTTCCAGAAGATATTAATCTGGAAATTAATCTGGAAATTCAAAAATAAATTAAGGGTTTTCATTATGAAATAATCTTATAAACGATACCATGGTGGATAGTCCAGTGGCTCCCTTAGCGGATGAAAGGGCAAGTTCTAAGTACTTAGAGTACCCAGGATAATAGAAATCCCAAAAATGTAACAGAAGAGCACCCAAAAATTTTTTGCAAAAAGAGCAATCTCCAACAAATATCTTTTTAAATCATTGTTTAAATGTATGAATTTATTGCTTTACGCTAGAACAGAATTTAGACAGCGTTTACACTTTACACTGGAACAGAACAGCGTTTGTGACAATCCACATTACGGAGCTAGGGTACTCTCCAAAAACGTAATAGAATGCCTAAAAAGGAAGTATAGGAGTCAAATATATCAATAGGGCAAAATAGAATGATAAACATTGAAGTAATGATAACTAGAGGTGCTACAGAATGGCACAGACTTTCTCGTAGTATAGTTTTCTAATTTCCTTGGAGTGATCTGGCTTTAAGGTTTTGCTCCATTCTCTGGCCAGCTACAATCTATCGGCACCCAAAGTACTTTTCTTTTTACATTTTCTCAACTTTTTGCTTTCCTGGTTGTACAACCGAAATATTACTTCACGAACATTAAAGAAGAATAAAAACTCGTCCTAAATAGATATTGTAATTGAAAAAATTTGAAGCAGTTTTTAAGAAAATGGCGACCAAGCGTTACTGTAAAATCATTTAAAACACTTCCGGTCAGAATTGTAATAATACATACAAATCGACGAAAATGTCCATATTAACGGAGAGGAGAGGGATTTAAAAAAATACATTTGAGTAATTTTTGAAAAAAAATGAATACACCAAAATGAAATTTTCGTCATATTGAACAGCGCACATAGCACTATCTATTAGAAAAATTTGAAGAAAAAATCTGGAGGCTTTTTTGAGAAAACGGTGTTTGAGCGTTTCTGAAAATGCGAAATTTTGAGTTCATTTGTACAGAAAACGGTTGAGTTTTCGAGAAACTTTATTTGACATTATTTAAAGCAAATGTACTCATAAATATAGTAATGTGAAGAAATTGCCTTTAATGTACATATTACTGACGTGAGAGACAAGTCCAGAAAATTTCATATTTAAAATTTTTGAAAAAAGAAAAGAATAGAGCACTATGGCGTTTATGTCATGGTATAGGGTTCTTTTGGCACTAAACCTACCAAAAATTTGAAAGCAAAATGTTGAGAAAATGTCAAAGGAATTTAGAGCGACGATAGGTGGCAGCTGGCCAGAGAATGGAGCAAAACCTTAAAGCCAGACCACACCAAAGAAATTAGAAAAATTCGGTACGAGAAAGTCTGTAGCATTCTGTAGCACCTCTAGTTGTAGTTGTAGAAAGACGCTGAAAAAAATCCAAACTTTTGCAATTTTCGAAAATTTAGAGTTAACGGTGAAAATTGGACCTATGCCACCTTTATAAATGTATTTTACTTTATTCTTACTAGAAATTTAAAGAAAAATTTTTCGCCATTTTTGAGAAAATTCCGAGGGCTTCACGTAAGGTACCCCCAAATATTAAAGAATGTTTTTTCAAAAACTCAAAGCTTCAACTAGAGCCAGATCGACGGGGCTTTCTTCAATTTGGAAAAGATTGTACTCATGGTTTAGGCGCTAGCAGTGTTCACAGACGGACGGACGGACGTTTTCAAAGAAACACTTTTTCGGTATTAAGGATCCCAAAATGTGTATTTCCGTTAAAATCTCGAAATCGATTTTCCACAACATTACATAACTTTCTCTATACTACGTATATTACTCCGTATATACGTATGTATACGAGAAAGTAACTAGAGGTAGGAAGTAACTTCCAGAATATTAAAAAAGAGTAAAATCTCATTTCATTGAAAAATTCGTAGTCGTTTTAAGAAAACGGCGATTAAGCATTACTGCAAATGCAAAATTTGAAGCTCTTTTTTACAGAAATCTATTGAGTCTTCAAAAAACTTCATTTGAAGTCATTTGAAGCGCTTCCACTGACAAATGTAATAATTCATACAAATCGATGGAAGTGTCCATATTAACGGCATGAGAGGTATTTCAACAAAATTAGATTTGTGTAATATTTGGAAAAACAAATGTACACCAAAAACATCATAATAAACAGTGCAATTAGTACTATCTATTGGAAAAATGTGGAGAAAAAATTTGGAGCCATTTTTGAGAAAATGGCGTTTGAGCGTTTCTGAAAATGCGGAATTTTGTTTTTATTTTTACAGAAAACTGTTGAGTTCTTGAGAAACTTTATTTAACATTATTTAATGGACATGTACTCATAAATATAATAATTTGAAAAAATCGCGTTTAATATAAATTTTACAGACGTGAGAGACAAGTCAAAAAAATTTCATTTCTGCAATTTTTGAAAAAACAAGAGTGCAGCAATATGGCGTTTTTGTCGCGGCCTAGGGTTCGTGTGGCATTAATCTGATCAAAAGTTTAAAGAACAAATCTGGAGCCGTTTTTGAGAAAATCTTGTTTTTGTATTTTTTTAAAATTGCAAATATTGCACAAACTTTTGTACCAAAACTACTAAAATTTCCGAAAAAGTCTACATGACCTAATTGAATGAACTATTTATGCACAACAAATTTAATTTTAAGAAAAATCTATGTCTTCAATTTGGTAGTTGCAGGAAGACACTGGAAAAAATCCAAACTTTTGCAATTTTCGAAAGTTCAGAGTAAACCGTGAAATTCCGACCTATCCCTTCTTTATAAATGTATTTTGCTAGTATCTTACAAGAAATTTAAAGAAACAAATTGGAAACTTTTTGAGAAAATTTTGAAAATGTCCGGGGGAGGTCATGTAAAGTACCCTCAAATTTTTAAAAATGTTTTTCAAAATTTCCAAGCTTGAACTAGAAGCAGATTGACACAGGATTCTTCAATTTGGAAAAGATCGTACGGGTGGTTCAGGCGTTGACACAGGATTCTTCAATTTGGAAAATATCGTACGGGTGGTTCAGGCGCTAGGAGTGTTCACAGAAAACGGACGGACGGATGAACGGAGACAGACAGACGGACGGACTTCCAATTGGTTTTTAGGCATCAATGACCAACAAAACAGGAATTCTGACTACACCACGTGTTAGAGGATTTTTTTCTCTTAATTTAGCAACTGGTTTAATGCACTTTTTCGCCACCAGAGCCCAGCAATGAATTTTTTTCCGCCGAAAATCCGCCTTTTTTTTGTGCTGCATTACTTGACTTTCTCTATACTACGTATATTTCTCCGTATATACGTACAAATACGAGAAAGTAAAAAGGACATAATTTCATAAGTTTCATTTTCGTCGATTTTGACATAAAAAAAATTTACTCGTGTCCCTTATACGAGGGAACTCCGAACTTTCCGTTTTTCTCCGAATGCCAGGCTAATGTCGGCGAAACAGTACCCTACCAACAGGGCCCAAAATCCTTTCTTTTCGTTGGCTCATTTTACCCCTTACTTATACACTTACATTTACATTACTACACTGTCATTTATGTCGGGAGACCATTCGAGAACTGAGAGCATGTCCCCTCTGGGGCAGTGCCCCGCAGGTGGGAGATACCTAGTTAAGAATAATCCTGCAATTCGACATGTATGTCGACGCTGGATGTCACCATCCAGCGGGGGGAAGATACTCATGTGAAAATCAGGCATCGTTCTTTAGGGACTAATGACCATAGCAGTTGACGCGCCCGGAAACATGAAATAATGAATGGAATCCTATTTGATGCGTTTCGCTAACACATTTCTCTTTCATGCAGGTGTGGGCGAGAAAGGAGGACGCGTCCAGTTTCCTCGTGTGAGATTACCTGCGCCGGTGCACCCCTACGATATGGTGACGTGCTGGCAATCCCGTCTCATTGACAAGTAAGACATATTAATAGGACTCAAATGTGTTTGCATTTTTAAAAATAAAATATTGCTTGTGTTACTTCATTTCAAATAATTATCGCCTGACATTTTATCCTCATCCACTACATATCATCTGGAACTACACTGAATTACTTTTTTCTTGACCTACAAAGAAAAAAGAAATGATATCAACATTATTTAATACCCGTACAAACTAGTAAGGTTAATACAGAAAGACTCAGAAAATCCCAAGGCCAGAGCTAAATGTCTAGATTACGGTCATATATAGAATGACTGCAACCACATCATTAATTGAGCATTCTGGGCGGTAATCTGTACATTCGAAGTAAAAATTGCTCGTATTTTAAAAACATAATCGAAAGAAAAAGTAGTAAACGTAGAAAAATGTTCATAAATGCAACTCCTCAGAAATTTTCATCCCCTCCCCAAACCAGTTCAGAGTACATTTCTCATCATTACTCGAATACCATACACATCAAAATTTGTATCAAATACCCCAAACCGAATTTAACCCAATACACAAAACTCACAAACCCACACCCAGCCCACACTCCATTCATAAGATTTTCAATCTAATAACCCAATAATAATTAGAAAATCAATTCCAACATCTCATGCTCATTGATTACATAATGATTAATTTCATCCATAATTTTAAACTAGAGGTGCTACAGAAAGGCACAGACTCTCTCGTATTATTAAATTAAATTATTTCTTAAATTCTGGACCACTAAAAATGGATTGACCATTTAAGGGAAAACTTAAATTAACTAACTCAAACTTATATGTAGATTCCATTTGAAATGAAATCGCCGAGTGTTTGGCTTTTCATACAGCAAGACATAGAAAATCCTGGAAAGTTATGAATTAAATACTTGAAAAACAGAACGCAAAAATTTACGGAAAAGGCAAGCCATAAATGTAGGAAAAATATTTTCAGCAGCTTTTTTTCACATACAGATTCCGTCTACAGACGAAACACGAATACACAAATACACACATACAAACATAAGTGTGTGTGTGTGTATGTATGTATGTATTTTACATGTACATTTAGACATTATGTATATTTAGACATAATATTAAATTCAAAATATTTTCGTTTTTTTTGTTTCTTTGTATTTTGTGTGCACTGAAATTGTTTACTTGTATTGTGTCTTGGCCTTAAGCCGCCATCCTGATTGAGGTTTACCTGGGTTTACTCAATCGCTTAAGGCGCATGTCGGGATGGTCCCTTGCTTGCAGTCCCAGGAATAAAGGTAGAATAAATCGTTGGCTTACGGGTGAGAGATGTTGGGTCGGGATTTCGGGTCTTGGGAATACTCTAAACGGTAAAAATTTCATAAATTCTTAAAATTTTCCAATTTGCTAGTTTGTGGAATATTTTAACTGTTAACATTTCCTAAAAATAAATTGATTATATCCATATTTTTAATTTCTTTAAAAAACTTTATTTAAGAACCAAATAGTTTTACGACACTTTATCATATAATAATAATTATTATTGTTAATATTATGAAATATACCGAAAATCATTTACCATTATGTCTCAATGTTTTCAGTTTCTCTCAAGGCTTGAACTCTTGACTTGATGTGTCTTTGCTTGTATGCTGACGAGATTCCCTCCCTTTCTAGTTTTTCTAGGGGTAATTCAAAAATACGTACGCAATTTCAGTTTCTTCAAAACCTCCATGAACCAATTAGCAGAACTTATTAACAATTCACTGATTTTTTTGTCCTTTTCTTTCTTTTTTCTTTCCTTTCTCTCTACCGTTCCATTCATCCCGATTCTTTCTCGATTTCCTATCAAGCTCGTCCTCCCTCGCTTTAACTCCTGTCATCCATGTGAAAATCTTCATCCAAATTGCGTGCGTATTTTTCATTGAATGACTTCCTTTACTATGTACTATTGTAATATAAATTCTGAAAGTGGTCAGGCGGAAAAGCAGGGTAATTGGCCTGAGCCTCGCCACCAATAAAGACATTTATTTACTATTTATATATTTTATGTATGTGTACATATAATATAAAATAAATTATATATATATTTATTTATTTATTTATTTAAATTATATATAATATATAATGTTTTGAATTCCGTAGCAATAAAACAATTCCTTTATTCACTTCTTGATCATTATCGTAATTACTTGTATTATTAATTTTCTTCCATCTACAGATTATCCAAACCTCATTTATACATCCTGTTCATCATATGTGAATATTATCTATTCCACAATTGCCCTGAGGATCATAATCTTTGTTGCAAATAATTATATATTCACAGATGTCAATTATTTTACTATAATAAAACCTTGCTAAAAACCACACAAATACAAAGAAACTATCATAATTTTCTCCCAAAGAAATTATACATTTTCCTTGATTAATAATAAAACAATGCATATCTTAACACTAAATCGATTTGCTTATGAAGAATTAAACAAAAGAATATTAAGAGAATTTAGCTAATATTTACTTTCCATTACCCTTTAATAAGCAATGTATCAGTTTTCCAACAATCTTTATTGATACCCTCGCTAACCATATACTGTCAACTATTCGTCCACACTATTCCCTAAAATCATCCCTCATTAATTCCCGTTACTCGTATATCTGTCCACTAACGATAATCCAGTGACTTGGTTACTAATTTCTCTCCTGGAATCGGCGATTGCAGTGCCACTGTTCGGGAAGCGCCGGCACCGCTCGGACTCCATCGGCGGATCACATCGTGTTGAGGTTCATGCTCCACGCCCCACCCAACATGCGGCCGTCCTCGGCCGCCTGCTACTCCGAATCCTACGGTGCACCGCATTGTACTGTGACAATTGCCAGGTTCCACATCTATACCTTTGTGACTTATGCTCTATTACGATTTAGTGCGATATCTCGCTTGGTCTACACACCTTCATTACCATTCCGCACATTGTTTCACATCGATAGCACAAACGAAAATGAAAAAAAAAATCACGAATACTGCGATCAATTGTATCCCATGGCGATAATTTTCATCACCGTTCATACAAATCATTCCAACACCACACAAATACTGTTTATCAACAACCATGAACAAATAATCTATCTCGTGGGTGCTTACCAATATAATACTCAAGCACGATACTGTTCCTTCGTTTAATACAAGCATTATTATAAGTGTATAAATTATCTTAAATTTCAATGTCATGTATCTCACCAATTTATAAATCACAGTGGCCGTTATAAGTTTTTACTCGTTTTAATTGATTTCCTTCCTACCCGTCCTCCGTCTCACTTAATAGACTGTTAACGTGCTCAAGCATGCTTCTTCAAACATTTTTCAAATTGCAACCCTATGACCGCTATACTACAAAAAAATAGTTCAATCAACAACGGCAGAATCTCACTAAAACATACGTACAAAAAAGAGGACACGTTTGTAAACGACGTGTTATGTGGCCAACAACTAGTAATTGATAGAGAAAATAAGGAAGATTCTAAAACTTTCAGTATTATGTCAATTATCAATCTCGGCGTAAGGAAATATAAAGAATTCAAGAAATTCTCACTGTTACCTTTGTGTGAAAAAAAAGTAAACAACATTCGTACTGATTTTACTCGTCATTCATGCGTGCGCGAATCCGCACTATTTCTCACCTGTTTCCGAACGCTGATGCACGCAGAATGCAATAGCGTGAGGCTTGGAACGCTACCAACCTTGGATAGTTTTTCACTTTCCTTGAAGTGAAAACGCAGGTAGCACTTAGCTTTTTCGCTAGCAAGTTGATCTGCCATGAGACCACCGCTCGCCCTGTGCTCGGCTGCAAATTCTCAAAAAATGCTATTGCCCCGCGTCTTTCCTGGAAAGAGGCGGTTATGAGATCTGCGACAATGCACAACGGTGTGCACGTATGTGGGAGTGGGCCGTGGCGCGCTCTCACGGTCATATTTAGAACCAAATCATAGCCCTTGATGCGAGGAAAGACATTCTTTCACTTTGCGAAGTTATCGGCGGGTTTATAAGGAAAAATAATCTATCTCGGGCGCGCGACGTTTGAAATGTAAACTCTTTGCTGTGAATTCGGGCCTAAGAGTGGTTGTAACTGAGTGTATTCCAAGTACGGCGAAATATTTGAATTCATATTGTCACTCACGTGCCAACACTGACTTATGTTTTGAGAATTTGGACCTATTATCACCTTATGCCGTTCGTGAATTACAAAAGGCAAAAAAGACGTTGCGAAAATATTGCCGAAAAAGGTGTTTCAAATAATGAACGCATGAGTCAAAGCTTCCTTTCGAAATATTCTTGTAACATTGATTTGCTACGTGTGGAGGACGATTCTCACTTCTAAAGTAGTATTTTGTACGCCGGAAGCGGTCAGATCATCGTAAAAACCATGAAC
Source organism: Teleogryllus occipitalis (assembly GCA_011170035.1). NCBI lineage: Eukaryota > Metazoa > Arthropoda > Insecta > Orthoptera > Gryllidae > Teleogryllus > Teleogryllus occipitalis. The sequence goes on along the minus strand of BLKR01001811.1, from coordinate 2,526 downwards.
ACGGTGCGCTTATATAGTTTCGTTTAACAGCTTTTTCACTGACTATGAACGGCGCAATGAACAATGCTTTAAAAGTAAACAGTAATTCGGTACGATAGATCCCTAGGACACATTCCCAAGGGAAAGCTCAAGTGCTGACACATGTTGTTCAAACAACATTTTTGTGCTGAATGATCGCCGCACATGGCTTGGCTGCCGGAAGTCACAGAAATTTGGAACGTGAGGGGCTACGCGCCCTTCTTGAGAGGAAGTGACGCTGAGACATGACATACGTTCCTTAGAATAATGTATGTTGGCCGCACAAAGCTTTGCTTCAATAATATATGATTACCGCACAAAGCATTCCTCTCTGAGGAAGCAGAGATTCGGAACGTCAGACCCCGGGCGCCCCTCTTCAGAAGAAGGGACCCCGGGCGCTGACATACGTTCCTTTGATATTTTTGAAAAGTATGGTTGCCCCACGTGTCTTTGCTCCGAGAAGAGGCAGAGGTTTGATCTTTAGAGCCCGTTCGCTCTTCTTCAGAAGAGACCGCCGGAACTTATATCTTTTTCTTCGAAAATTGTGGACGACGGCTTACGCATTGCTCTCTTAAGAAGACAACGATTATGAACGTCAGAACCTGCGCACCTTTCTTACAAGCAATGAAAATGTAAGGAATTTTGGAAAAGTATAAAAAACATATCTAAATTCGCATCTCTATGGTCTCAAAGTTTTGTTATCTCCGTAGTTTTTTATGAAATTTTTTACAATTTTCCGCCCTTCGTTTACTTTTTACATTCATGGCAGATACGGACAAATACTATTCATCGCATTGATTCTCACTAAAACATACGTACAAAAAAGGAGGCACGTTTGTATACATTGACGTGTTATGTGGCCAACAACTAGTATTTGATAGAGAAAGTAAGGAAGACGGGAGAAAATTCGAAAAGTCGATTTCATTATTTATGTTAGGCTTGGTCGTTTCGCGTCCAGTGAGTGGGAACGTCAGATCCCGGGCGCCAGCCTTTAGAAGGCCGGACCCCGGGCGCCGTCGCGTCCTGCTCCAGGACTCCCTTGCAGCTCCTCCTCCTCCGCTGAGCAGCTGCGCCGCGACCGCCGCTCCTTGGTGCCTGTCCCAGGCCGGACGATGGAGTAGGCCCCGGGCTCCAGGCCTCGTCTGGACGGTCCTTGGACGCAGGCCCGCGAGCGTTCAGCGCTCAGTGACTGGTCGGGAGATGCGATTTGGAAAAGACAGATTTGTCCACTGTTTAGTGTGGGAAATATAAGCAGAGAATGTTTGAAAAGATTCTGCAAACTAAACTGTTTAACGTCTTTTCGTGCACTCTTGTCAGGGAAGATTGAGGGAAGATTCTAAAACTTTCAGTATTATGTCAATTATCAATCTCGGCGTAAGGAAATATAAAGAATTCAAGAAATTCTCACTGTTACCTTTGTGTGAAAAAAAAGTAAACAACATTCGTACTGATTTTACTCGTCATTCATGCGTGCGCGAATCCGCACTATTTCTCACCTGTTTCCGAACGCTGATGCACGCAGAATGCAATAGCGTGAGGCTTGGAACGCTACCAACCTTGGATAGTTTTTCACTTTCCTTGAAGTGAAAACGCAGGTAGCACTTAGCTTTTTCGCTAGCAAGTTGATCTGCCATGAGACCACCGCTCGCCCTGTGCTCGGCTGCAAATTCTCAAAAAATGCTATTGCCCCGCGTCTTTCCTGGAAAGAGGCGGTTATGAGATCTGCGACAATGCACAACGGTGTGCACGTATGTGGGAGTGGGCCGTGGCGCGCTCTCACGGTCATATTTAGAACCAAATCATAGCCCTTGATGCGAGGAAAGACATTCTTTCACTTTGCGAAGTTATCGGCGGGTTTATAAGGAAAAATAATCTATCTCGGGCGCGCGACGTTTGAAATGTAAACTCTTTGCTGTGAATTCGGCCCTAAGAGTGGTTGTAACTGAGTGTATTCCAAGTACGGCGAAATATTTGAATTCATATTGTCACTCACGTGCCAACACTGACTTATGTTTTGAGAATTTGGACCTATTATCACCTTATGCCGTTCGTGAATTACGAAAGGCAAAAATGACGTTGCGAAAATATTGCCGAAAAAGGTGTTTCAAATAATGAACGCATGAGTCAAAGCTTCCTTTCGAAATATTCTTGTAACATTGATTTGCTACGTGTGGAGGACGATTCTCACTTCTAAAGTAGTATTTTGTACGCCGGAAGCGGTCAGATCATCGTAAAAACCATGAACACGGTGCGCTTATATAGTTTCGTTTAACAGCTTTTTCACTGACTATGAACGGCGCAATGAACAATGCTTTAAAAGTAAACAGTAATTCGGTACGATAGATCCCTAGGACACATTCCCAAGGGAAAGCTCAAGTGCTGACACATGTTGTTCAAACAACATTTTTGTGCTGAATGATCGCCGCACATGGCTTGGCTGCCGGAAGTCACAGAAATTTGGAACGTGAGGGGCTACGCGCCCTTCTTGAGAGGAAGTGACGCTGAGAC
>BLKR01001810.1:164495-246736 GCA_011170035.1 Teleogryllus occipitalis | reverse complement strand
GTCCCTGATTTGACACGGCTCAGCCCAAGACGCGCGAACATGTGCCTGTCGTTCTAACCAAAGATTTACGACTAGGGTGGGATTGTCTCCCGGGGACAGCCCTTCAGGCAAAGAGCGGGCAGCTGCCCGCCCACGTTTACAAAAGGCACCGTAATAAGCGAATTATAGAGATCTCGGCTACTGTCTAAGTAATCCCATAGGACTTATATAATCATCACGGAGACAGCAGAAAGGACTGCTTTGTTCATTTCTGGTGTACTGGCCAAGACACACGCACAACAAAGACCACCAATCAGGCGCCCAGAAAATGACGTTAGTTAGAAAATGCCCAATCGGCTTCCGACTCGTGTCGAATATTCAAGAAACTGAGATTTCGACCAATAACATTTAAATTTCCGATCACGTGAAGGAGCGATGTGCAAAATTAGAAATGAGAGTGGGGATGCGACGCAGGAAGCTCGAGAGAGGACTTTTGGCAGAACACAGATAGAAGGCGAGAGAACGAGGTAGAAAGGGGACTGCTGTGTTGAGGAGAGGTAGTTGGAGCCAGCAGTTAGAGTTGGTCGACCAACGGAGTGCAGGCGGCCCCGTTTTAAAGCACAAAACTGGAATTTATTCCATTTCAACGGGCCGGCGTCGATCCGTAAGGATCGATTGTGCAGCCGAGTCATTAAGGCTGAACCGGTACGGAGTAGGGGTGGCGTGTGACGGCCTCCTCCGATACCCACCGATCGGAGCTTTTTCATCCACCTCCTGACTACGGGCGGCGGATCGGCGAAGGATTGGTACGGGAAGGAACGATAGCACCGCACGTATTGCTGCTTCCGGCTGGCTGCGCCCTGCTACAACGCAGCCTGCGACCTCCGTCAAGGTGGCACCCCCACTTTACGGAAAGTCAAAAACAACTAGCCTATAATTTTGTACTAATTATGTACTAATTTTGTACCAAAATTAAAAATTTTGTACTAAACTATAAACCACTAAAAACGGCGTTCAAAAGTGGGGGTGCCAGCTTGACGTCAAGCTGGCACCCCCACTTTTCACAAATGAAAAATCAACTAGCCCATAATTATCTACTAATTATGTACTAATTTTGTACCACAATAAATAATTTTGTACTCGATTATAAACAATTAAAAAACGGGTTTCAAAAACCATCTTTGCACATACATTTCAGATTTTTTAGAACCCATTTCAAATCAGATCTCAAAGTTCAAATTTCTACTGTCGTTTGATACTATAGTAGTCTTCCCCGTGTAAAAGTTTCAAACTTTTATCTGGTCCCCTAACAGAGATATTAAAGGCAGAAAAAGGGAAACATTGCGTGCAGCTTAAAACAAAAGTGTCGGCAGTGACACTTTCCTTTATCACAAACTCAATATCAACTGTCTCATACATATCAACAAATTATGTTCTAATTCTGTATCACAATAAATAATTTTGTACTCGATTATAAACAATTAAAAAACGGGTTTCAAAAACCTTCTTTGTGCGTGCATTTCAGATTTTTTTCAAACACATTTGAAATCTGATCTCAAAGTTCAAATTTCTACTGTCGTTTGGTACTATAGCAGTCTTCCCCGTGTAAAAGTTTCAAACTTTTCTCTTGTCCCTCAACAGAGATATTAAAGGCAGAAAGCGGGAAACATTGCGTGCAGCTTAAAAGAAAAGTGTCGATTATGACACTTTCCTTTATCACAAGCTCAATATCAACTATCTCATACATATCTACAAGTTATGCAAGAGCAGTGGTCCTGGGCTAGGCCTGGAAGTTGTCGCGGGGTTTCGCGGCTAAGGGAATAGAAAGGTTGCAAGAGATTTTTTCGTTTAGTAAATTTAACTTGTAAATTATTGTATAAATATATGTACATTTTTTATTTAGAATCAGTCGTCTGTGTTATTATTTCCCTGTACGTCACACCCACATCCCTCGGACTCGCCGGGCACTCACCCACACCTCCATAAAGTTAGAATCGCAAAGTTTTTAAAAATTATTGAAACTAAAATCAAAATTTGTCGCTTTTTTGTCGCTAATTTGTTACGCAAAAAAAATAAATTTGTCGCTCTTCATTTGTCCCGGGTATTAAGATTCGGCCAACTTGATATCAAGTTAGCATCGCAAACTTAAGAAAACCAACGAATTACAGACACAAATAAAAAATAACACCATAGGAATTTCTCGCTTTTTTGTCGCTCCAGACTTTACAATACATACTTTACTTTACATAACTTTTTGATTCGTTATGGATGTGAAACATTAAGAAAACGTGAAAAATATGTTAATTTATGTCAAATTCAGTATTTAAAATGTGAATTTGACTGAAAAAAGCCAACATAAACGATCTATTGTATAAATGAATATATTCTGAAATTATTGCCTACGACATTTCCTCATAGTTTGGGAATATTAAGGAACGCCATGTTAGTATTTTCTAATTTTACCATGCCATCAAATTGTTCAACATCTTTTGTTCATCAACATAATGTAAACTGATTACCAGAAATAGCATAGATTGCTATAATCTTTCGAAATCAGGCTTTATTAACCAAAATCAAACGTATATAAGGGCTGCGTTTGTCATGTTATTAAGTATCATTACATATTAATACACACGTGTTTCTCTACTTTCAAGATGCGAGAACGTAAAAATGCAGTACACGATGGGATGGAGAAACGCCGCCTTTTGTCCATGGGATCCGCTGCCTCAATGAACAACACGAGGTTTTTCCAGAGCACAGTACTTGACGTCACCTGTGTTCATTCGCTCAGCCCTGAGGGCGGGGGGGGGGGGAGGGGTCGCTTCGTGCGCGACAGATAGCATTGCGGGATTAAAAGGGTTGCAGGATGCTGCAGGTAGAAAGCTCAATGAAAAGTCCTTTCTTACTTCCTTCTTACAAGGACAGCTTTTCCGTCAGCCAAAATTCCCAATCTTCACTCCTCTTTTCTTTACAATTTTGTTAGTAGATTTCATAAAATAATATCATTTTTGCTATTCTACTGTTAAATGTTTATTGTGATGACAAAAAGGTATGCCATGAAACACAAGAATCTGAATTTTCACTTACTCACAATTCTATTAGAAATGTTCATTGAATAAATGAATTGATAATGAAATTCAAATGTATTATTATTATTATTATTATTATTATTATTATTATTATTTATATATAAATATCTTTATAAGGTGGGGCTGCTAGTACATGTAAATATTGTATAAAAATAAATATAAAATATAGTACAGAAAACTAATATATAAATAAAATATAATACTATAATACTATACATAAATAAAATACTCTTAAAATCAGAGATGATTCGTCTTTCGTTTCACTTTAGACAATCAAAGTGGATAAACAATCAACTAAAATCCAGTACTTACCTTTTATTCAATGAAACAGAAGTACTTATTTCAAAATCTTCTAATATAAATATTTACTTACTGTTAATCAAACCATCTTTTCCTTCCATAAGAACGCATGTTAACTGTTTCTATTTGTAGAGCCCTAATTTTTGGAATATAGATGCCGGAATATTGTTTCTTAGAGTTTAAAACTAAGTTATTTGCTGTCTTCCTAGTTTGCGAATTTGTATTTTCCAGATTTGGAAATCGGCAATTTTTGGGAAATTCACTGAGCCTAAATTCAGGAATAGAGCATTTTAAAGAGTAATTTACCTAAAATTAGTTAGAATATAGTTTGGGTGAGATTGGTTTCTATGCGCTACTAGTTTTAGATGGCTATATTTTCTCTTTTTCTAATAATCATAGCAAATAATATCTCTTTTTCACTTAATAATTTCTTAAATATTCATCCTTAGCAAGCCCTGATGAGGGAACAATAAAGTTCCGAAACGTTGGCGAAGTAAGAAACTTTTTTAATGAAATGACCAACAACCATGAACCATTCCTAGAATATACTTCCTTTATACTGCGTATGCAGTAGCGAGAAAATAAAAATTGTATGCATCAGTTTACAAAGCATTTTATTTTGATAAAAAGTTAATGAATAATTTCGTTCGCACTGTATCGTATTTGTGGTTGCATGACATGAGTTTTTTTGACACTGTACCTTTATCGTATTTGTGGTTGCATGACATGAGTTTTTTTGCTACTGTACCTTTATCTGGCATTACTCCTTTTTTATTTGCTTAGAATTAAGTAAAAAATATTTCGGTAGGAAATTAATACGTAATTAGTGCACTATTGTAGAGATTTTGTTAACATTTCCAAGTGGGGTCACTAGGTGTAAGTGAAATATCTTCTACTTTTGCACTTGTTTTTAATATTTCATAATGTAGTAATTTCCATCACGGTACAAAATAAGTACATTAATATGGCATTATTACAATTTAAAATTTTTAGCAATCGCAGTGTCAGGTTTACGTGAAGTTGCCTACCCCTACTTTTTCACGAGGTTTTTTCATTGTTTATAATGTAGTACAATTTTTTATTGCGGTAGGAAATTAGTACTTACAGTAATTGGTAAAAATATTATAGAATATTTGAGTTTGAATTTCAGAGAAGTGCGGGCACAAACTTGACAAATATTCCTGGCATTGAATTCTAAGTAACGAAAGAGGACTGGACGTTCCTATAGAGAAGAATAGACTTTCAAATAATGGAGACGCTCGTGCTTAGCAAATGGCAATTAAGGAATGTAAAATATATTAAGAGCTTCCAGGAAATTCCAAAACATGGGGGCGTCAGCCCACCCTCTCCCACTGTGACATTCTTGTGGGTTTTTTCGAGCCTTCCATCCGCCAGTGAGTTAATCTCCGGCAAGCCTTGTCTATATTCGCCAGGGCAGGTGTCGCTAAAGCTTTGTAAATGACTTCCGTTTCGAAAGGCCGAGCGTTAAGATTTACCTTTCAGATTCGAATTTGCAGTAATGCTACGTAATAATGAATTAAATGACTAAAAATTACTTCTAATTTGACGTTTGCTTTCAATTCGGCAATGGATTTTGGTATAATTAAATTTATTTACGGTCAGTAATGTTTAATTATTGGTCTACAATGTTCAATGTTCAATGATCTACAATGTGATAAAGGAAAGTGTCATGACCGGCACTTTTTTAAGCTGCACGCAATATTTCCCGTTTCCTGCCTTTAATATCTTTGTTGAAGGACCACATAAAAGTTTGAAACTTTTACACGGGGAAGACTACTATAGTACCAAACGACAGTAGAAATTTGAACTTTGAGATCAGATTTCAAATGTGTTTGAAAAAAATCTGAAATCCACGCACAAAGAAGGTTTTTGAAACCGGTTATTTAATTGTTTATAATCGAGTACAAAATTATTTATTGTGGTACAAAATTAGTACATAATTAGTAGATAATTATGGGCTAGTTGATTTTTCATTTGTGAAAAGTGGGGGTGCCAGCTTGACGTCAAGCTGGCACCCCCACTTTTGAACGCCGTTTTTTAGTGGTTTATAGTTTAGTACAAAATTTTTAATTTTGGTACAAAATTAGTACATAATTAGTACAAAATTATAGGCTAGTTGTTTTTGAATTTCCATGAAGTGGGGTGTCACCCTGATGGAGGTCGGCTCGCGGCAGCGTTTGTTTTGAGGACGACTTCAGATGTGCAATCATCGAAAGAGGTAGACTCAACGACTATCATTTTGTACTAATTATAAAGACATTAAAAAAAGAGTCATCTAATGTAAAAAAATAATAATAGAGTTTAATTTAAGAGAGATTCCGACTCAATTGTATCATAAAAAACAAACGTGTTCTCGCCATTCAGGCGATTGACACTTAAGCTGGAACATAAACTTGTAATTATTGTAATAGTAGCCAACCCAGTGCATGCCCTCATTCAAGAGTGCTTATCCCTGAGGTTCTCATATGCCGGTGCCAGGTGACAGGTAAGTACCCGTTTGGCGCCCATCATTTATAAATTTAACGCACACACCTGTCAGCTGATTACCGACACACTTCTGTGTGACGGTGTTTTCCCCCCTTTTTGTGAGGTATCCGGCCCGCGTGCTGCGCGCATTGCTCACATGCGTGGGTTACCGTATGCGGCAGGACAGTTTCATCGCAGTAGAAATCTCTGAATTTTCGTAACTTGCCGAAGTTCAATTTTTTCTCGACGCCCTGCGTTGAAATCGGTAACCTACGAATTTTAGGAGTTGCCCAAATGTGCAAAACGTGACTATATTAAAAGCACAGAACCTTCATATAATCACAACTGCTAAGAAACATATCGAAACAAAACAACTGCAACGTAAGTTGCGCGACCTAAGACCGGGAGCGGTAGCTCAGTGCATCAACTGATATCACTGCAACGCCTCTGACCGGAAGGGCCTAGGTTCGAGTTCTGACGGGGGCAGGATTTTTGACACTAGCTTTTCAGCTACGTCGAATTCAGTCGCTGTCTGGAGGAGAATTCTAGCGGCCGGCTGCTCTAATCGATAGTTCTGTATCCTCGGTTTCGTGGTTTCTCCGATCAACACCAGGCGAATGCCATAGCAGTACCCTAACAAACGTTCCACGGACCGCGCTTGATCTGTCCTTCCTCTTCCTTGTTCTATACTCTTCCCTTACACACACACTTACACTAACATGCACTACACTACTACATATTCCGGGAGACCGGTCGGGAGCTTAGAGCTTGTCCCGGCTGGGGCGGTGCCCCACTGGTGGGAGTGTCCTTATTAGGGGAAACTACCCACTAGCCGACGGTAGGTCAGCGCCGGATCTCGCCATCCAGCGGGGCAAGATCACTGCCATCTCCCAACAGAAAAACATGTACTACACTAACGGGAATAATGACCAAAGCAGTTGACGCGCCCGGGAACACGAAAAAATCAGTCAATCAATCGACTTAAGTTCCACAACCTAGTCCCTGTGAAAACGACGTTCTACTGAGCCTAGAAGCAGGGACTAATTTTAGCATCTTTCCTCCATTTTTAGTATTGTCATTATCATCGAGCAGAATTACATTTATTTAGGCGGTCAGTTTACATACGAGCAACATGTAAGTAAATTACAAATTACCATCAAAACACTAGCATTTTAATGTCTACTCTGCATGTTGTTGGTCTATTACACTAGAAGAGCTGCGAAATTAAGCACACAAACTAAAAATTAACTGCATCTGAAAGAAAAAAAATCACGCTTTTCGAACAAAATTCCCAAAACACTTCACTCGGTATGGTATCCACATATAACTCACTGGAACTCCTGGTAGTGAGGTGTAACGACACATCTTGAACTAGGATCTCACGCATTCACCTGCCAAATTCCCATCTCTTTCACCTTCCTTGATTTCTCCACCCACTACCCGCTGTTGCCAATACTCAGTCACATTCAAAGGGTGTAGCCCAATAAGGCAGTAAAAAGTGCCCCCAAACCAAATCGATAATCGCGATGTTCCTATGAAAAATAATACAAAATGACGTAGATTCACAAAAAATCTCCTAGGAAAATCTGTTGCAAAGATACAAGATACATGTGTTGCATATTTTATTTTTTCTCAGCATCTATTGTGTTTATCAGGCTGGAAAAATTGCTGACGGGAAAACATATTTCAACTCGAACTTATTTTTTGTCAACGAATTTTGACGCCAAATTCATATAGGAAAAAAAAATTTTTGAAATTAATTTTCGACGAGAAGTACTGTCTCTATTCCCCCTAAAATGGGTCTTATAACATTCTATAACATATATTTTTCAGCTTTTTAAACAATGTGGGCGGTAGTGAAAAACATTCTAAGCAGTTCAAACATTTGAATAAAAATGTGACTAGAACGGATTTGTTTCAACGACTGGTACATATGAGGAGAAAATGTAAAGAAACAATATTGAATCGTTTTTTTAGAAAATTATTCTTATATAAAAAATAAAATTGCCAATATTTCACTCAATAATTATGCAAAAACTACTCTTATTTTTGATTGTAGATGACCTAATTTCAAAATGTCTTTCAGCACCAGATTTTATTAAAGAAAAGTCACTGTCGTTAATATCAATATCTTCAATATGATAGGAAGACACTGAATAAATTGAAATTTTTCAGTTTTTAAAAATTAACGATTTCAATGAAAATGAGACCACCATTCTCCTCAGCTTCCTGTATGCTATCCGAGGACCAAGTTTATTCGAAACATTTTGCCGTGTTTTAAAATGTTTGGAAAATGTTGAGTCTACATACTATAAAGTAGCCTCAGAAAGCCAAAATATCCGTTTGATACAATAGCTTGAGTTTGTCCACATCGATCGGCAAATATAATTTTGGAGACAATCTGCTGAACAGTTTACGCGTTAGCGTCAAGGACCCACTAAATATGGATTTTGACTACACCACTTGTTATAGGAAATAATTTACGAAAATTAGGAACAAGATTTATCCATTTTTTTGTTATCAGGACCCGACAATAACAGTTCTGTCGAATTTGCCTTTTTCCGACGAACGATTACAATTAATTTCTCTTCTTACAAAGTAAGTGGAAGAAAGTAAAGAACAGGAAATGTATATGTAACATGTTCACACTATTATAAATGAGTAGATAAACTACAAATTAGAAATAACTTTTAAAGGTTATTTCGAACTTAACAGGATATGTTGGCATCTCTTTGAAATTATAAGGTTCCAACTGACAAAATCAAAGAAAGTAAATTGTTATTATGTCAAGGATCTATTTGTATTCCGGTATAAGTAGAATATATTTGTCCAGCATTCCTGTAGGTTTACCTTCTGCAAAATGAACTATTGTCTTGTGGAGAAACGACTGAAAAATGAGTTAATGTAACATACACTTCAATTTACTCGAATCAACTGAAACATTAGAAAGTTGTAAACACAAAGGGTCGATTAGCCAACACTCGGTGTGTAGGGTAGGTGAAGTACTTCACGGTGTGGAGGATAGAAGACACGTAATAAATAACCATGCATCGTATCGTCTTGCAACTTACAATATGGGTAGAATGAAACTGATCTCATAATGCTGATAAAGTGATAATTTTCGGACCACCACGCAGAGGTTAAGGAAGCAATAAGCATAATAACGATAGTGGAGACATTGAAAATTCTAGTGTATATGCTCAGCGCTTTTCTCGATCCCAGCACTTGGGTCCGATTCAATTGCTGCCGGGACAGAGTAGTAGATGGCTCATTTATTAGGAGGTCAATGAGATGGTGTAAATCGCACGATGTTTAATGTTCTAAGAACAAGCAGCAAATATATGACAGGGTATTTAATTTCACTTAATATTCTTCTTCTTCACATTATTATAATAAAGTTGACTCTTGAAAGTTGTCAATGTTCTGGAAATTCACAATGTGAAATAAAAATATGGGTGAAAAAAGGAATACATTCAAATCGGATATAACGTACCATTATTGCTGATAAGTTGTTACATTTTCAAAATGTCGCGGTTTGCAGCAACATGTTTACTGATCGATCTGCTCACTGGGAGCTAGTGGTTCATCACACTGTTGTCATGGACGTTTTAAAGTTTACCAATGCTTGCAAACAAAGACGTTCGTTTCAATTTTGCTTAACAGGACGTAGGTAGGCCCTGACTGCACACTTGTCCATGCAAGAGCTCCTCATCTCCAGTCACCTTCTCCATGTTCGTGCGGGCCGGGCCATCCATCTACATGGGTCTGTGTGTACTGTGGGTGGCCCTGGAGCCGTCGGTGGCGAAGTTTCTCATGGTGTCGTGTTTCGGTGTAAGGTACGGAGCAGGGAACGAGAGACGAGGATGGCGACGCGAACAGAAGGCCGTAAACACAGGCGGCAGGCGGGAAGGGCAGGGCAGGGCAGGCAGACAGGCGCAGCCTCCGGGGTTGTGTTTACATACTCCCTCTGCGAGATCTGCGCGGAGCGGGGGCGTCAGCCACCATTATCTCCCTTCGGGCAGGCGCCGCTACCCCTGGGGATGCAACCCGCCCGACGCCGTCTCCGGAGCGCGGATTTCTGGCCTCTGCCTTCCGCATTGAAGTCGCGTCTGGTAGAACTGGGACTGTCTTTGCGGTGGGAAAGTCTGCGCCTGGCTCAAACGTCGTCATGGTAAGGGGCTTGTGCAATGATGTGCTGTGCAATCCTGTCAGCAGTGGTTATAATTTCTGCTTTAAAATACTCTAAGTTTGTACAGAAAATTAAAAAAGAAAAGTGAAGAAAATGATAATGGTGTTAATGTCGATGCAGTAAGAGTGGAATGAGAAACGAGGCGAGCTCGACAACCTTAAGAGACCTTTTCTGTACACAAAGTCCACATATAGTAACGAAAGAAAAAATTAAAGGACTCCAACAATACTTTTCTTGACCACAAATTCCACATCATATAACCAAGTTCAAATCCAGATATTAGGAAAAGGAACAAAAACATGTGCGGATCTTTCTTTTTTTTGTTTCTCATCGTACTACGTACTCACATAGTAAGAACCAAATATTGCAGTTTTGCGACAGATATACATGTATTTTTCGACAGAAAACTAATTTAAAAAAGTGGATTACTCTTGTTACCATATGTACTCGTAATAAATTACTTTCTTTAACACGTTATATCGTCAGAATTTACATTTTGTTACTCATACCAAAAAAAGCGGTTGACGGCAAAATCTGTCTGTCCAACTGACTGAGGAGGCGCCTAAACCGTTTCTCTACAAAATTGATATTCCCTAATCGACCTGGCCTACAGGGTTGAAATGGAAATTTTGTTTTTCTATTAGCTCTTTCTTCTAGTAGTTTCTCTTATAGTTCCAAATATTTTTGATTTACTTTTTGCCTAGCGTATCGCAAACACACTTAAGAGATATGGTGGTGACAGGAAAGGATTGGAAGGAAATATTGCGCGCGGTCCAAAGCCAGTTGCGTGCTGCTCCAGCATTCCCGTGGAAGTGGTCAGGGCAATTCTGATCAGAGAAGCCGGCCCACGCAGGCAATCAAGTCCGGTAGACCAGAAGAGAATGGGTAGACCGGTCTGAAACACCGGAATGAAACGGCGCTGTGTAAAATGCGCCGGGGACATTACCTCGTGAGTTTTTTTAATGATTTATTTCGTGTGATGAACTTCTTCGACAATACCTAAATTTGGCCTCCACAACATTATATTATTGGTTGATGCCAACGTCTTGGTTTCAAACATGTTTTTGATTGAAACCTTTTGTAAGGTAAGTGTAACATTATATATATATATATATATATATATATATATATATATATATATATATATATATATATATATATATACGTACATACATATACAGAGAGAGAGACGCATTGCGTTTCTGATGCAATATATTGCAATCAGTTCGGAATTGCGCGGTCACCATGGTCGTTGTGAACGGCGAATCAATCTGAACGGGTCACCTATAATAAGGAACGAAACCTCAGTGGCGGGCAGGCAGGCACTCAGTCAGGCAGGCAGAGAGTGGAGGAAGAGACACCACGTTCAGCGGAGGCAAATGCGAGTGAGGAGATTACAGAAAGATAGTCCGAGTTCATCGATGGTAAAACGGTATTAGAACGAGTGAAAACAATAGTAGGACAGTAATGAGGCGATACGCTAGGTGTGGAGTAAAGAAGAACCACCGAAAAGTGAAAACGAGAGGCTGCGCAGAGAGACAAAGCAGAGAGACGGAGCAGAAAGACGGAGCAGAAAGACGGAGCAGAAAGACGGAGCAGAGAGACGGAGCAGAGAGACGGAGCAGAGAGACGGAGCAGAGAGACGGATTTGGCGATACGTGGTCGTGTGAGGCCGAAGCTAATAAGATAAGCCTTGTGCGACGCAGGTGTGGAACAATATCTAGACCACATCAACAAACCAATGACTGATGGAATAACAAACTAAAATTTTCGTGGACGGTGTACAATAGACGTGTGGTGAGTGAATAATTGTTTGCGTGGACGATACTCCGGTAACATGGTGAGCCATAAGCTAATGCATGGGACATAAACAATCGGAATGAGAATAAATGGTGCGTTGTCACCGCCAAGTAATACAGCGGATTGAAGAGAGAGGTTAATAATGCATGCGACGTGGTGAGTGTCATCCGGAAGGAAAGTTCCGCAGCCGCCATTTGAGGTACTATGCGCTGCACGGCCAGGGACGCGCCGGTGAGCAGGGACATAGCGCAGAAGTTCCCTTCCGGTATTCCAATTAAACTTATTTCATCTCTCGGAATCTATGATAATTGAATAGGGAGACCAGCAAGTTTCATTTATGGCATCAATTCTTTTCGTTCTTGATGAGAATATATCATCTTCAACCTGAATCGGAATTACAAGTATCTCTTTGTAGATGATACTGGTGTTCTTTGAAAAATCTGTAAATAGTTTTGGATCGCAATTATAAAACTAGTTTCATAATAACAATAGGAATAACAATAACAACAACAATGATATCTTAGTAACTTAAATTGTAGTAAAACTGTTACAATGAAAGTCTGCACAGCAGAGAAGAATGATCAGATATCGATTCAAGTTATATTAATTTTTAATCTTTTGTATCCAATTTCATCTAAAAGAACACTTCCCAAAAATGAACTTTAAATTACGTAAACTTGCATTCAATTTTAGCGAACCTATGCCCAGAACAGTGGGTGTATTTTGGGGATGTTGTAAAATACACGAATATTTATTTATTTATTTATTTATTTATTTATTTAGTCAAAAAACAGTCAAAAAATGTATGTGACGTATGGGGGAGAAAATTATCTGCGCACGCTTTCTTGGGTTTCAGAAATAGGTCTTTGGGTAGTCTCACTGGATTTGCGAGCGTACAGAATATATGTCGCGTATGTACTAAATTTAGCACCTAGTTCCATTAAATGCTAAGTTGATGTTCGGTTAGACTGGATCGAAATGTCTAAAACCATATGCATCTTTCTCCTCAGAAACGTATTGTTTTTCTCTCACTGGTATTACACTGACTTCAGTTGGTTGGAAATACGATTGTGACAGGTAGACGACGAGCGTGATCTGTAGGAAGTTTTCTGCCTGATTGTGCACTACTAGAATAGTTCAGAATTGTCCGGGATCTGAAGCGAACTGCAGTACCAGTTTCCTACCCCCCTGTAATTGTGGGAACAAGATGAGAGTTTAAAAGATGCCCAAACATGTAAAATGAGGAAACGTGCATAAACACATGCATTCGCCTTAAGGAAACAGTCAGTAAAACCCCATAAACCAATCTCATAATTTTCTGCCGCTACAATCACCCAGTTTTTTCATCTCACGTTTCTTCGAACCCAAATTCATCCCGTCTATTATCACGAATCGTCCAGATCAAAATGAACGGAGTCGTGAAGTGAGACTATTCTTCCCAATATCACGTAGCACTGAAGAGCTAGTGAAGATAGTACAGCACGTACGTTCTCATGACCCTCGACCTCGGCTATCCAGGTCAGCTCATTTATTATTTGTTACGTTTACGTAAGAGAATATCTCAAAGTAAATACTTCTACAATCTCTAGAAAAACCGTCATTTTTGAGAAAGTTTTGTTCAGGTATCTTTAGATAATAGTCCCGATTTGATTTCAATTACATGATACATTCATATTCCAATAAAAACGTTCATGAAATGATTGAATGATATATTACTGAAGAAAAACTCCTTTAAAAAATTTACCTCCAGATTCAAATATTGAAGTATGTGAGATTCAAAAATTTCACAAGTCAATTTTTTTGTAAGCTCAGATGCTTAAATACATATCGGACATATTTAGTATTTCTAAGTGCAGTGTTTTCTAATCGAACGAAACATTGAGCTATTTTTAGAAAATTTTAATATGATTCTAAGCGCATCATATGAATGACCTTGAAAAATTCAAACAGCATTTTTCAATTCAACGAGCGTACATTTCGGCGAGAACAATCAGGGAATGCTCATTGAATGGTAAATTCTGTGTACAGTCAGTTTAGACGCTACAGATATTGGTTGACAGATAGACAGACACTGCCTATCGGAGATACATTATTCATTTAACTGTTTTTTGGGTATTTGGGTCCCTTAAATTTTGTATTTCCGACAAAATTCGGACGGTTTACAGCATGTCGTAAGTAATTATAGGAAAAAAGATACTGTCGTTCAATGCAATTAACAATGCATTAAAACTTCGCGCAATGCCGGAGATCTAATACAACACGATATGGACGACTCGTCGCGACTCGCCGGCGACGCACCTTTCCTCACGGCCTGCGCGTGGCGTCGTGCAATGGAGACCCGCCCGCGGCCAGGTGCGCCGGCGGACAGCGTCCCGCGCTTACCGGCGGCTCGTGAGGAATGCGCGGGCGGGCGGGCGGAGGGGAGGGCGGCGGAGGGCGAGAAGCCGCTTATCGCGCCGTAAACACTTAAGAGATAAATGGGTGGGCGGGGCGCGTTGTGCCGCACGGAGCGCTGCCCGGGTGCGGGTGGGGGCCGCTGGCTCGGGGCGGCTGGCGGTAAAGCTGACCTCGCCACCTGCAGACCGATGGCCGGGCCGTCCGGGATTGATCTAGTAGTGATGACGCGTTTTTGTTTCTTTTAGTTGTACGATGTAATGAATGGGAACAATGGTCACCGGGAGAGAGATCACCGTCACCGGGAGAGCTTTTTTAAATTTGTTGTTGTTGTTGTTGTTGTTGTTGTTATTATTATTAGTCGTAGTATTATTGTTATTATTATTATTATTATTATTATTATTATTATTATTATTATTATTATTATTATTATTATTATTCATCTTTCAACTATTAATAGTTAAATTGTTGGGAAGGGATTCTGAAACTCAAGAAAGCGTGCGCAGATAATTTTCTCCCCCATACGTCACATACAGTTTTTGACTAAATAAATAAATAAATAAATAAATAAATAAATAAATAAATAAATAAAATAAATGACTCAGGGCATCAACTGATGTCACTACAGCCCCTCTGACCGGGAGGTTCTAGAATCGAGTCCCGACGGCGGCAGCATTTTTGACACTAGCTTGTCAGCTAGTTTGAATTTAGTCGCCGTCTGCAAGATACTTCTAGCGGCCGGGTGCTCTAATCGGTAGTTTTCCGTGGTTTCCCGATCAACATCAGGTGAATGCCGAAGCAGTACCCTAACAAACGGGCCACGGACCCCACGCGAACTTTCCTTCCTCTTCTTTGAGCTATCCTTCCTCTTCTTTGAGCTATCCTCACCCCTTACACACACACTTACACTAACATGCACTACACTACCGCACATGCCGGGAGACTAGTCGAGAACTGGGGTGGTGCCCCGCTGGTGGGAGATACCTGGATGGGGAAAACCAGGCTAGTTGACGGTAGGTCCTCTCCGGATCTCGCCATTCAGTGGGGGAAGATCATCGCCACTTCCGGATGAAGAAAGCATGCACTACACTAACGGACTAATGACCTCAGTAGTTGACGTTGATCGTCATACATACAATTTAACACCAATAATAATGATAATTAATTTTAATATTAATATTATTTTTAATTTTTATTATTATTATTATTATTATTATTATTATTATTATTATTATTATTATTATTATTATTATTATTATTATTATTATTATTATTAATGCCATGAAACAGCAAAAATGCTGCTGAACAAAACTACACAATAGGGTTTTCCAAAAAGTAGCACCCACACTGGTCAAGAACAAAAAATAAAATACTCTCGTATAACGCTATATTAAATTAAATATTTTATAAAAATCTCTCTGGTCTTAATGGTTACCGCAATTCATTGTAGTATTGAATAACACAATACAAAAATTCATTGCATATCAAGAATATTAACAAGTAAAAGGTTGCTGTTCCTTAGCACAAAAAGTGAATAGCAAATATTTAATGTCGAACAGTCTCTTCCTTGGAGCCTTGATGCTGAGTAACGAATTACACAATCAAATATTTGAATTCTTCAGTCAAATTCTAAACTACGTAACTAGCGCTATCCAAGCCTATATGAACTATAGATCAGGCTTGCTCAACTGAATGGTTCGAGGACCTACCACAAGCACACTCGTTTCTCATGAGCCCGGAAACTCGTCAGCGAGCTGCGTTCTTTCGAGGAGGGAATGATCGCCAGTCAGCGACAGGGGAAATGGTTTTAGGAAGGGACTTCAGGGCGATTGAAGGGAAACAGACATCGGCATGGGAGTAGACGGTTGGACAGTTGGTACAGGAGCTAAGCGAATTTTCTTTCGGTTTTTGCTCTTCGTATGGTATAGTGTGCGTAAACAAGCACGTTGGCGCGAACAGATTTAGAAAGCAATGTAATAGGTTTAGTGATCTTTAAGTCCATGGATAGTGAAAATTAACTTTCGTAAATCTTTTTGCTGTGGACGTTACATTCATGTAACAATTATTGCAGTCCGAAGTCAACTATTTTGCAGACTGACATGCACATAAAAAATAATAGGCAAAGACTTAAATGGTTTCTCAAGACTTAAATGGTTTAAACTTTTGTTTAAGAGAATATAATATTAGGACTTAAGCTTATAATTTGTCAAAAAATGTTATGAAGGATTTTATTTTTTGTATGAAGCATAAGTAATGCTTTAAAAATTACGTAAAACACTTTTGTATATAGGTGCGTTAGTTTGGATAAAAATCAACGTTCAAACGTTTTAGTTTATTCCTCTTTTTTATTGTCTCAGCCAGCTAGACCCTTTTCTTATGACGAACAACTATTGCAGTATGAAAGGGTATAGCCGAATAAGGCGGAGAAAAGGGCTCCCAAACCAAATCGATAATCGCGATGCCCTTATTAGAGGAAATACAAAATGATTTACATTCACCATATATCAGCTTCCCAGGGCAATCTGTTGCACAGAATTGGGCGTCGAAATTCGTTGACAAAAATGCCTTCAAATTGATCTATGTTTCCCCGTCTCTTCGATTTTTTTCAGCCTGACACACGCAATAGATGCCGAGAAAAAAATAAAACGCCCCAAACGTTTCTCGTGGTTTCTCTCCAACAGATTGCCCTAGGAGGCTGACATTTTGTGAATCTACGTCATTTTGTATTCCCTTCCATATGATCATCGAGATTATCGATTTGGTTTGGGGGCACTTTTCACCGCCTTCTTCGGCTATCCTCCTTGTACGCTTTTTGTTAAGACGTATATCGATATTAAAATTTGCATAATTTAATACATGATGCTATTAAATACCAACCCGTTTGTTGGACTCAATTCGCAGCTCATTGGGAACTTGTCAACGGGTCAGCGATTCAGGAGGTGTGAGCCAGATCGTTAGGAAGGTCTAAATTCTAAATTCTTTTTTACTTTCTCGCTACATAGTAGAGAGAAAGTTGTGTAATGCTGCGCCAAAAAGCGGCGAAATTTCGGCAGAAAAACTCTTATTACAGGGCCCTGGTAACGAAAAGTGGATAAATCCCGTTACTAAGTTTAGAAAAAACTCCTCTATCACGTGATGTAGGCAGAATCCAGGTTTTCTGGGACATTGATACCGAAAAGTTGAATGACAGCAAAAATGTCCGTCCAATATTTTCTCCGTTATTTAAATGAATTCAATATTATTTGATTCTCCCTATTGTTAGTGTACGATAAGAAAATGCACTAAGGATTAGGAATCCCTTAGAACAATATTAAAATGAATTGTGAACTTAACATATTTTGACTTGTTTCTTCACAAACAAGTTTAGCAGAGAATTAGTTTAACGGAACGTAAGTGAGTTTTTCACATAATTTCTACGAATAATTCTACGAAGATTTGCCATTTGATACTCAACGCAATAGGAATGTAAATTCAATGATTACTGTAGATAGTGCGGTTCCGTGCCATGCCATGGGTGGCCCTCCTACCACCCAGATTCTTGGCTTCTGTCGGTGGGACTGACCTCGCCGAGGATACGCCCTCTATTGTGATCATTCAGATGGCTCGCTTTTCACACCATTGGAATGAGAATGAATAGTCTTTGTCTACGGTAAATCTATTTATTTCTGTACCTCCCCGATGGATGCCGACAAGAAGAAATCACAGCGTCGTATCTATATATCATACTCGACTATAAATTTAGCACAAGATAATTCATGATATTGTTATCAGAGAAATTCTTTTAACACAACGGTAACTTTTCACACGACGAATTAGAAATCAATTCTATCAGTAAAACTGCGAAATTAGGAGACGAACTAACAACCAACACAGACTGAGAGATGGTTTCCTCGGCCGCGAATCACGCCACCGCTTGTTTCATTTAATTTATTTTCAAAACAGTAAAAACAGTATATGGTAAATGGAAAGTACAATCCCATCAGATTTCTTCTTGAGTTCCAGAATTTCTGCCATCGTTCCCTCTGCTTTGATGTATTAAGATATCGAAGGTGTGAATAAATTCAAAATTAGTAATATAAATTCATTTTTTCAAAGAAACATTTTAACATAACAATATTTTAGTTAACAATTATAAATATGTGTAAAGAGCTAAGACTCATTTTATTTTTACTGTCTCGCCGTACTACGTACTAATGTAGTAAAGAGAACGTTTTGTAATGCTATAGTTGATAGTTTTTCGACCGAAAAATTAGTATTGTGAGGCTCTGATGTCAAACAAGTAGATAAATCGTAGTCATATGTGTAATGATTTATCTCATCTATCACGTTTAGTCAGAATCTACATTTTGGGAGTCCTTGAAAGCGAACACCTGGTTTGCGGCAAAACATCCACCATTTCTCTCCTTGCGTTGGTTTGTACGTCTGTCCTCAACGCTGGCACCTAAACAGTTCAATTATCTCCCGAAATGGTATAGTACCATTTCGATCGATCAGGTCAACCTCGAAGCCTGAAAAACATGAAACTTTTTCAGTGTCTTCCTACAACTTCAATATTGAAAATAGAGATTTTTATTCATGAAAACTGTTCTTTAAATACTTATCTTGAAATAAAGGCATGTACAGGTTTTCGGAAATATGGGTAGTTTTCATGTAATTTTGTGTTAACTAGAAACAAATTTAAGTTTTTTAAACAATAATTTTCTCAAAAACGGCTTCAATTTTTTCTTTAAATTTGTTCCTCATATGTATGAAAGTACAGTATAAAAATTATCGCTAGACCCATTTCCGGCGAACTCTCTAATTTCAAAAATTGGAATAAGAACGTTGCTACACTACAAATTTTAAGATAGTCTTAGAGAATCTGTTTAAAAAAATTAGACCTTTAAAGACAGTCATGTTCAATTTTTTAAAGAAACGAGTTTTTGTGTAATTTCCGCTTGAAGTTAATGCTAATTATAAAACGCATTTTCTTAAAAAAAGCAGTCAAATTTTTTCTTTAATTTTTTTCACGTATAGAATAAGGGGCGCTTAAAAATAGTGCACGTCTAATTTTCGTTGCATTCTCAGAATTTTCAAAAATTTCAAATGGCGAGAAAATATATGCTGTTGTGGCACCACTAGTTTTATTAAACTTTTTCTCAGTTAAGGCAAGGGTGCTTAAAAATTAACACAGATCTTCTCGCCGAAATCTCTTAGTTTTCGAAAATTGCAAAATTGCAAAATTTTCAAACTGTTGAAGATATATTTTTCCCCGAAAAATATATTTTTTTTTACTATAGGAAAGTATATATAATTTCGTTGATGAAATCTCATCTTCAAAGACATCTTAAAATAAGGTTCTAATACTTTCAAAAATATGAATGGTTTTAAATAATAATTTTCTTGAAAGCAGCTCTGATTTTCTTTAAAATTATTTTCTCAGATTGAGCAAAGTAACTTTGTAAAAATGGTGCTGGTCCGATTAGCGGTAAACTCTCTTTATTTGGAAAATTGAAAAACTACAATATTGATGATAAAATTGTTTTCTCAATGTAATTTTTTTTACAGATTAGTTTTAAAAAAGGTGATGTAGAATTTTTCGTACAACTAGTAGTTTTCGCATAATATTTACTTGGAATATTCTCAATACATATTTTGTTTCTTATAAACATGTCCAACTTTTTTTTAATGTTTCCTCTGATAGAAAAAAGGACACTTAAAAAAATACATTTGGTCTATTTCGCTGCACTCTTTTAATTTTCGAATTGTAAAGGTAACAAATACTGACCAAAAAGTATGTGCTGTTGTAACGCCACTAGTTTATCATGGAGCATAGTGCTGAAAGTTTTGAGATGTCAGTCGAGAAGAAGAATGTCAGTGATAAGTTTCGACATGTGGGTCAATTCTCCAAGGAAAAGTGAATGTAAAAAAGTGATATTATTTTAATGAGAAAAGAAAACCTCAGTTTCTGAGGAAGGTCTGGAATTGTACATTTTAAAAACGATTCTTCGCATTTATGTTAGTTACGGTTTCGAGCAATGTGACCTAGAATTTGTAGGCACGTTATTTTCCTTCCTGTTTGATACCACATGTGTTACTTGCCGCCATGATTTGAAGTTCTCCTTCTGTGGATATGTTTTTGTCTCGACAATAGACAACTACGTCAGACCATCAACCATTTTACAGCACCTGTTTTACTATGGCCCGTGAAATTTGCAAGTTTCCGTTTGTATTGCTGCCATCGACTGAAAATGGAAACGATATCCTGGCAACGCGTAAGTTACCTGAGTCATATCACGTCGGTTTGCAGTAAAAAAGATAACAAAACTCATCCCAACGAACGACGCGTTTTGTTCACTTTATCCATCCGCTTTATCCAAACAAAACGTCTAGGTTGCAACTCCTATGATCGCCTCCCGTGATTTTCATTTACCCTTCGCTCTCCAAGTAAGCATACAATGCTAATTTTTAAGTCTTGTAAAATTGAACAAAACATTGTAACATTAAATTGTGGAATAAAACTTCATTTATATTGCCTATTAGTATGAGACGAAATAAGCGTGCTGGTTCAATTATTTTAATGCAATTCCAGCTGTAGTTCTCATCCGTCACAGAACGTTTTCAGACTTTCGTACTACAATGACGTCAACAAACTTCCAAACGCGCCTGACAAAATCAGCAACATTAAGTGGGTAATGCTTGGAGCAACTATTTTAAAACATTATATTATTGATTCAAAAAATAATTGATTCTCCAAACTTGTGTCGTTTCTCAGAAACTTTGAGTTTCTCAGTTGGTCCTTCTTTCTCTTAACATATGTTATGTTAAGGAAAATCGTCTAGAGAAGTAACACAAAAGTCTTCCACTGTCCATTCTCTAATGACATCTTTGCCCAGTAGTTTTGTCCCTGATTCAAGAAGCAAGATGATGTTTGGATCATCCCATCTACGTCACATCTGTGTATGTTTCTCTACAAAATGTGTTGTGCTACATTCCTTTTGTGTGGTTCGTCTCCAACCACGGCTACAACGTAGTCTAGGTGCTTCACCTGAGTGCAATATTAAGAAAAGATTTAAGAATATATTTTATATGAATATTTATTTATACACCTCGGGCGTTGTAAGGGTTATAATGATTGAAGCGGCGACAAATACCCGAAGGCTTTTTGTCTCCCGAGATCATTAGACCCAGTTAACGCCCGTGGTATGTACATAATTTTATTTTTTTCCTAATTTAAGTTTTCCAGTATACTTGTTTACTAATTAACTTGATAACGTGACTCGATTTGTCTTTTGATATTTTTCTCCCATACTTTTGTAACAAAATTCCCTCTCATCATTTCTTCCGTAAGAGAACATGTAGCATCCTTTAACTGTGTTCATATCCACGTATCCACTATCTTTTCCATTTTTTTATTTATTTATTTATTTATTTATTTTACGTCAAAAAAACAGTTAAAAACTGCGTATGACGTGCTATTGGAAAAAGTGAATTGTGTGCACATTTTCAAAATTCTGTGATCCCTACACTAAGTCATATACTACTTAAATTTTGAATTTTGAAAGGAAGAAAAAAAACAAAAAAACTCCCATGTAATAAAATCTATTTTCAAGGATAAATAAGCAATAAATTTTGAATTTTGAAAGGGAGAAAAAACAAAAACAAAAAAAACTCCCATGTAATAAAATCTATTTTCAAGTATAAATATGCAATAAATTTTGGCTCTTATTACTTCCTGCCGCGACAACATGGAAACGATAATTTGAATAATTGTATTTCCCACTGAATTCTAGAAGACGTGCACAGAAAATGAAGTTACATTTATGTCCAGAAGCAAAACAAGGGGCCATCTCAGCATTTGCTCAATGGATCAGGGAAACTGGACGAAAAACCTGATCGAGATGGGGGTCATTGACCCGGAAGCTGTGTTACAATAGTTGTTACAGGTTGTTTATACTCAATTATACAGTCCAAATGGTAATTAATGCATTATGTATCATTGTTAAAATTAATGTTACTTTTCTTGTGATGCTCAGTATAGTCTCTAATTGTATAGAAACAGTTATGCAGCAGAAACGATTTCACTTGGGATTTAAACTTTTCTATTGAATTTAATCGTTTAATGTCATCTGGCAAAGTGTTGTAAAATAATGTACATGTATTGTTTGTGAATTTTTTGTAATGAGCTGTTGATACTGTCACCTGATGAATATGATTTCTACGTCGAGTGTTATAGTAATAGACTTCGGCATTTTCTGAAAATATATTCCCGCCCTTAAGCAAGTCATTTTTTACAAAAACCACTGATTCGTAAATAAAAAGACACGGTAATGGTAGAATTCCTAGATTAATGAAGATAGGCTTACAAGAATCACGTGGGTGGGATTTGGTTATTATTCGTACAATTCGTTTTTGTAATCTAAAAGTCTGGGAGCTATAAGATGTATTTCCCCAGAATATTATGCCATATCTCAGGCGGGAATGAACATTCGCGAAGTATACACAACGAGCAGTATGAAGGCTGACTGAATTTGCAAGAATTCTGAACGCGTAGCATAATGAACTTAATTTTGTGTTCAATTCATTTAAATGGACGTTCCATTTAAGGTTTGACTGAATTGAGAGACCTAAAAATTTTGTTGCATTAACATGAGTCAATGGTACACTGTTCATTTTCAATGGAGCACAGAATTGTTTATTTGAAATGGAAAACTGCATTAAAACCGTTTTCTTTTCGTTTACTATTAATTTGTTATTTCGGAACCAATTTGAAACATCTGATATTGTACTATTTACGGTTTCTTTATTGCAAAGGATGTTCGTATCATCCGCAAAGAGAACCGTTCTTCCGTTTCGAATCGTCGAGGGCATATCGTTTACGTAAAGTAGGAACAGAATAGGGCCTAAAATCGATCCTTGAGGAACTCCACATGCAACGGGCAAAGAGTCGGAAAGGTGCGTACGTAATGTTCCATCATTCCAGTAAGGTATTTCAACTTTCTGAGATCGTTGTTTAAGGTACGAACATAACCAAACTAGAGCAATACCACGGATTCCATATGAAGGTAATTTTGAAAGTAAAATGTCATGATCAATGATGTCAAAAGCTTTTGAGAGATCTAAAAATAATCCAATAGGTGCCTCGTTTTGATCTAATGATGAGGCGACATCTTTAAGAAAAGAAAATATAGCTGTTTCCGGTGATTTTGATTTTCTAAATCCATGTTGGCAATCTGAAAGCGCGTCGTGTTTAGTGAGAAAGGTTTCCATTCGTACGTAAAAAAGTCTCTCTAATATTTTTGAAAAAACTGATAGAAGAGAGATGGGCCGATAATTTTGAATTTCATTTTTGTTGCCTTTTTTGAAGAGGGGCTTAATTTTAGCGGTTTTGAAAATATCTGGAAACGCTCCAGTGCATAAGGATGCATTAAATATGTGAGTTAACGGGTGTATAATGGCATACGCACAAGTCTTTAACAACGAATCTGGGAATTCATCTAAACCGGACGAATATTTATTTTTTAGTTTACCGATTATTTTGAGAATTTCATAGGAAGAAGTTTCGGGAACGAACATTGTGTCTAAAATTTTGGGTGAACTGAACTGTTTTTGAATTTTGTGCCTGAAGACCCTTAGTGAGATCGGCAGCAATTTTCGAAAAGTATTGGTTAAAGAGACTAGCCACTGTTGCCGGATCGTTTACATTTATATCGTTATATTTTAAAACAACATTCTCTACGGGTTTTCTAGTTGATTTGGTAGTGTTTTTTATTATATTCCACATTGCTTTTGTTTTATTATTATTTGAGTTCAAAATATCCTGATCGTTTTTCATGATTTTAGCCTGCCTTATGACTTTTCGTAACAATGTTTTGTATTTTTTAAAGTAGATAAGGAAATCTTGAGATACGTCATGACGTTTTGAAATGAAAGAAAGAATTTGCTTGTTTTTACAAGATGTCCTAATCCCTTGTGTTATCCATCAAGCTAAGTTACGCATCGTATATCGACTTCCGTATCGAAGACGATAACAAGCTTGAAAATATCTGTAAAAAGCAACATATTTTATAAAATCAATATTACCGAGAACAAAAATATTAGACCAAATGCATACAAAATAAATAAGATTACCATTTCTTGAAATGTCCGGAAGAGTGAAGAAACGGCGTGGCCCTCTCCTCCAAAGGTGAACTGGAATGGCGACCTGAGCGGCCTCTGCTGAGAGCTAATCCCAGGGCTGCAGGGGACGCGGTAATTAAGTAGATGAGAAAAAGCACTAACGTTAAAGGAGAAACCTTCCTGGAGGGCGCGCGCCACACAATGCTCGCCTTTTTATTAAATGGGTAGTCTGCGAAAGCAGCTGTGACACTATGTACACGAGAGAATGCCGCCTTTTGCTTCCATGAGAGCTGTACAGAGACCGAATGGAACGCTCCATTTCCTGCCTCTTTCATTAAATGTGCAAATACACAGAATAGATTTCTGGGAGAATTGGAGTACTTGCACGGTTT
This sequence comes from Teleogryllus occipitalis, assembly GCA_011170035.1. Lineage (NCBI taxonomy): Eukaryota > Metazoa > Arthropoda > Insecta > Orthoptera > Gryllidae > Teleogryllus > Teleogryllus occipitalis. The sequence continues at coordinate 222,008 of BLKR01001810.1, read as the reverse complement.
ATTTGTCAACGTTTTCGATTTGTACAGACCATTTAAGATTTACTTCTCAACGTTTCCGATTCTTCCTTCCGATTCTTCCTTCGGAGGGAAAGTAAAGCTGTCCCATGTTAGTAGATTTACTGCATGTAAAAGATCCTCAAGCCTAAATGATGCCTCTGAGCTAAATTCAAATCGCCTGTTTCGTCGCCCGTCACCTTCTTTCTCTTGTTGAAAGGAGTGTAACGAAATTTGTGTTGTCAGACGGAAGAGCAGGCCTCATGGCCTGAGTCTCGCCACGTAAAATAAGGCAAATTCAATTCGATTCGATTCGATTCGATTCGATTCGATTCGATTCGATTCGATTCGATTCGATTCGATTCGATTCGATTCGATTCGATTCGATTCGATTCGATTCGATTCGATTCGATTCGATTCGATTCGATTCAATTCAATTCTTACAAAGCAATATTTTTATTGAGGATGAAATCGAGCTATGCCGGTCTATTTTGATTTTCGTACTGGCTTTTGGAATAGATGGAAAAATGTATCAATGACATCAATATTGCTCAGTCCGAATCGTTAATAGTATTGTCGATTTTTGGGGCAGAAAAGAAGAGACCTTGCTGAAAACCAAGCTATGGAATTTTCAATAGTTTTCACCTGAAAGTATTCATGATGATAATTTTGTACCTGTATTTTCAATAGTTTTTAAAAATATCGAAATAATCGTTTTTTGTCATTCTATTACACAGTAAACAATACGATAATACATGAGATATGCTTGAGACAGTATTTTGAAATTTCACATTTCCAAAAATAATTACAGGGTGATTCATTTAACCCGACAAATCAAAATAACTCGAAAAAACGTATCGTACAAAAAATGTCCTGACAAAATGAATATCTTCAAGAGAGACACCTGCCTGACCTAAATTCAAACCTCGTCCTTGCTCCCCCCAGGGATTGGGGAGGGAAGCAACTTTGAAATGATAAATAGGAACCCTCATTTTTATTGCAGATTTGGATAATACACCAAAAGGTACATAATTTTTGTCTAAAAGTTTTTTTGATTCGTGTTAGATGACGCTCTACTTTCAAAAATTATTTTTTTTTGCAATTCTCCAGAAATTACACTTTGGTTTGAAAAATAAAGAAACACCTGCTCTATAATTTTTTAAAAGTATCTAGTGATAACAGTTAAGCCCCCACCCCTACTCCTAGAAGTCATGGTGGGTAGTAACCTTAAAGACTCAAACCAACGTTTCTTTGATTAAAGAATTAGATTTAATATGTAGGTTTATTTCATTCGGGATTGCGTTGACATATTTTCAGTAAACTACTTTTTAGCATCACCCAGGAACAACGATGTGGACGCAGTAAATTTTGTTCCCTTCGAGGTGATTGTTTTAGGTGAGTCCCCTCTCACTCACAATCGGAGTGCAAATTTCACTTTCAAACTAATCACGAATGAAAAATTTACACGCTAAATCGTAATTCTTTAATGAAAAACCGATGGTTTCCTTTTGAGATTTAAATATTATCACCCTCCACCTTCCATGGGTGGGTGGGGTGGTATTTAACTGTTATCAGTAGATTCAATCTAAAATAATATTTAACAGATGTTTCTTTATTTTTCAATCCAAAGTGTACTTTCTCCTTAATTGGAAAAAAATTGAGAATACAGCATCATGTAACAAATTTTAAAAAAATGTTTTAGCCAAAAATTAAGTATTTTTTTAGTATAGAAACTAAATCTGCAATAAAAAGTGGGGGATTATATTTAACATTTCAAAGTTGCCCCATCCCCAGCTCCAGGGGGCGGGAGCGAGATTCGATTTTAGGTCAGGCAGATGTAACCTTCGAGATATTCCTTTTTTGTCTTAGATTTTTTTGTACGATGCGTATTTTTCTAATTATTTCGATTGGTCTCTTTAAATGGGGCACCCGGTATATTCAGATAAAAGTACAAAAAATCTTTAGAATCCTCGACTATTTTTCTTTCTTTTCCTTTTTCTTGTCTTTTTCTTTTCCGGGCATTAGATCTTTATTCCAAATTACAGAATAATTACGTATAAAATATGCTATGTTATTTTTATATATGTGCATCATATTCGTACATTTTGTTTCAGTAATTCGCTGTAATTTATGAATACAATTATGTCCCTCTTACAGGTTTGTGATAAATAAAATTGAAATTATCCAACTACTCTGTCAAAATAATTCTTCAATCAATACCATTACCAAAAAAACAAGAACCTATCAAAATATATGCAATGAACATTAACACGAAATTTCCCCTGTTAGTTTTTGTTCTTTTACGGCATATTACGGTTTTGTCCTTTTATGATAGTGTTTCGTGTAGGCTACATTTCATAATCAAATTTAATAAATATGAGAGCTTAATATAAGAATATAACGTACGTATAGTATTTATCTCTCTACAATTTCATTTAAACTAGTCCCTAAAAAGAGGCGTTCCAAATGCAACTGAATTTCAGTGAATAGGGAGCCCTATATTCTTATTCATGCTATGCAAAATAAATTATGTAAAACAACAAAGAGTTGCATGCAAACCAGCATTTACCGTTAATCGGGCTATTTCCTGCACATATTGTATAAGAGATTAAATCGGGATCGGCTAATTGGATTGTTCATCCGATATCAATGTATTGACCATCAGAGGGAACACCAGGAATTAATTCTTTGAGCACGTGAATTCATATTGGAATCGACCTTTTTGTAGGGAAAGAACAATCACCTTGCTATTGTCCGAGGTCAAATAATTGTGCAGTTATCTGAATTTTGTAGATACATCTATTACATACAATTTTATATAGATATATCTAATATAGATTTATAAAAACTACATCTTTTATATACATTTCGTGTTTTATATATCTACACATTTACAAACATACGTGTTATATATATATATATATATATATATATATATATATATATATATATATATATATATATATATATATATATATATACCCACAATGTAATGCAGGATGGTGCCGGCACTGCAATTGAAAATATCAGATCCTTTCTTCAGTGTATTTCCCACAGGAATTTCTTGAGTGAAAATAATCTTGTTTTTTATAACAACAATATCAATTCCAAGAAGTAAGAAATTAGTATCATGCGGGTGACATATTTCGAACGTTTCTGACAAGCGAAGTATGGGTCTGTAGTAAGGAGTGAGGATTGAATAGTTTACGGTCAAAAGTTTCAATGTTGCGGGTACGTCTCAAGAAATTTTTTCTCTTTAGCGACACGGGAACCTGATGTTAAAACCTTAGGATATCTAGTTTCCGGGTAGTATTTGATAATAACGTGTTGCTGTTTACATGTGCGCCTCGTTTTCTCTACAAAAGTGTCTTTCTCTTTTTGGCATCAATATAGACTTACTCTCAGAGCAAATGTAATAAGAATTCAAAAGAAAGCTCTCAAGTTTACGAACAGGAAAAACAATTAAAAGTCATGAGAACTGCTCGAAATAAGAAGAGTGAGAGTGAGGCTTTGCGTTTTGTATAAATCATATGTAGGCCAACCGGCTTGGCAGGCAATTCGCGGTAGACCACAGAAAGCAGTGCATATCGATAGACGGGATCATGATCACAAAATTCGGTTAACTCAAAATTCTCCTTTTGGAGGACGGCGGGTTAAAAATTGATTACAAAGGAAAAAAAATCTTCATACTTATAACTTTCTGTACATTTCCTCGTTTTGCTCTATCTCCCCAATTTGGTTTTTGCTCACTTTTGTAGGTAGGGAGCAGAAAAATGGAATTCAATGACTGAAGGATTATTTTCGCGAACACTCGTGCGGTACGCTATCTTTTTTGTAACCTTTCGCCTGCGCTTCGTTAAAAATTCTTTGAAAATGTGTCCTGTTAGATGGATGAAAGTTGCAATATGCAAGAATATATTACATAACCGTCCCCATTACTATTAAAAACTAGGTTTCGTTGTAGCCGTTCGAATTTCATCCCCCCCACTTTTTTGTTCTGTTTGGACTGCTTACCATTGGAATCACTATTAGAATCACTAGACAGCTCTACCGGGTGTGGTAGCTCAGTGCATCAACTGATGTCACTGCAGAGACTCTGACCGGGAGGTCGTAGGTTCGAGTCCTGACGGCGGCAGGATTTTCGACATTAGATTTTCAGCTAGGTCGAATTCAGTCGCTGTCTGGAGAAGAATTCTAGCGGCCGGCTGCTCTGATCGGTAGTTTACCGTGGTTTCTCCGATCAACACCAGGCGAATGCTGGAGCAGTACCCTAACAAACGAGCCACGGACCGCGCGCGATCTGTCCTTCCTCTTCTTTGTCCTATCCTCTCCCCTTAAACACACACTTACACTAACATGCACTACACTACCACATACTCCCGGAGACCGGTCGGGAGCTCAGAACTTGTCCCGGCTGCGGCGGTGCCCCGCTGGTGGGAGAGTCCTGGTTAAGGGGAAACCCCACTAACCGACAGTAGGTCGGCGCCGGATCTCGCCATCCAGCGGGGAAAGATCACTGCCATCTCCGGAGAAAAAACATGCACTACACTAACAGGACTAATGATCAAAACAGTTGACGTGCCCGGAAACACAAAAAAATCAATCGATCAACTAGACAGCTCTGCTGTCTTTATAGGTGACATATAATGCATTACATTTTCATATTTTTCCTGAGTAATTTAGCAATTAATAATTGACTCACAACATTTGTTTTTACTTTTTTATTGATAAATATTTATTGTCCCAAATATTGCATTGTATTTTCATTAAAACACAGAATTAAAATTAAATCTTTAGAAAAATTACATCCCATGTCTCTTAAATAGATAAGTCCGGAGTTCGATAAAATCCTATTAAAAGTACAAATGTTATACATGTGTTTAAGTACAAACGTCACACATTATTAGGGCATGTGTGTGTGGGGGGGCGAACATAACATTTTCGATAAATATGTGGTGGGAAATCTCATGTAATGAAGTTCCTCATAGACATTTTCCTCTGATGATTAGCGAGTAATTGTGCCCATACGCTAGGCAAATATATGTTCTCATGCTGTCGAATATATTTTGTACCCCTTCCGTTCCCCTGCGGAAGGCCGGTTTTCTACCAATGACGGAGAAATTTCACGTGTGTAATTGAATCGGTGAATTGAAAAGGGAAGCAAGTCCTTGTTCCATAGGTTAGAAAACAACTTATCATCCACAGTTGGCATCTGTGACATTCATGTTCTGCACATAAGTTGAGGAACTAGTCGTTATCGATTGCTTTGGCTACTTTGCAATTTAAAATTTGTATTTATGTGATGAACAGAACCGCTTTTATATCTTATTTCCTTTATCAAAAATTATGAAATATTCATTTTTTAATTTATTTTTTTGACATATGAAATAATATAATCGTAGAATAAATATATAATGATAGGGATTAATATTTTGTTATGTGGACATGAGAAATACTGATTAAATGAATAATATCAGCATTTACTTATCATCGATTTCATTTTGAGTCCCAGTCTATGTGAAAACATTCCAACAGAAACGGAGATATTCGTGTAGGCTGTATTTTTCCATTATTTTGAACATCTGTTTATTTTCCTTCAGTTGATTGGAAGAACGGCTGAGCCATAAACATACTAGAAAGGCAAATCTGGACGAGCCTTCCCTTTTGCCATCATGAATGAGAACTTGATAAGCTCATCAGTATATATGTGCCACGAGTTAACCAAAATATTCACTATCATGCGTTAGCTGCGAACAGGCTCAGTCACAACAGGCTCACAATGAGGACTGACAGAACGAGCAGAGATCCTTGATTTTCATTTTAAAATAGTTCAACCACCAGGTTTTGCAGTCTCCGATGTCCTCCGTGCCTATTACTGTTGTCATAAAGCATTTAGGCGTTTCCTAACTAATAATGCTAGTTCTTCTGTGTGAGGATCAGAAACTAGTCGTCGACTTCCTTCTCTTTTCCAGTCATTAGAAATTTTATTTGGCGTACTTTAAGCTGGACAAGTTTCATTTTCACAGTGATCTGTAGTTTGAGGAACAACTAAGAAAATGTACGAGTATATCTCAACTCTTTTACAAGAAAAATAGACATATTTCCCTTTTAAAATCAGCGATTCAATTTCTGTTGAGAAATCCATAGTCTCGCACGGAGAGCAATGCGAAGTCTTTCTTATTCACACGAGACGGCGTTTCCGTCCGCGCACCAACAGGTTCACACGTCTACCAAGACGTCCTCGTATCTGCTGTCTTCATCCACCCGATTGACACTCTGGCACAGGTATGTACTGAGACGTCTTGTTTACTCCGTCTCTTGTGCTAGTGGCTGAATCAAATAGTTTTGACGGACTCAAAAGCGTCCAACCGAGGAACATCCGCCGTTGAGTGGATGAACATTCTTTGAAAATCGATAACATCCGAAGAACAACATGGATAAGAGCCCAAAATGTATTGCTTATTTATCCTTGAAAATAGATATTACTTGGGAGTTTTTTTTCAATTCAAAATTCAAGTATATGACTTAGTGTAGAGATCACAGAATTTTGAAAATGTGCCCACAATTCCCTTTTCCTCGTGGCACGTCATACGCAGTTTTAACTGTTTTTTGACCTAAAATAAATAAAAAATTAATAAAATCCGCTGCTTTTCCCTCCACTACTGTATTGAAATGTAATATTTCGGTTTTAATATTTATTTCAGTTTGTTCCCCGTCTTTTATTTTCGTCTTTGTGCAGACTTTCCTCCTTTACTCTTAACCTTTACAATTATTTAACTGTTGTCTTTTGCGGTTCCATTTCTTTTAATTCTTTTTTCTATTGCACTTCTCCTTCCCTTCTTTGCTCCTGTACGTTGGTCACGTCGCTTCCTTTGGTCGAGCAGCTCCCCTGGCGATCAGCCGCCGGCGTTTTGCCACCCGGCCCCGGCCCCCACCCCTCTCCACTACTCGTCATCTCAACCCACTTCTTCCAACCCTTTCCCATCCCACGCTATCAACGTCTCGACCACGCCCTAGTATCGCCTTCACCCACGATTCCTCCGCGCCCCGCCCCACCCCCTACCTCCGCCCTCACCGTCCCGCGTGCTCCGGTCTGCCCCGCCCTGCCCCAATTGCTCCGCCTTGCTCCCGTCCCGTTTCATCCCGTTTCGTCGCGTCCCGTCGCGTCCCGTCACGTCCCGTCGCGTCCCGTCGCGTCCCGTCCCGTCGCGTCCCGTCGCGTCCCGTCCCGTCCCGTCGCGTCCCGTCGCGTCCCGTCGCGTCCCGTCGCGTCCCGTCGCGTCCCGTCGCGTCCCGTCGCGTCCCGTCCCGTCCCGTCGCGTCCCGTCGCGTCCCGTCGCGTCCCGTCGCGTCCCGTCGCGTCCCGTCGCGTCCTGTCGCGTCCCGTCGCGTCCCGTCGCGTCCCGTCGCGTCCCGTCGCGTCCCGTCGCGTCCCGTCGCGTCCCGTCGCGTCCCGTCGCGTCCCGTCGCGTCCCGTCCCGATCCGCTCTTCCCCTCCTCCCAACCAGCCCCGCGCCGTCCGGTCCCGTCCCGTCACGCCCCGCCCCGCTCACCGTCCCGGTCCGTCCCTCAACGCCCCTCATTCCTCCTCACCTACGCTCTCCACCCACACCCCGCGGCTGTTCCCCGTCCGTCCCGCCGGAACTCAGCCCCACCTCCAGGTATGCCCCCGGCCTCGCACGGCCGTAGCTCCTCGTGCGTCCATTATGGATGCAGAGGGGCTGCCCAGCGTTATTTGCAGTAAAAATTCACGCGGTCGCTCCGGTGCAAGCTGTGCTTCACGAAGCAGTTTTCTAGGAACTCTGCCCCTTGCGCATGTACCTGCACGGTGTTGTGTGCCGTGGATATTTCAAGCTCGCATTCCTGCCTACACGGAACGTTTTACCGATAATCTAGAGCCTGCTGTGAGGTTGTAGAGCGGTTGTTCGTTGTCAGTGTGGGATGAATGTGGTGTCAAATTCCATGTAAGTTATGGTTTGAAGGGTACTGAGTTCGTGGACAGAGATAACACTTCTATCCAGTTATTAATACCCGGAAATACAGAAATTCTGTGTAAATTTGATTCTGGAGTAAAATTGTTTAACCGAAATGGAGGATACAATATTACATGGGTGTTTAGTAAATAGAAGTGACAAAGCAAGTGGGAACATAAGTATAAAACTGTGATGGTGACGAAAAGAGCTCGCAAAATGGAGCTTTATTTTATATTAATTAACAGCAATTTTGTACATAATGCATGAGATGTTACATCACTCGTGATCACGCATGAAATGTTTTAAAATCCTCTGTGATATTAATTAAAGACTATTCTTCAAGTGAATAAAGATAGATGGCAATACGAAAATAATATTCTAATTAAAAATTGTCGATATTTGAGGACTACGGAAGTTTTATAATTTGCTACAACTAGTATACCTAGTTATCACACATTCTGCATTTCAATACGTTGTATTCGGTGCTAAGGATGCATTCGTGACATTGTGAAATAAAGAGGAACAACTACATTTGGATCTTATTCGTTAATGTACCCTGAGAACAAATCCACTCGGCATGACGAGAATAGAGAACCACAACTGAGCGCTGCGAGATGGGAGAAATATATATTATCGCATAAAGGCGTTGGAAATGGTACATTGCACAAACTCATGGATGTTTTATGTAAATCGTGAAGGTAAAAAATGGTAGCTTTGTGCCCATCGTTGTATAAATGTAGCGGTGCGTCTACTGGGCAATACAAACATTAGCCTAACGTAATAAAAATAATTTTCATAACAAACCAGCTACAGATTTCGGTTATAGTCCCAAGTTTTTTCTTTTTACTCACGCATGTAAGGTTATTTCCTCCCTCACCTTCGGAGTATGAATTCGTACAGCGTATGAACAAAATAGCGTCATGCTTTGACGACTCTATATGAAATTATGTGTTCAATCTGTGTTACTTGGGTAAGTACTAACTTTAAATAATTATTTTATTGTTCATTAGTTTATATATGACTTTGTATTATGGTTGATGTTGATACATGTTTTAATTTGTTAATGTACTTAAAATTGTAGAACCACTGAGGATGGGAAGAGTGTTCCCGAAACACGTGTTGGCTAAATGTAATCATATTAAAATTATATAGCCTACTATTGTGGTAGATACCTCACTGACCCCAGATAGTTTATTCTAAAATATATCTTTGATATAATAAAGAAACGTATTTCACTCTTTAAACAAATCTTTGCTTTTAGCTGAATAGTGGATTTCATTTACCGGGATTACTACTCATTATGTGCAACAAGTCTTCTTAAACTTTCAAGTTTGGTGATCTCGTAAAAGTTGAATCCATTTTTAAGGGCTGTCTATCTATCTCACTTCTGCTTCAGTCAACACAAGAAAACTTATTTGTTTACATTCCATTTCTCCTCTCCAAGCAACGTCACTCTGAAAATTCTGTGACCTTGAGAGAAATAGAAAGCCACTTCTTAACGATCTTAGTTCTCTTTATTTACATCCCTTCTAGACAGTGAGAATGGGTACAACAAAGGCCTTGAATATTCATCAATGTTCAGCACACAGACGCAAAGAAAGCGGTTGCTTGAAATATTACAGGAAAGAGGAGTAAAGAGAATTTGAAAGTGGTGAAAATAAGTTTAAGAATGAAACAAGAAGATTCAGGGAAACGTAAGAAAACATCTAAATTATCGGAGTGTAAATGAATAATTTTAAAAATATACTGCAGAGTCTACGTTTTTATTTACTAAAATCCGTTTCTTTCGGGAAATAATGTTCTTGTTTCTTTCCAACGAAATTATCACCTTAAATCGCTGATGTATGAGCCTTTCCGATTTGTTGCAGGTTGACAGAGAACTAGTTATCATGCTTGCATAATAAACACCAATGAAGACTAATAATATTAGTTCTAAATAGCACTGAATAACAAAAACTGATCATCAGTATGAAAATGTGGTTTTTGTCTCAAATATATTCTGTATTTTTTATTTCGCTTCTCTAAATATTTTATTTGAATAATATACATTACTTCCCGAACATATTATGAACAATGTAATTTTATGTGTTTTAAATTCATTTACCTCTGAATCGAGCTCGAATTCGCTGATTTCATACTTAGAATCAAATAGTGTTTGTGTCAAAAGTGTAGTATTTCAGTGTGGGAACTTATAGTTGTTTTATCTTAGTTGATCGATTTCCTTTGGTGCTTCTGCCAAAACCGGCATCAGAAAATGTTTAAGGGGAGGAGGATTTTAAAGAATTAAAGAAAACAATTTTATATTGAAATTATTTAAATAGTTTTATAATTTACATATTATTTTAATTTTCATTTTATAACGTGTATTTTATAAACAAAGTAATAATAAATTTGAAAATAAAACATCTATGCGATATTTTCAGTATTTCTCTATATTTTTTAATTTCACGTGTAGCATAGCAGTTTCTAGTTTGTAGTAAATTACTTCCACTTAATGTCGTCTGGATTCACTTTCTGGGAGGCCTTGATACCGACAATGGGCTGAAAGCAAGTTGTTCATTCGTTTGTCTATGTATAATGTGATTAGGACTAGTGCTTAAACAATTCAGATAATTTTCTCCAAGATTGATATTCCTCGTTCCATGTGGCTGAACTTGAGGCCCTACGAATTTGGAACCGACATTTTTTTTATTTTTGCCGGTATTTTAGATTAAACCATAACCTTTTGAAAATTGTATTTGAAACGACTCCAAATTTATGATTAATATTTCCTCGGATACCATAGAAAAACTTAAAAATGGCGTGTCTCATTTACATTCGCGTCGATTAAAGAACATTATTGTAACGTGTTCATTTGTAACCAGCAAATTGTCCCACAAAGCCGAGAAACATGAAACTCTGAGCGTTGTTTCAAATTAAGAGACAGGAAGACTGCAAATCTTGATACAATTCGGGTGATCATTTGTTTTCAGATGTGTGAAGTGGATTAATGATAATATATTCTCATATCGACGTGAAGTGAACTTTTAATTGAAGTATTTTAATGTATGTAACTATAGAAAGAGCTATTTGTAAATAGTTTGAGAGGGGGTAACAACTAGAAATTTATTATATTTGAAAAAAAAATCGTGGGAAGATATTGGAGATAGATATTGATCAGAAAAGTGAATGAGATGTTTGAGATATTACTTGCGTGGTATATCGTACATTTAGCCTATTCAATGTTTTTAAAGGCTGTTTTTACACCGGTTAATCTCTGGACAACGATATGCATTAACTTTGCATGTTACTGGCTAAGGAATAAGTAAATCGAAAACAATAAACAGTGAGGTAATTGCTTCAGAGGACAAATGTTGCATGAAAATCCCGCTGCTCATACCAGCACCACAGGATTTTATTCTAAATTATTTACCGTCCTCGACAATCCTTCACCGGGCTTTCGGAACAAGTAAACAAACACCCAAACAAAACATATAGACGAACGCAAAAAATAACTACAAACATTGTGCTTTCAATGCTGCTAGTTGAAATGTTTGATTGAGTGGAAGTTTCAATTCCCGCGTTCGGTGAGCAGTGAGTGAAGTGCAGAGGTCGGGAATAAACGGCTATTAGGGACTCATACCGTTTCAAAATGTTCGCATAATATTTAGCACCGGAAACAGAACTCAGTTACTGATGATTGTACAGTACGTTTTCAGATTTAAAAAGTTTTTTATAAATTTTATGGATTTTTAAAATAAATTTCCTGAATTTCAAACCTACGTTCCTACATTACGCAAAGAGTCTCTTTTTAAAAAAATGTTGCGTGGCCTTTAAAGATCTAATCTTTTTAACAGATTTTAAGATAAATATCTCTATCTTCAGCATTATACTTTTGCGTTTTCGAAAATTCAGGAAGTTAAATGAAAATAAGACCTGCACCATACTTTGCAATGTCCCTTGTTCTAACCGTAGAAAACATTTGATGAGAAATTTCGAGCCGTTGCAGAGGAAAAGTTTGTTTTAGTAAATTGCATTAACTTCAAACAGAAATACTGAAAAAACTACTCGTTTTTTCACAAAAAATGTACGTGACTTTTTTAAAGATCTGGGCACTGGTAACGAAAAAGTGGAAAAATCTTATTCCTATTTATTACTGTAAATTACTTCCTCTAACACGTTATGTTGCCAGAATCCAGGAATTGTTGGCCCCTGGTACCGAAAATTCGAAGTTCTTATAAAGTGAGACGTGAAAGTATAAAGTACGATTCGATAGATACTTAGCTGTTCGGGAGACGCCGCGTCCTGTGCATAGTTTCCAACGTTTGCGCCGTCACACTGCACCCTTATAGTGAAAGTCCATGCCAATTTCTCCCTGAGGTCTCAGTCTAACGTCTGAAAAGCTGACAATTTGCCTAAGACTAGGCTTCTCTCCGATAGCCAAGAATCTATTGACTCCGTCTGCGGAAGCCTGTGTTCTGTCTGATTAGAACATGCGTTAAGACTACTCGAAATGTTATACTTATTACTGAAATAATTTGCAATATACATTTTATCTTGATAAGATGTCTATTGAGAGTTAAGAAGGAACTATTACACGTTTGGAAAGATATGATCGCTAAGGATGCTGGTTTGGTTTATGGGAACGAGTCAGTAATATTAGCTGGCTTACAAGGCTAACAAAAACGCATTTGTTCTGGACGACTTAAAATGGCCCCCAAAATGCTAATGATATTTCCTTCTTGAGTGAAGTGAATATTAACTAATTAATTGTATAATGCTATATGAAGCTATGAGTGACAGAGTGGACTAGCCCATAAAATTGTTATTAATATTCTTTTGCGGAAGTGCAACCTTAAAGGTAGAGCTATCGACTGCGTACTGGAATAAGAACCTTTTGCAATCGATCTCTATATGGCGCCTCAATACTGCTTTTGCCAACTCGCATTCGGTGCACTCAATTGGAAGCAAAGTGGACTACCCTAAAGTTAGTTCACTTTGCTACTAATAAGATTGATCGATTGATTGTTAGTGATACCGGACGTGTCAACTACTGAGGTCATTTGTCCCGTAAGTGTAGAGCATGGTTTTTCATCGGGGGCGGGTAATCTTCTCCCGCTGGATGGCGAGATCCGGCGCCGACCTGCCGCCGACTAGCGGGGTTTTCCCTAAACAGGTATCTTTCACCAGCGAGGCACCGCCCCAGCTGGGACAAGGTTTTAGCCACCGACCAGTCTCCTGGCATCTGTGGTAGGGTGGTGCATGTTAGTATAAGTGTGTGTGTGTGTGTGTAGGGTGTGAGGTTAGGATAAGGAAGAGGAAGGAAAGATCGCTCGCGGTTCGTGACCCGTTTGTTAGGTCCGTCATTTGCCTGGTGTTGATTGGAGACCCACGGGAAAGTACCGATCAGAGCAGCCAGCCGGTAGAATTCTCTTCACGACAGCGATTGAATTCGACCTACCGAACAAGCCTCCGTCAGGATTCGAACCCAGGACCTCACGGCCATAGGCACTGCAGTAACATCAGTTGATGCACTGAGCCACCTCTCCCGGTCTGCTAATAAGAGTTCTCAACATTATATTCAAAGGCAAAACCATTCACGATATGGGTACTAATGACTCTTACAAGTTTATATGGAATGAAACCATTGCATCCAGAGGTCTTCAAGAGACAGGATCATGCCTTCTATATTACACGAGTATTAAGAACCAACACATATTATCCGCCAAAATTATCCTGGATGTCAGCGTGTAGATCCCACTACTCAACGGGCGAAGATCACCGCTATCTCCCGTGATAAAACATCCACTACACTTACAGAACATAGCAGTTGATGTGCCCGAAAACATGAAATAATCAGTCAACCTAAAAAAATCTGGACGTGTGGTGACTAATTGAACTCGAACTTACTACAGATCTGTACGTTACCTACACCTATTATTATGCACAGTTTTATATAAATAAACAATGATAAGAGTTCAAAGACAGATAATTGAAGAAATAAATAATTTTAAACAAAAGTTGATAGTAATATCCTTATACCCCAAAACTAAATTTGATAGCAACATTTCGAGAGCATAGCTGGACTTCTCATAAAAATACTATATAATGCTAAAGTTTGTTTGCCGCGAAACATGTTTTGATCATTTTTATTATCTGGAAAGGTGGTTGGGAGATCCTAGGTTCGAGTCCTGACAGTGTCAGGATTTTTGATACAAGATTGATAGCTAGGTCGAATTCAGTCGATGGAATATTCAAGCGGCCGGCTGCTCTGATCGGTAGTTTTCCGTGGTTTTTCGATCAACACTAGGCGAATGCCGGAGCGGTACGAATGGGCCACGGTCCGCGCGCGATCGTTCCTTCCTCTTCCTTGTTCCATCCTCACTCTTTACACATACACACTTACAGTTGCATTGATATCCACACATGTCGGGAGACCGGTCGGGAACTTAAAGAGCCTGTCCAGGTCGGGGCGGTGCCCCGCTGGTGGGATGGGAAAACCCCGGTAGCCGACGGTAGGTCGGCGTCGTATCTCACGATCCAGCGGGGGAAGATCACCGTCCCATTCCGAGGATAAAACATGCAATACACTTACAGGGCTAATGACCTTGGCTGTTGACGCGCCCTCAATCTTCAATAATTGTTATTTGCGAGTCACAGACCTGCTGCTTGTTTAGCCAGCCTGCCAGATGTGGCACGATTAATACACGGGTTCGATTGGTTCTAGTCTGGTGATAGACGTGTGGCACGTGAGCCACTGTAGCAGGCCATTGTGGTCAGCTTGGCCATAATTCGTGCATTTAAACACCGTTGCATTAGGGCACTGGCACTACTGAAATGAAGCTAGTTATAGCATCCATGATAGTGTGTTAATGGAACATTATTGCTTCAGTGTAATTATAATTATTTAAAACTCTCTTCGAGATTGCACCGTGTATTTCAACTATAATTCTTAGTGTTACTCCTTTAGTTACACAGATTGTTATTTCTACTTTTAGGAATTGTTCTTTCTTACGGGTCTTAAAGGAAGAAGTGGTCTTATTCACTGTGGACTTTGTGAGTTGTTTTCTGCCGCATTAGCTTTTATTTATGTTATTTATTTATTTAACATCGAAAACAGTAAAAACTACTGCCCTGGAATCTCTACCCTAACTCACAAACGTATTAAGTTGAATTAGGGATACAGCTATCAACGACCCTTTTTGGCAAGAATTGATAAGAAAATTGGCAAGAATTGATATACTCCCTATAAAAACTAGTTGCAAAAGCAAATCAGCTATTGATTTTGACTATTCCCCTCAACATGCCCTTCGTGTAAGAATCGACTTACTACCGCGAGAACATGGACAACGATAATTTGAATAATTATATTAAATATTATTTGAATATATTATAAAGAATTAGAGAAACTGGACAAACAAGCTGATCTAGAAGGGAGTCATTGATGCAGAAGTAGAGGAGCAATACTCGTTACAGACATGCGTAGTATTTTAGATATTTATTATTTTTTTTAAATTTCACACACTTCGGACCAGCGATGTATATAAATACATGTTTGGTTTTTAGTGCACACTCAGAAGGCAAACAAGGTAATATATTTGTATATCAATCATATACGAGTATGTTTTTCGTTCTCACCAAGCGCTCAAAATTGTGTCTCTCCTAGTAGTTTTTTAAGTTTTTTTCACATAAAAAAGGCCGTTTCTTTTCGGCTGTCTGAATTACTCCATTTTATCCCGAGTGTCCTAGACTTAAGTGTTTTCGCTTCTAATTTCCAAAAATTAGTTAATTTAGAGAAAGAGGAACAAATAGTGGTGAGATTTGCTTTAATTTTAAGGAAATGATTGTTTGTAATTTCCAACATGTCACCCTTGATTAGGTGCTTTATATCCAATTTTGCTATTATACAAATAATAGGATGAAGTTCGAAATTCTAAAAAAAACTTAAGATATTCAATCAACAAATAGCGAAATATCCACGAGCATGCAATATTTTGTTTATCGAGCAATAATGTTTCTTGTGTTATCAGAGTTATTGCCTTATGAATATGATATTCAGCGTCACTGATCATTAAATGGGATCCCTATTTGTGTCACGGAAATTGCCTTTTTTCCGCATTCTTTCTTTACAAATTAGGATTGCCTTTATCTGATTGTCTTCTCTTCTTAAACTCAACCTTTATATCCTGTACTGAACGTTCTTTGTTCTGTTTTTCTTTTTCCCGTGATTCTTCTCGTGTATACCACTTTTCCCACCAGGCTCCACAGTCCCAGCACCATCCCCATGTTGACGTGTTTCCACTCTGTTCACAATTCACGTTCCTTGTCACTTCTCTCCTTAGTGTGTTTTCTGCCCCCTGTTCTGTTATTTTCTTCCCCATTCTCCTAACGCTACCAATCGTTCATTGTTTATTCCAGTGGCCTCGAATCCTCTTTCTCTTCAGCGATTCCTTTGGTTCTTATTCTCTTCCTCCTTCATCCTTCCTTTAATCCCACTTCTTCGTGATTATTCCAATTCTTCACCTTTGTCCTCGTCCTATCACCCCATACTTCCTCCTCCTCCTTGCTCACCTCGTCCCTTCTCCCCATATCCACCACCGCTTTTGCCTCTCCTTCTCATAAGCATGTGTCTTATCTCCGTCTCTTGTCTCCAATCCCCACACTGGTTTCTCTTTCAGTCTTTTTACCCATCCGCGTTTATTTATTCTTGTTTTGTTTTTCATCTCTCTTTCGTTTCCTTTCTTTTCTCCTGATTCGTCCTTCGTCCTTTGCTCCTTTCACTTCCCTATTCTTCGCATTCCGGTATTTCCACCTCACGGCTGCTGTCGTAATGCTCATCTTCTCATTTATCTATCCTCGCATATATTCATTCTGAGTCGCGAAGTGTCTTCTCTCTCCTCTTTATGTTCCTCTTTTCTTCCGTTTCTCTTCTTTGTTTCTTCTACGATCTTTATCTCTTCTCTCTTACTCTTCCGTTCTTTCTCCTTGTCCTTCGTCTATTGTTTCCCTCTGCTGATGTCTTAAAGCTTTATCCTCACTCTGCGCTCTCTCTCTCTCTCTCTATCTATCTATCTATCTATCTATCTATCTATCTATCTATCTATCTATCTATCTATCTATCTATCTATCTATCTATCTATCTATCTATCTATCTATCTATCTATCTATCTACCTCTATGCTGTCTTTCTTGTCTATCCTCTGTTATGTTATTTTTATTTCCTCACTATTCTCTCTCCTCTCTTATCTTCTCTATCCTCCATTATTTCTCCCCTCTGTCTTATCTCTCCTTTGTTATCATTACGGCTATATCCTCCCACTCGTCTTTCCTCTCTTTTCTGTTTCGCTCCTCCCTCTCGCTCTTCTCTCCTCCATGTGTCCGCGGACCGCGCGCGCACTCTCTCATCATCCGCAACCGGTCGCGGATCCACGTCACCGTCGCGCAATGCAGTAACGCGGGCTAGCGGGCGGGCTGGCGGCGGCGGCGGCGGCGGCGGCGGCGGCGGCGGCGGCGGCGGCGGCGGCGGCGGCGGCGGCGGCGGCGGCGGCGTTGGCGGCGGGCGCGCGGCCTTGAGCGGCGCGGGAATGACAGGCGGAGACGTATCGCACCTGGGTACCCATTACCCCCGCTGACCCCGCGTTCGCCCCCTCCCTCCCTCCCGGCCGCCTCCTGCCGCCCCCTGCCGCTCCCGCGTCCGGCCGCCGCTACTGCTCCCGATTGCCGCGTAAACGCAGCTAATTGTCGTCCGCCTCATGTTAGATTGGGCGCCCCGATCGACTGACGTGAATAATATCGGAGCGGCGTGCCGCAACTGATAAATGTGCACCGTGAGACGTAAACGATTGTATTTTTATTGAGCGGGGACGAGGTTTAAATCATGTTGTTGGGCTTTATCTCCGGGTAGGAGACAGTAGATATTTTGTCATAAAGCGCGCAAAAGGAAGTGGAATGATATGTTGCGAACGTGAAGGTGGGAAATGTAGAATATATGGAAGTTCTTGGCGAAATGTTACCATCGATATAGTGATTCCTAAGCTATGAATTCTGAGAGAATTTTATTTACCGTAGATTTATTTCTTAAACTTCAAAACAAAATATTCGTGAAAACGTTCAGTAGAAATGTTTGTGTGGCATGCGTTCTGAGGATTTAGTATTTTTCAAAATTATTACCACGAGCGAATATATTATACATAATCATAGTTTCTAGCATTTTGATATCAAACGATTCTGATGTATGTTTTAATGTAAATTGCTGTGAGCTTTGCAACTAATCGACTAAGGTCTTACGCAATAGACATCGAGGATTTGTCGAATGTGGAGTGTCTGATGGTTAATGAAGAAGGAACCAGCAAACGACTGTATTATTAAGAACTGTAGTACAATGGTAAGTGAAGGAATATTTTTAGAGGTCGTTCATTTCTTTTATCGTAATCAAATAAACATGGAAATTATATTTGCTTTAAGTCTTATTATTAATCTGGAGATGCAATAATTCTCACACAATTGTCGTTAACTTATGGCTGATACAGTTCAAACCGGATTCTATATTCGGTTTAAGCTCGTGGTTACATGAATGAGGACCGCCATACATGCATAAGCGAAGGTCTCCAATTAAATATAATTGCAACTATTATTTTCCGTTAATATTTCCAATGTTTTTTTTCATATTTTGTTACAAATAAACCTACAACGATAAACACTTGTTGCCCGGTGTTGGTCTCGAATCGCAGTTCTAAGTTCGCTTTTTTATTTGTAAACCATCATCTTATGGCCTCGGTTACTGATCCTACAAACGAAGAGGGCTATTTACTATGTTTACAAATACAAAAGGAAATTTTCTAATATGCATCCCATAAGAATGTTTTGTGGTAACATTAATATTACAAATAAATATTTTATGAATCTGTGTTTAATATGAAACGTATTAATGTTAAGATTATTTTATCGATTTTTACCAAAGCCTAATCGCTGTATTTTAGCAATACATAGAACTAAAATTAAAATGTTTATATTCAGTTTATTTACTCACGTCTGAAAAGCACTTAATCTTGTTTTAATACAAATATCTGGAACACTTACCAGGTTGATGGTGGTTGGTCAATGACCCGTATTTAAGGGAGATTTCCACGCGTTGTGTGCATGGCTGGCAACCAAAATCTAGACCTCGGTCAGCAAAATCGGTTATGGCACTTCCACTCCACACAGTGGAGCGTATGTGACACAGTCATTAACAGAAACGTGAAGTAATACAACCGATATTCTATGAGAAATGACACGACTCTCATAAAGTATTGCGATTGTCAATACTACATTTCGCCTTATTAACTGGTTCTTATATCTCTCTCTGGCGCACGTTACAGGTCTGGTGCAGATCATATTTTTTCAGAATTATCAAGAATGACTGGTTTTCCTTTTCTTTCTTGATGCTTACGAAGCTGGTAATTCCTCATCGATGGTGAGTAAAACTGTAACATTAGCAGTATACAAAGTGTTCTTATGTTACAGTAGCAAATTCTTTGATTTCTTGAGCAAGATCAATCCAAAAGCATGAGTAGATAAATGGGTCCTCTGTTGTCGTATGGCAGTCACGTTATTGCCATACATAATCGAGAAAAAGAAAAAGAACTTTTCATCGGATGGCCTGTCACATTTGCAGATCCCATTTTGATAAGATTTAAACGAACAGAAGAATAGAATGAAAAAAAGATTTAAAGAAAGCAAGGCTTCGAGATTTAACGAATTTGATAGCAGATGAGGTGATCAATCTTCAACTGTCTCTGCCTTCAGATTTTTATGTTTATGAGAATTCAACATACGGATACTCTTTGCAGCTTCTAGAAAGAAAATTACTTCAGAGTGGTTTGTAGTGTTCTATAAGTATTATTTTTCTAATACAAAATTAAATTTCAAATATTTCTTTAATACTTTGGAAAAAATGTATTCTTAATGGTAAAGATAAATAAAAGTTAGTTTAAAACCTCTATTTGAAAACAATGATGTCAAAAATATGTTAACGTATAACATATATCCTATATATTAGTTTAAGATCAAGCTGTTGGATTTTAAAAAGAGCATTAAGCAGTCTCTAAAATTGTCCGTTGTAACAGTAATTTATCGTACTATTTACAGAGATGTACATTTTCAGACGTTTACGAGATTGAAACTACCATATTTTACTTACGAGATTAACCATATTATGGCTCATTGATTACAACTGAGATCGCACCATTATACGGAAATAATTGTAGCCCACACCAGATTCAAATGCCTTTTAAATCGCCTTCTTTTGATGGGATTATTTAAATTCAAAATTAAAAAATTGATATTAATTATTATAGATTTACACTAAGAAGGCAATTATACCGTAGGCCACTTTATTACCCTGTACTTCGGAGCACCTCTAACAGTCAAAAATTAAGATAAATGAAAAACATTTAGGATACATAATGGTTGTGCATTGTGCATAAGCCTATTCAAAGAAATTAAAACTCATGATTCATCATAGGTGTTGACCAACCGGACTTGTCACTAAGAAAAATATCTCCTATTACCAACAACATATATATTGCTACCCCCTTCATCAATGTATAACGCAAATCTACTAGCAATTGTATCACAACAAAATGTTGAGGGACATTACCAAAAGATGAATAATAAAAAGTTCAGAGTGGTGGCTAGGAAAGGCATGACAATTGAAAAATGCAATTGAAGCACAAGTAAAAGGAAAAACAAAATCGTGCTCAAGCTTAATTCAAGAGCGTGGACAAAACTCAAAAATGCTTCTACTAAATATGGGAAAAGACGCAAAAAGGAAGTTATTCGAAACTGACTCAAGTGTTTCTAAGTAAATAATGTTTCACTGTAAAAGTATGTATGATTTCCTGTGTTTACCATTCGTCAACACTGTGTGCGCTTTCCTTATTTATTTTTTTTTAATTTATTTATTTAGTCAAAAAAAACAGTCAAAAACTGTATGTGACGTATGGGGGAGAAAATCATTATTTCTTGTCCTTAATCGATTGAAAAATAAATGAAACGGGACAAAGGTACAAGATGCCTTTGCTACCGAAGATAGCCTTTTAAAATTTTCCACTTTTTATATTTTTCTCAAATATAACTTTATATTGGAATATATAATGGGACGTGATGTAACAATTGTAATGAAAACATTGTTAGGATTTCCTTGAGAACATAAAAATGATGCAAATTTTATACAACTAAATAGGAAAACATGCCTACAAAACAGTATCCCAAGAAACAACAGAATCCTCTCTATATAATTTAAAAAAATATAAACGAAATCATTAAAATATGAAAAAGTAGCACCCGTTTTGGAAACTGGAAGAAAAAATGAGCCAATGTGCATTCACATTTTGTAGTGGAATCCACTAGATGTCATGTTTACTCCATTCCAGTAAGTATTGGTATACATAGTCTTATGTCTTTGCCAACCGATCACAGAATTTGGAATAGGACACACTAAATTTGGAATAGGACTTCAATGGAGTAGACGTAACTTGGAGTGGATTCTACTACAAAATGTGACAAGGTGTACAAGAATTCCTGTAAATGTTAATTAATACAAATGTATGATCTTCTGGAGATGGAGAAAATGAATCTCCAAAACGTAATGTTAATAAAACTATAAGGTAATGTAATGTTAATGAAACTAATACGTGACTAATATTGGTTGCTTGGTTGTTTAATGATTTCGGGTGCGTCAACAGCTTAGGTCATTATTCCCATAAGTGTAGTGCGTGTTTTTCTCTCGGAAGATGGCGGTGATCTTCTCCCACTGGATGGCGAGATCCAGCGCCGACCTACCGCCGGCTAGCAGGGTTTCCCCCAACCAGGACTCTCCCACCACCATCGGGGCACCGCCCCAGCCGGGACAAGCTCTAAGCTCCCGACCGGTCTCTCGGAATATGTGGTAGTGTAGTGCATGTTAGTGTGTGTGTAAGGGGAGAGGTTAGGACAAGGAAGAGGAAGGAAATATCGCGTGCGGTCCGTGGCCCGTTTGTTCGGGTACTGCTCTGGCATGTTACATTATTAACAATTTCAATGACAATCTGTACCTTAAGTATATTAGAAGTTTCTATCTTCATCTTTAAGAGGCACACTTGTGTTAAAGATTCCTTCAGTTCCCGACAGCCTGCGTAAACGCCAATACGGAAGGAGACTGATGAGCTTGGAGCGTCGTCTGGCAACTGCGCGTTCTCATCGCGCAGAGAACACGGGAGAAAAGAACACTTGATCAGGTGACCTGTCGCTCGCACAGATTCCAATTTGTTAGCTAAACAAATTAACGTCACGCTAACTAAAACCGAAATTGGAAGAGCCTGAAGCGGGGATATCCCCCAAACACTTCAACCCACCACTCCCTCCTTTGTCTCTCCCTTTCTGCCAGGCCACGACAGAGCCTCGACTGGTCTCGTTTTCCTTCGACTCTTTCCTTGCCTGCTCCTTACGACGAAGTACCGCTCTCGTTCCAATTTTCTTCGTCGTCGACGCCGTCGCAATCGTAGTTTTCGTCGCCATGGGAATCCTTTTCGTCGTCGTCACTATCACAGTCGTCACCGTTCCCATCATACTTGTCATTGTCACCGTCGCAATTGTAGTAATCATTGTCATCGTTGCCTTCATTATCGTCATCTTTCTCTGCGCCGAAACGCAAAACACTGACTCAAATATGAAGCATTTTCGAAATATATAGGTCAATATCCAAGAATTCTATTGATCCAAGATCGTGAGGTCGCCGACAATGAATATATTGTAAAAATTATGTTGGAGAATAAGCAAATGTTCTGTGTTAAATAGCGGGGCAGAAATATCAAAATAATGACTAGAAATCATAGTAATGAGAATAATCTGGCGTAGGGAAGTTTTAAAATTACATTCAAGTTCAAATTGTCCTTAAATTTTTATGTACTCCAAGTAGTACATATTTTATGTACTCCATGTATAACTACAAAATCTAGACTGTCAAATGTATTACTCTTAATTAAGCTTTTAACTTAATTTAAGTTTTTAACATAATTTTTTAGGGACTTTATGCACCTAAAATACGACGGTTTTTTTCAGTAAATCACAAAGAATAAAGCTTTCACTTCAATGCAATATTTTAAATTTTTCGCATCTACTTCCCAGTAACAAAACGTTATGTAATACTCCAGAAAAAAAGGTCAATTTTTTGAAGTTAATGTGTTCGAAATTTCGAAACATGTTTTGTGGTTCCTTAATAGCGAAAAAGTGTTGTTATTTTCAGCCTCCCTCGGCATGTGTGACTCTCCATCTGTGGATCTATCCGTCTGTCCGCCTGTCCAGCCATTTGTGAACAACACGTGCACCTACATCATATACAGAATTTTCATTGATTGCAATAATATGCCCAGATCGACCTGGCTGCTGTGGCGACTACCCGTATTTGCCACCAGCAACTTCGTAAAAATATGACCAGTTTTCTACTGATTAATATTTATTGATTTTTGTGTTTAATTGTCGTTCATTATTCGTATCTTTTAATTAGAGACAAGGATTGGATAAATTAAATCAGACACGCATTTCACTTAAAATCCCATATATATTTGGATTCTATTAAAATGTTTTTACTACATGTACTACGTTTCAGGATAAGGTTTATCGCTTCTTCAGGTATAATTTTGTAAAAAAACCTATTTTTTCACAAATCCTTCGTGTCGTCTTTATCGTTTTATAAGTGATAGTTAGAGACCGGATTTTTATATAGTTACATATACTTTGTCTTTCTACTTACCGTTCTCAAATTAGTAATCTTGGCGAATCGTCCCCGTCCTAACACAATAGTCATTTTTTTACATATTTTTACATATTTGTCACTATATTACATATTTTACATATTTTGGTATTTTAACGAAATATGTTTTATTATATTTATTTCAATTTTGTTTATAATCAATCAATTCAATAGATCTGCAATCAAGTGTCTTATTTTGGTGGCAGAATATCTTAACATTACATGCATTACGCTCACATTGACTAACAATGAGTTACAAAAACAGTAGTTAATTAAACATATTTTTTATGGAAAGAAAACTGATTTACAAAATCTGCATTTTTTTCGTGCATTATTACTGCGTGCTGACTCCTTTACAAAATCTGCGTCCATGTGAAGACTTGTGATGTTCTCACAGTCCCGCGCGTCTGCTTCAGTTATCTCAGTGGCGGGAAGTGCGCTTAAACGACTGAGATCATTTTCACCTTTAGGTGTGAAAAGTATCACTGACATGGCGGATCGTGACTTTTAACCTTAATTTTGGAGAAACTTTGGCGATCGCCAAGTGTAACATTCAATGAGAGTGCTTCACGTTGCAATGATATTTGCTGGTCGTAGATATCACTAGTTTGTACTGCGACCCACCCGTCCGACTAGCTCAGAATGGGGGGTTTTCTGGGTGAACGCAAACAAAAAAAAAATTATAAGAATGGCGGGGTTCAGGGTCGTGCAGAACGTTGTGGATTGGATGCAATTACTTAAAAAACACAAGGAGAATCACTTTTCACACACTCAAATATATTCTATAAAAGTTTTGCTGTTATTACAATTACACGAACCAATCAGAAGATAATTTAAATACACACTGATCATAAAATGCTGAAAGGAAAAAAAAACACAAAACACACTAATCACTATATACAAGGTTTCTTTCTCTCTCTCTAAACATTCAATTACAGTTACTACTTTCTTCAATCATGAGAAAGGTTTAGAAATGTCTACTTTTTACAAATTAACAAATTCTACTTAAACATCAAGTCTGACAATTCTGGATTGATCTTGTCCGTAATAAATTACTCTCTCTCTTTCAACAAAACAATTCTGAGAATATCTGTAACTGATTACTCCTTCATTTTCTAGTTTTACCAGTTATAACTGTACATTTCCAATTTTCTTTTGAAAGGAACGGTTGATTCTTTACTCGCGTGCTAGGGGTGGAAAGGAATTGTAATTATACTTTTCTTATCGTTAAGTATGACAAATACGTCTCCCCCTCTTTTCTACGCCAAGACTGCAACCTAAACTTTCCTTCCAATATCTAGAAACTGTTCGCTAGGCACGACCTTACGTTTTCGCTTCTCGGGTGCGACGCGAAGCTCCCAGCGGCGTGGCCTTGAAGTAACCAACCTCGGTCTGTGGACGCCGTCCCCTCCACAGAACTGCTCGCTCTTCCGTCGAAGTCTCGTTGTTCATCAGCACGTGCCCACCGTCTCGTATTCAGTTGAAACTCTTTTCGTATGCTCAGATAGAATTGTATTGGCGACGAATTCTTTTAAATTGAGCACTACAGATTTACAAGAGCCACTATTACGACGATAAACGAAATTAACGAGAGAGAAAAATAAACTGAAAATAGTCTTCTTGAAGAGTTTTTCATAGAATGCCTTCCTGTAGTCCGTTGCAGCACAAGTTCCCGTCTTGTGGTCGGCACATCCGAACTGGTCCGCTGTTGTCTAGAGAAAGAACGACTTTTTCTCCGTCAACTACAGGGCTCGCCCGATCTAACGTGGCGATCTCTATTGATCTCTTTAGGTAATTGTTACCTTCTCATATCATTCCGCGTTGGCGCGCGTTCAAACAGCTGGTCTCTTGTTCAGGACATTAATGTGACCCGCTTTCCGAGGCTTCGGGGGAAACGGATGGTCACAAGATGACGAAACTAGGAGTGAAGAACTACGTAAAGAGTTACTAATATTTAGTGTTGAGAAGGTCAGTGACACTAAAATGAACTGGTGCGTTATCTGGAGCGAATGAGCAGAAGCCGAATTCCTCAACTGGCAAGGGACTACAAACCAGCCGTCCGATGTTCAGTCGTCCGACAAGACGGTTTCCAGAAGAGGCAGCACTGCCTAATCCGTAAAATGAAGATACATAAATTCAGCAAACGTTACTGAGATACTTAATTCATGGAAAATAACCCAATGTCAGATTAATGACGCATATAAACGGCATGTAAAAGAACCTGAAGCTACAAAGACGATTTTGAGCAAAATTTGAAGATGACTTTCCTGTTCGAAATAATATTTTCTTTCGAGGCCAAACCATATCGCGATTAGAGGTCTACACCGCATGGCGCAGTGTCTGGTACTGAGAAAGCAGAGGAACGAAATTCTCCAATGGCTCACGAAGATCGTTTGATCTTTCCAGGACATGCTTACAGCCTAATCTATGTTGTTGGTAAAAATTGTGTACGGATGATGCTCCAATCTGATGACAACATGAGTCAGAGAAATGGGTGAATGGGACTCGCAATGGGAATCGACCCGAAACCAGAACCACCCAGCGCTGGCTCCCAGACATGGTTTCCTTTTCTATGTCCATCACTTCCTTACTTGTATTTACGAAAAGGACCAGAAGGCTCCTACCCTCACGGACCGAGGAATATTGTATTAGTTATTGAGTGGACATCCTGATCTGCGGTGAGTAACAAGTTTCAGCGGACCACCATAAGACATTTGACAATTATTATTTGATACTGAATTTCAATTATAATCACACAAGACAATGTAAAATAAAAGCATTAATGGTAGAATGACTGGTTTCTTGTGCAACGGGAGTTTATAGAGCGATTCATCAACGATGGTGTTGCGAGGGCACTTTATGTTCTTATAAACTGCACTGTAGGTGCGGTTTATAAGAACCGCACACTAACTGTAGGTGCGGTTCCTGCACTTCTCGACGGGATGTCACGTTAACGTAAACGGGGAAGCTTGCAGTTTGTTAACTTTCACGTTTACGTCTCATGATACTGTAGATATTGCGTCGTGTCATGCCCTGACGTCCACCGCGACCTCGTTTCTAGGCGCGTTTATTTTATAAAATAGAGCTTTTGTACACAGAAAAACTTTTCTTTCGCACTCCCCCTTCAGAAGGTCATAACTACGCACCCACTTTAGGCCCGGCA
Organism: Teleogryllus occipitalis; assembly: GCA_011170035.1. Lineage (NCBI taxonomy): Eukaryota > Metazoa > Arthropoda > Insecta > Orthoptera > Gryllidae > Teleogryllus > Teleogryllus occipitalis. The sequence goes on along the minus strand of BLKR01001810.1, from coordinate 195,128 downwards.
AGGTACTTACCTGACGACCCGGCCACGTGCCAAGAGCCATCTCACCTGCGCGCCCTGAGAAATTTAGCTTCTTTTACGCGTAAATTCGTGTATTTTCCACGCCCCTGAGCAGCACCCCTCTATGCACCAGCCCCGTGTCCCATCAAGCTCGCCCCGCGAACAACGCCACATCACGCGCATTAGCTTGCTACTAATTACAGAGGAATTTTACGTGCACGTTCGGAGTTATGGTAGAATGACGCGTCGCACTCGACATCAATACAAATTACGGAAGAAAGGAAGTCAATCGTCCTCCACGACGTACCCGGTCCGTGCAACCCCTTTTCGACTGCCCCGTCCAGGAGTATGTCATCAGTAGACGAGGGATTTCCCGATCCTATAGAGTTGCGTTAACAACCGTGGAAATTCATTCGCACAAAAGCAATCCTACTTCCGACCTTTCGGTCTTCTTCCCTACTTTTGACTACCTTCCCTACTCTTGACCTACTTCCGAGACGGGCATGCTGCGAGTGACGAAGGAAGAAACGCGACGAACAGCCAATTATGATGTAGAAGAACGAAGGAGAGTTCTAGAAGCTAGACCATGTGATATCGGCAGCAAATCCGAAGTGTAGGCGCCGATGTGAGTCCCGCGTTGCGCAATTCCTCAAATTTGATTGGACGAAAGGATAAAAATGATATGCGAACGAGACTGCGCGGAAGAGCAGGGTTACGAGGTAGGAACTCTTCGCTGAGACCAGCAGACCGATACTTGACTCAGAGTGGAACAGACAATTTTCTGACATTGAGCAGAGCAGACGAAATTGAGACGTTGAGCTGAGCAGACGAAATTGATACTTTGAGCAGAGCAGACGAAATAGAGACTTTGAGCGGAGCAGACGAAATTGAGACTTTGAGCAGAGAAGACGAAATTGAGACTTTGAGCAGAGCAGACGAAATTGATACTTTGAGCAGAGCAGACGAAATTGAGAATTTGAGCAGAGCAGACGAAATTGAGACTTTGAGCAGAGCAGACGAAATTGAGACTTTGAGCAGAGCAGACGAAATTGAGACTTTGAGCAGAGCAGACGAAATTGAGACTTTGAGTAAACAAGACTGCAGAGAGAGACAGAATCTTGACTGCATCACTTCAACTTGGCCGGCAAGTTCTCGCCACTAACTTATTCTCGCGACCTGAATTTTTCGGGATTGCTTGTAATTCTTGACGTTACAATATTCACCATTCTAAGCTGTTCCAACAAATATTAAGACAAGTCACATGATTAACCTTACATTTCTAGTGACCTTTTGTGTTCATGTAACCTTTATTTTTTGTTTAAGAGTTCTTGTACTGCAGGAAACCACACAGCGCAAACCTCTAATTGGCAATCACGTGGTCATTTAAACTTTATCTGTGTGTGTTGCGTTTTGCTTCACATTGCCCTTCTAAAAAATTAAGAATGTCAATGAAAGTTGTTTCGAATTTTAGCGTCAGAGAATATTGTTAGCGCTAAATTGCCAAGACGGCACAACCTGTTGTTTCTCACATACTATTGTTTCTAATACGTTATGGTGAGCAATGTGAAATTTTTGGTTCATCCCGAGAGCAATGTGATGTTTATACTCACTGAAAAGTTACTCATTTATATCTAATCGGTTTGACATTTGTTAATTTATGGGGCTAGTTTAGCATTACCACTATAATCCAACGTTAGAAGTTGGAATATTTCAATCAACGTAACGTTCATCGTGCTCGCAACATGACTAGAAAAATCAGGTGGTCTCTGATTCCTTATTTTTATCATATTAAGGTATTTCTCGAGAGTAATGACACAACTTTTACATGTGCACAGGCTCCGAAATTGGTGCTTGATGTAGGATACGGATGTGATGCGTCCTTCATGCTGTATGGAGAGTCTTTGCAAAATGGGACAAGGATAGTTTAATAGAGAAATTCCTATATTTTATCGTTTGAAGTGTTAACAGCGTTTTGTACAAATGTACATCATTTTGGTTCTAAAACTGCAATAATGCAGTTCCGAAGTGTCAACTCACAGTGAGTTCCCAAACCGTTTTATTTTCAGTTGTTTAACTGCAACTGTCCTCCAACATGAGTGGCATCATCGGAAGTTCGCAGCACACACTGTCGTCGCAGTTGGAAACAAATTCCGTTTATTGTTATTACGTAACCTGTATCGTTGACGATACAAATTGCCTTATTAACCTGATAATTTTGGAGGGTTACCGTTTTACGAAATACTCTACCGAAGAGTTATAATGCTCGTATAGGCACAAGCTCAAAAGTGGGATTCGTATCGTTTACAACACAGTGTTTCACTGTGTGAAAAAACTTTCAAATGATTGATTTTATTATACAATTTTATCACTTTCTAACGTTATAGCCAGGTTTAAAGGGTTGATTGATTTTCATGCTTTAGTGATTATGATGTTATGACATGAAAGATAACGAAGCAACGTTGGAATGAAAGGAGGTGAAAAGGGAAAACCTTCCCTGCAAACGCTTTGGTTCACTATAACCAGAACCGATTCACCAGATTAACCAGAGCCGAGCCAGAGAAGTTCACTATAACCAGAACCGATTTATTTTCTTCTTCTGAATATAATTACTAAATAATATGTTTTTTTTTGGGGAAAATGTATATTTTTTGGTTGATAGGTATGAGGAAATTTATTTTGATTGAATTTTAAACAACGCGTGGTTTTAAGCGACCGAAAAACGATTCAATCGCTATCAGGAGGAACTGTCACCCTTTCCTCCTTCTGCATGTTAATTGTCCGTTCCCTCGGCCAAAAGAGGAAACCTTTTCTTATCATAACTACACAATACGAGGTGCATATCCGCGATTCTCTTACAATCTCTCTTACTTATGGGCTTACTCATAACCCAGTAGAGCTCGCGACGAATTTACGAACACAAATACTTGCACTGGGCATTGAGACCCAGACTTCTTTTTGTTTCTATGGGAAACCATGGAAATTCTATAGTTCCCAAATTAATACATATCATTTATATAGTTGGAGTTATGTATTTATTACACATAATCATGGAGAAACGATTCATAAATTGAAAATAATTACTATGTATGTGTTATTGTATAAAAAGTGAAGTTTAACTTTCGCAAAACAGCGCCAAAATTATTTAACGCTATAGCTTTCTGATGGAAAGATATTCTTAAACTATTTCAAAAAGTATAAACAAAAGATCTTGTTAATATTATTTATTGTGGATACTTTATTTATCTTTTCTCAGGCACCTTTGGGAAAGAACAAAAATAATGGTTAATACTGCACAACCAGAGAGCTCAACTCTGACATGTTCAAGACTCAGATTCTTGAAAATAGTTGCATCTAAACTTCAATTAGAAATTACGAAAAAATACAAGCCATTGACATTCGTCATGAGTTCATAACATAAAATGTGTCGAATTTCTAGCGTAACTGTAAATGGCATACATTTAAATCATATCTACATCCTTCCTCGTCACTACCGCTTTTTTTTTCAAGATGTTTTCATCTTCCCTTTCGTACAAATCTTCTCATTCGTCTTCATCTATTCAAAGGTATTTCATTTGAATTGTCTTCCTGATAAAGATACAATTCCATAAATATAAAACATAACTCCGAATGTTATAAAGTTAGTAGGGGAGAACGGGGTAATCACGGTCAGCGGGTAATGACGGTCAGAGTGTTTTCTGATCCTTTGTTGTTCACACAAGCATGAGGAACGATCTGCCATCTAGCGGTATCATTTGATACTACGTTGGAATCCATTTTGAAGCATTCGGTTGCTAAGCGCGGTGCTGGGAGACTGTTTTCGTATTTCAGTGTTATTCATCTAATTTTTTCGTAGAATATTTTAAGATCGTGATTTGAATTTTTAGCTGTTGTTTCCAAGAAAACTCTCCTGTGAAAGGTAAGTGGTATCAGGCAGCTAAATATTGTGCGAATTCTATCATACACAAGATACGTTTCATACAACAAGATATTTTCCCGCGTGTTGTCATGTAGGGCAATGGCGGTCAGTTGACCGCCATTACCCCATTATAAATTCTCCGTTATCTATTGGTTTGATATTACTTTCAGATGCCAAGAAATTGGAAAAGAAAAACTGAAAAAGCGCAATGGACTGCAGAAGACTTTTCCAATGCTGTTGCGTGTGTGGAAAAAGGTGTCAGTCAAAGGCAAGCTGCTAAAACGTATGGAATACCTTTTAGTACTTTCCAGCAAAGACTGAAGAATTTAGCGGTGGGTGGTCCCTCAATGGGAAGAAAACCTGTATTTACACAGGAACAAGAAGCAACTATAGTTGCAAATGTTGGGACCTTAGCTAACCTGTACTATGGATTAACTCCTTTGCAGCTTCGGAAATTGGTTTTCGAATACGCTGAAAAGCTACAAATAGATCACACATTCAATAAAACAAAGCGTCTTGCTGGAAAGGATTGGCTAGAAGGTTTCCTGAAAAGAAATCCTACCATTTCAGTGCGAAAACCTGAGTCTATAAGTATGAATAGGCTAAGAGGTTTTAACAGAGACGAGGTTAACATCTTTTTTGTTAATCTGGAGAAAGTAATGGGGAAATATAGATTCCCTCCTCACAAAATTTATAATGTGGATGAGACAGGGATCACAACTGTGCAAGAGACCGGAAAAATAATTGCACCAAAAGGACAGAAGAGAATTGGAGCCGTGACATCAGGGGAGAGAGGCAAAACAACAACAGTTATTTGTTGCTTGAATGCGGCTGGTGGCTACATTCCTCCCATGTTCATTTATGCTCGACAAAGGATGACTCCTAATCTCGAGACCAATGGATGTCCTGGAGCACTTTATACCTGCTCAGTAAATGGATGGTCCAATGAAGCACTGTTTCTTGTTTGGCTACAACATTTCAAAACACATGCAAAACCCAGTAAAGAAGAGCCAGTTCTTCTCATTCTGGACAATCATGGAAGTCACATCACTTTGGAAGCATATAACTTTTGTCGTGACAACAATATTGTAATGCTATCTCTACCCCCACATTCTTCACATCGCTTACAACCTTTGGATGTTGCGTTCTTTGGTCCATTAAAACGGGCATTCAACAGAGAGTGTGATCTACTTATGAAGAGCAAACCTGGCGAACACATCACAGTTTATAATTTGGCTGAGCTCTTCAAGAAGGCATATTCTACTGTTGCAACTATTGCAAAAGGAATATCTGGCTTTCAATCCACTGGCATCCATCCAATAAATCCGGAAGTATTTTCAAATGAAGACTTTTCATTTGATAATGGAAATGAAGAGGAACTTGGCAAGACGCCAACTGAAGATCCTGTGAATGGAGAGGTTTCCTTTCAAGAAGTGTCACCAATTCCACAAATACGTAGATCTTCAAAAAACACAGCAAGAAAGCAACACTCTACTATATTGACAGAATCACCACAGAAAGTCATGCTGGAAGAAAAACGAGCAAGAATGCTCCAACGCCAGCAAAAAAAATGTGTAAAACGCAGAATTTCTGATAAGTTCAATGTTGGAAAAGTTAGTAGGCCCAGTAAGAGAGACAAGTTGCAGGACGATTCTTCGGAGTCTGATGTAGATCTAAACAACCTCTGCCAGGACTCTTCTGATGGGGGCTGGGAGGAAATGAGCAACTATGATGAAAGTGATGGTGAATCTACACAACACAATTTCAAACTTGAAAAAAAAAACAATATTAATGAACAATGATTTTGTTGTTGTTACAGTTTCAAATGAAAAAACTGAGAAAAAGTTTGTGGCTCAGGTATTAAATGTGGAAAAAAATATAAAAGTAAAATTTATGCGTGCATACCGATGCCACAAGGATATTTTTGTGTTTCCAGATGTGGATGATATTAGTGTTGTATCAAAAGCTGACATCACTGGTAAACTTCCTTGCTTTGAACATTTGAGATATGGAAAAATTAGGTTCATGTAATGTATTTTGGTGACATGTCATGCTATTTTTTTAGACTAATGTTTTTCAGCATTAAATATATAAGATATAACAAAAAATGGATTATTGTTTAAAAATCCCCTCCTTGACCGTGATTGCCCGCTCCTCTGACCGTCATTACCCACCCCTTGGGGTAATGGGAGTCAATGTTGTATTTGAAAAAAACCTTTCATTAATTTGTAACTATTAAGATAAAAGCACCCAAAGTCTCAGTTAACAAAGATTTTTAAATAATTGTTAGATTACAACCAAAAGCATTGAAATATATTAGTATTAATAGAAGTAACTACTGATATTTCTTAGGTGACCGTGATTCCCCCATTCTCCCCTACTACAAGTGTTAAGGGTAAATCTTCATTGAATAGTAAACACTCACTTAGAACTATGTCCACATTCTGTCCACATGATTGCAACGGGTGTACAGGTTCCACCCCATCTCAAAATATTTACTCCCAAAACCCATTAGGAACATGACATCGTTTATAACGCAATAATATAACTAGAGATAATAATACAGGAAGATACTAGGAACAATAGATTTCTATCGCGCAGCCTTCTACTGAAGAAACAATAAACTGATTGATCTGAGTCTCAGACCCAGCGCGAGCCTAGCCGGAATAATCACGTTTAAATCTTATTTTAGTATCAATCTACGTAGAGCATAGTAGTGCAATCGGAGCATCATAGTGAAGGTTGGACTAGTTCTTTGAAAAGAAATTTAAAAAAGTTTTAAAAAAATCACCATCAGTGGCCCTTTGGAAAGGTTCGCAAATACAGAAAATGTTCAAATTATATTTGCACTAGTCATACCTGAAAATGTGAAAATATTTAAAACAAAGTAAATGATTGTAATGTATTGCTAAATGCAAGTTGCCAGTGGCGTAGGCTCAATGGATGTGAGTGATGCGTCGCATCCCCAAGTTTTTCGTCTCTTTTAAAACTTTTATTGAAACTATTTTTCTATTCTTCAAGAACATCTCTCTGTTCCGTTTGTACTTTTCGTTTTTTCCCCATGCGCTTTTCGGTAGGCGTCTGTCCTCTCCATGAATATGACAGGCCGAGAAACATCCCTTCGACAGCTTAAATTCTTTACCGAGGTCAATGAACTCTCAACATATGCTGTGTGCAATTTGCGAGGTTTCGGCCGATGGTGATGCGACACTGTCTGTCGTATCTCGGACTTCCCATTTGCGCTTCTGTATTCCCCCTCCCAAAGCTTCGCCATCGCCTCCCAGTGGTCACGTGCTAACGACTGTGGCCTCCATGGGTTGGGAAAAAAAGAAGGAGTTTGACCACACTACACATGCATGCGCGTATTATTGTTTTGTTTATTATTGTCAGCGCAAGCAATGCACATTAGCAATTCTCAAAGAAGGTACAGTAGGAATTACGTCGTAATGTTAATTGGTTTACCTTTGTAGAAATCACGACCGTTAATAAGTAGTAGGATAATGGATCACGGGATCGGTCAATTAATGGATTACACTAGTTTGCCAAGTTTCGGAATATTTTATTCCATCATCAGGGCTTACTAATACATATACTGGTCCAACATAATTTTCCTCCACAGCACAACTCCAATACAGAGTTGCTGAAGCACCCACGTCCATAGCAGGTCCGACCATGGCCACGGCCCGAAAGAAAGTGAGCAAAAGCAACTGTCAAGAAAGAAAGTGAGCAAAGAAACTTTCTTTCGGGCCGTGGCCATGGTCGGACCTACTATGGACGTGGGTGCTTCAGCAACTCTGTATTGGAGTTGTGCTGTGGAGGAAAATTATGTTTGACCAGTATGTGTATTAGTAAGCCCTGATGATGGAATAAAATATTCCGAAACGTTGGCAAACTAGTGTAATCCATTAATTGACCGATCCAGTGATCCATTATCCTCCTACTTGGTTTACCTTGTTTAATCCGTAAAACTGATGGCATCCCCGCGATCACTGAGCAGGAGACGCCACTGATATTTGCCATCTGTTCCGGGTGTGGCGTGTGTTGCAGCGCGGAGGCGTGCCGGCAGCGCGTGCACCTGTCGCGCCTGCGCATGCGCGAGCAGCTGCTGCGGGAGCTGGGGCGGCTGGAGCGGCTGCAGCCGCGCGCCGTGCAGGGCGTCCGCCTGCACCGCGTCATGAGCGCGGGCCTCCGCCCCGCCCCGCGCACGCCCCCGCCCCCGGTGCCGCCCCCGCCCCCGCCCGCCGCGCGCCGGCGCCTCGAGGCCCTGCTGGCCCAGCGACCGCTCTTCCCAGTCCACTGACCCCAGCCAGGAGGTGTTCGGAAAGTAAGTGTTGAGGGTAGACGGGCGCGCCAACTGGTGTGCTCATTAGTCCCGTGAGCAGTGGTGGTTGCTCCTTAAAGGCTCTAAGAGGCGGCGCCCTCCCCAGAAAAAAACAACTTCCGGAAAAGTTACGGAAAATATTAAACTTGCAATAAATCGACTCCACTATTTTGTGCAGATCACCAGCGGAATTTTTTAAGACGAATTTAGTTTTAAGTACCCGATTAAGAGAAAGCTAAATGTTTTTGGAATGAGTCTTATCGTGGACTCTCGTGAGTCCGTCCGTAGGTGGTGTATGAGCGGTAATGGAAACTTGAGGAAGAGTGGGGGTTGTGGGAGTTGGGTGTGAGCAGCGTGCTGCTATTAAGTTTTGTTCGGCAGAGTCCGCGGCTATTAAATAAGATAAGAATACCGACCCTTTCATAAGATTTCATAAATTAGTTTTGTTTGCAATTTTTTTTAAACTATTATTTTTGCATGACCACAATTGTTTATTCCGTTATCAACGTACAAGTTGTCTTGGTCATGGATTTAACTCCCGAGACGTGCAAATCGGTTGTACTCTGCCTGCTATAGTTTTCCTCGTTCAATAAATATTTTGAAGAGGTAGAATGTAAGTGATAGTTTGGTCATACATGCCGCCCCTAACTCGCAACTCACCGAGCACCACTGTCCGTGAGTGTAGTGCGTGTTGCAGCCAGAAAGTGGCGGTCTTCCTCCCTCGCTGGAACGTGAGATCAGCGCGCCAACCTACACATCCCCCTGCGGGATTTTCACTGCAAGTATTCCCTCAGCAGGGAGCCGCCTCTTCCAGGGCAAACTCTAAGCTCTCAACTCCTCTCCTGTGGCAGTGAAGTTCATGCAAGTGTAAGAGTGTGTGTAAGTATGGGGTGAGGATAGGACAAGGAAGAGGAAGGACAGATTGCGCGCTGTCCGTGGCCCGCTTGTTATGGTACTGCTCCGGCATTCACTTGGTATTGGTCTGAGAAACTACGTAAAACTATCTACTATCAAAACAGATGGTAGCTAGAATTCTCCTCTAGAGTCTAGTTGAAATTGATCTAGCTGTCACCTTCGGGCAGATCTCCCCACTCTTCCCTTTCATGGCGTCAGTCCTCTCCTCTGTTCTGTGCCCCGAGAAATCCACATCGGAATCCTCAAGGGGCATATCTAGTGACACCCAGAAGAGTATACTGTGGTTTTTTCACAGTTGACGTTTCGTCAGCTGTTCGGCCAGCTGTGACGTGCAAGCTCCCGATTGGACGTCACTACATATCGTGACGTTTAAGCTCCCGATTGGAGAACTATCACAGCTGGCCGAACAGCTCACGAAACGTTAAATTCAACTGTGAAAAAATCGCAGTATAGCAAAACGGCGCCCGAACGCGTACGCGCAGTACAGGTAGGTACAGTACCTGTAGGTCGATGACGGTGCCGGGGGGAGGGGACACGATTGCGGACGCCGAGTGGGAGAGCTTATTGCTCATCTTTTACTGCCTGCAGTATAATTTGAGCTTGTGAACTTGAAAGCTCCCGCAGCCATGGACCCAGTCACCAAACCCCCTTCTTTTCCCTTTGTACTATGTCTATCCTATGACGATGAAAGCCGACTGTACTCTTTTCAATAATAATAATAATAATAATAATAATAATAATAATAATAATAATAATAATGTCACACACCGGTCATATGCAATATTAGCTGCCGAAACAAACGGAAGTTATTAAAAAATGAAATTTATAATTTTGCACGAGATTTTTTAGCTTCAAACTTCCGTTCGTTCAGTCGTGGTTACTTGCGATAAACGATGGAACCATACGAACGAGCTTTTAACCGCTTATCGCCGCTACAGCCTTGCGTTGAATGTAGGGGGCATTGAAATTACATTCATTGGATTAAGTGAAAGATAACCACACTTTTACATATATTTTTTATTTAATAAATATACTATTATAATTGCCAACAAGTATCAAAGAACGTAAATTCTAAGTAAGACATACTTTGAAATACATCACAAAAATTAAAAATATTTAACGTGGTGCTTTAATACCAAGTAGGCGTATATATTTTGTACTCCAAGTGCATTAATTAAGCACTTATCAGGCCTGTGAATCGCACGTAGATCGTCAGATAAAGCAGTCCGGTGGCAAAGAGTAGCGATGAGCTGTGGATAGTGTGAGGGCACCATTCGCAATAATCCACATATTAGTGATATTTTAGAGTAACTTTCACTTTGTTTCCATGGCTACAATTTTGCACAAGAACTGTATACGAACTTAAAGATTACTGAAAAAATCAAGGCAGAACACGGCAGACCATTCCCTCGTCATCCCGTGATATTGCTGAGGCAAGGTCTGACTCCTTTAGTTCCATGAAACGGCGAGCTACGCACAGCCAGGCGTCCAGTTGCTACGATCTAATGAGGCTGATGGCGGGCGGCTGCTGTTGAGACTTCCGAAAACGTCGGCTAGGCGGCGTATGAGGATAGTGTTCTTCAGCATTTGGATCAATGTTATTTATTAGTCTAGTATAACCAGGCGCGATGGCGTAAGGTAAGTGGCGCGATGGCGTCCGATGGCAGGCGATCCCAGGTGCGGTGGTGTAAGACCTCGTCCCTGCTGCAAGGTCTCTACGCGCCTGGTGCATGCAGTACTACGTTAAAGGGAATACCAATACGAAGGATTAATTGATGTTTTAAAATCGTAGGTTCTTCCGGATGGTGTGCGTGCCCTCGGCTGACCGGGTGCTAGCAAAAGACACACAGGCTGAGCATCTCAGCCATGAAGAAGGCCACGGGAGGATGACCGGAATGTCATCTCAAAACTCAGCGTGCCTAAGACAACCGGATGCAGACGTAATTTAATCTGGTTTCCAAGAATCAGATACGTTATGACCGAGATACAAGATGAGAACGACGACTAAAAATGAACAAATAGTTTCGGTCAAGTGATATAGTGCAATCGTGGAGAATTTCAGGACATACTTTTAGAATCCACTTATCATAATGTCCACCAACTTGTGCGTATTATTTAATTTCATGATTACTGTAAATTTGAATATCGTGTCTGACACTTTCAAAATTCCTCTCACTCTTCCACAGGTCATGCAGGCCCTGAGCGTTGGACTGCGAAGGTTGAAAATGCGCAAAGATGTAGCCTACCCTTGTTGAATCAACCTGGCCGCCAATACGTCTTCTGTTTCTCAAGACCTCAACAGTGCACACGACACCACTAACAATTACTTCCGAGACAAGGGTCTCGCTTTGCAAACGCGTCCGAGAGTGTCCAGCTCGGTCATTGCTAAAAACCTCCAAGTATTCATGCTCAATTTAATCACATCCAGATTTCGCTGCGATAAACTTCTCTCGCAATTTATTCCAAGTGAATGAGTTATTTGAGTCTCTTATAATAATTTGCGTCGCTGCCAGCTATTTAGTTACTGCAATGAAATTTTGAGACATTAAAAATTGTGAAGTTGAAACTCGTGATTCGATTTGTGGTTCTTGTGTGAGAAACCTAATATTAGTGCATTTACAATGGTTTTTTAAGAAAAAAAATTGAATCGTGTGCATGAATATGTAAGGGAGTGTGCTACTGTTTGTCTTTGGTTGAAAAGTACAGATTTTCTCAATTCTATGTCCATCCACCAAGGTAATGTGTCGCAAATGGTGAGAAATTTCTAAAGAGCCGAAGGATCCGCAGTCGCAAAGCACTGAAATCAACAAATGGACCCCCTCTACCTTTAGACTTAGGATTCTGCTGCACAGAACTATGCCAGCAGGCCTACGCTTCTCGGACGTCTGGATCCTTGTTGTCGAATCACGCCACCATATGAATGATCCGATCAATAATACCACGAGACACTGAATGGATCAGTGGAGGTGTCCCCCAGGGTCTGCACTTACGTCCTGCCATTAGGAGAGAACCACACGGACAGATTAAATGGTGTAAATTGTCAAATCCGTTTGATAGGTACGATTGAAACTTACTATATACCTAGCCTCGAAAACTGTATGACGCATTAGACGTAACCTTGTGACCGTATATTTATTTTTAATTCATTAACTTAGTCACTACTACACTGTGCCATGAAACAGTACGCACGGCAACAGTCATGGAAATAATCACGCACATAATTCAAACAGAATATAATATAGAAATGAGTATAAAATGCAAAGTCAGTATTTTTCAAAGGTACAAGAGTTCCTAACGAATATCATAACACTTTCGCATCGTTTCAGTCATTACTTTGGTAAACTAAAACGAAACATTTCAGTGCCTAGCCTACTAGATCTGCAACGAACTTTTATTGTGCTCATGAAAATGAGAACTATCGTTTTTTATTTAAATACAATCAGTTAACGTTCAAGAAGGATAATTTATTTTTATTTATTTCATTGTAGATGTAAATGAAGTTAAGTACAGAACGTTTCACGAATTAACTATTCCCCTACTAGATCTGCAACCAACTTTTACTGTGCTCATGAAAATGATAACTATCTTTTCTTTATTTAAAGACAATAAACGTTCAAGAAGGATAATTTATTTTTATTTCATTGCATATGAAAATGATGTTAGATAAACAATATTTCGCGAATTAACTATTCGCATCATCATGTATACAAAAGTTGTAACACTATTAAAAATAAATACAAAAAAATAAAAATTGAAACCAATTATATTTCGAAAAATATTATAAGAAAAAAGATGTCCAAATTTACAAATCAACAATTGGAAATGTGAAAGATATGGAAGCTTCATATATTGAAGTGTGATTCGTGGTCAGTCGCGTCAGCAAGGGAAAGTCAAATGGAGGCATCTTAACGTAGTGCACTTCATAGGGTGGCGTCACCGTCGAATCATATGGTATGTTAGTAATCCATTTTTTAACATATGGGAGTACTTCTGGAGCACGCTTTATGCTGTTCTGACTCCCGACATAATTTTGCTAGCTCACGCATTCATTGCCCCCTAAAGTTGATCTGAGGATGCCTTTCTGAGCCGAAAATTGTTTTTATGCTCATGGATTCTAATGTTGGTCCCCATACGTGTCCTGTGAACTGAGTTGCATGATCACTTAAAACCGTCTTACTTTGATCGGCTATCAAATAGTATTGTGCGAGTTTTTTGAGCTGCGGTCCTCGTCATCGAGTACACCTGCGTGAATTTTGAAAATGCGTCGATAATGACACTTGCTGATTTTATCCGAATCGAGCATAGGTCCAAATAAATCGAGACATATTACCTCGTTCGGTGCTGTGGTATGTGATGCATCGGTCCTGTATATTGACGGTTCGGAAACTTAGTTTTTTGTCAGGTCATCTGAATAATCGTACATGGGTTTGATGGGCCATATTACGCCTATATCCAAAGGTTCACATGACATTCAATATCTTATCGCAGCCAAAGTGTGCGTAGCATTCATGCATAAATGTGACTAATCTATCCGTGATTGCAGCTGGAATCCATATTCTGAAGATATCTCGGTCCTTTGAAGCTTTGTAGAGCATCAGATCGCTGGACATTTTAAACTTATCTGCGTTATTCTGAACTTTCGTGAACAATTAATGCTCCAGTTCTGATTCCCCTTTCAAAAATGTCTTCGATGCGCCTACCACTCGATCTTGCTGCTGCAATGCTCTTAAATTATAGGTCCGCATTTCTGAGTTAGCAGCCATCTTAAAATTCAGCGCATTCATCCGATGACGACTCTTCAACCTCCATGGTAGCTGAAAAATACTACAGGCTCCTGAGATACGTAATATGCAATGATGTTCCTACTTCTGGGTCAATGTTCTACAGAGAAGGTAACGTGCGTGCGTAACGAAGGCCAGTAAGTCACTACTTACGACATAGCTGACGTTATGCGACACCAAGACTCCAAGGAAGAGTCCACCCGCTATTAAAAATTTGCTATTCTCTTGTTGCGTTGTGAAACAACTTTTTTGGAATTCTTGGAATAAAAAGAACTGTTGTGTATTTGTATACTACACAATATTGTAGTAGTATTCGTGAAGTCTGTTTTTGTTACAATATTTAATATATTTCAGAGTTATATGAGGGATTCGAAAACCTATTTGTGTGATTTTATCCCGCAGCATTTTCGTTATTGAAGGTCACTATTTTAACCTTAATTACATATTACCCAAAATACTTTGTCTCATTGATTTGAAATTAGTTTTTACCTATTTTAACGATATCGTCAATATATTTTAAATTTTCTATCCATGAATCTACGAGAATTATTCACATCCAAATTGATTAAATTTACTTCGTTTAAGCTTAATGCCCATTCCACTCTCTTATTAAAAGAAAAAAAACATTTAAAAAAGTTATTTCATGTCGCTTTTCGCTATAGTATTTTACTTAATTCGCTCTTAAGATCGATGAATCATTGAATCTCAAATTAATTGGAAATTGTATACAATAATGGGCTAGTTTACCGCCACTTAAAATGAGACAATTGTTAAGAACTCTATTGTTTTTCTTTTAATACTATTTTTAATTGATTTTTGAGGCGCCGAGCACTCGTCAGTGATCATAGAGAATGTTATGCCATGAAAAAGTGCGCAACAATGTGGGTAAGTGCAGCTCCCCTTCTGTAGTGTGAAGTCTCTGCATCTCCCAAAACTCTGACAGCACAAGTAACATCAAACTCCCTCTGGAAGCAAGTTGTCCCGAGTAGCGGTTGAACGCGTTTGCCACCCAGCACCTTTTATCTCCAACGCTTCCAAATGCGCCGCTTCTACTTCCGAGGAGCGAGCCATCACTTCCCCGAAGGCAGCAAGACGGTGGAATGGGAAGCTCGGGGCGGGGGAGGTGGAGGGGAGACGGGGCGGGCAGTGGGGCGGGGTGACGGGCGGGGTGAGGGGCGGGGAGATGGGGCGGGGAGATGGGGCGGGGAGATGGGCGGGAGATGGGCGGGGGTGGGGCGAGGAGATGGGGCGGGGAGATGGGGCGGGGAGAGGGGCGGGGAGAGGGGGCGGGAGGAGCGGGATCAAGGAGCGGGGGCGGGGAGCGAAGGAGAGCGGCGCGGGGAACGGAGGCAGGGAGCGAGGAAAGCGGGAGTGAGAGGAGCGGTGACGGGGAGCGGAGCGGGGCGCGGAGGCAGGGAGCTGGGGTGGTGCTAAGGTGAGGAGCGGGAGGGAACAGGGATTGGGGTGCGGGGGTGGGAAGCGGCGGCGGGGAGGGGGAGCGGGCCGCGGTGCGGGGCGGGGAACGATACGGGGAGCGGGAGCGTGGGGAGCAGGGAGCGGGGGCGGGGAGCGTGCCGTGAACAGCGTGAGCTGCAAGTGACAGCTCTCGCGAGGCGCCACTAAAGTGGCGAACAGTTACGAGGGCAAGCGCCGCCTCACTCCACCTCCGCCCTTTGGGAAGATCCTCCAGAAACTTGCTCCAAGTAATTAAAAGGGAAACAATCACCGCTGCTTTAAAAAAAACGGAACAACTTCCCACAAGAGGGTGACACGCAAACCTTGCCTTATACATATATACACTGTTTAATATTGAAGATTTTTATAACGCCATCTCAAGGTAATATTAATTAAATCTGCAAATATATAGCAAATATTGTAATATTTATTTATAACACCGAAATTGGAAACATTATTCACGGACATTTGTAAAATAAATACTGTACGTTTTCCAATAGTGTTTACTGATATGTGGAAACTGGATAACCTCTACCCGATCACATTTTTCTGAAAAAGAAAATCGATTTTATTGCAGGTTTCTCTAAAAATAGCAATGTACAAGACAAGAAATACTTATATACTGTTATCTTAAAATTAAAACGCTTTCCTAACCATTCATTTCCCCATCAACCTTCCAACACTAGCTTATTTACAGGTACTGGACTAATTACTTTGACCAAAGGTAGGTAATGATATCTTCAATGTTTCTTAATGGGGGGAATTCGAGGTTCGCACACATATTAAGTAATATTAAAGTATTCTTAAATATTATTATTTATATACTTAAGTAATATTAAAGTATTATTATTTTCCCCTCATCCTCCGGAAGTTACAAATTTACACGAAGCTTATACAGATTTGACAGATTCCAGTTGCAAATTGTGGCTTATTTGTTCTTGAAACGCAATATACTTTCTGGAATTAAGTGACTTTATGGGTAATTTATGGGTATCTTCTGCAATTATTTTAATAGGACGTTCCTCATTATGAAGACATTTAATGAAATGTAAAGAACTAAGAGATGTAAAGAACTAACGCAACGAGACACGTATGAAGTAGGCAGTCAACCGCACGAACAAGAAACAGCCCTTCTCCCTTCATGAAATATCAGTCTCCCTCTGATGGTGGATCTGTAAAGACCTCAAACCAGACTCGTTCACAATCACTTTTAGTTATAGATTCAGTATTATTCGTGGAATATAGACCAATAAGATTTAATGAATCATGTGATAATAATCACATGAATCAGTAATCATAAATAAGGCACGAATGTTCTATGAATTTTTATTGGCAATAAAAATAATTGGCGTTTTACTAATTTTCTAGATGTATGTTCCCTTAACACTGTTATTGAATTAAAAATATAAGAATGTACACTAAATTAAGTTCACACAAATTAAGAGACGACCTACTCTTTCATTTATGAACAATATCTACCACACGGGCTTTCAAGGCTGTGGAAACTTGATACCTGTTGAAGAAAAATACTCGTACACGGAAAATATTAATAGAATCTAGTACAGATATTTCTATGGACAGTATTTATCTTCATTTATGAGTCTGTTTTGAAAATATCAGACAGAGATTACACTGATTCAACGTTCTGCCAGCAAGGAAAGGAGAAACCCGAACATCAAGGAAAACAGATCTCGATTTTCTTCCTTAGGCTCAATTTTCCATAAGGAAACTCCACATGCGCATTGCAGCGAACAGAGCCAGATATTCAAGAACAAATTTTCCTGCGTAAGCATATCTTTTCAGTAATTTAACACACAATTTTGTATGGTATTCTAAGCCTTAACTTCAAGACAGAATTTTTGGAGAACCTCTCTCAAAAACTTCGTGCTTAGTGTTATTATCCAAGCGTTTGATTCTGTCATCGTACGCCTCTACTCACCCAACGATTCCGCTTATTAAACATTTTCATCGGAATCTGCTTAGGCAGTAGGGAGCGCATTGTTCTCCCCGAGTCCGGTCAGCGCTGGGTTAACAAGTCGAAACCGTTTGACGCGGCCCATTACGAGGTGACAGGCACCAACTTGGCGCTCGCGAAAACTTCTCAGCAAGCCCCCCTCGCGTGATTTCGCGTAGCAGAAAGGACAGCTGGGGACACGGCCTCTGCGAGAGGAATTACCCACTTAGCAACTCCTGCTCAAAAATGCTCACGTAGGCGAAACTTATAGTACTTAAGTTGCGACATTCGTGAGCCGTTTCAAGCGTGCACTTGATTCCACACCTCAGGACAAAAATGAGGCAACACATTATAACTATGAATCAAAGGATACAGATGCGAATCGAAACGAGGTATTGAACTCATTTTGAAGTTAAATGCAAACGTATATTTTATATAAAATTTTGACACAATGCAACTTCTTTTTTTTTTATTTTAGAATAAACATTTCAAGTGGAATTTAGTTTTCGCCTGCTTCTATTCTTAAACTGCTACGAAGATACTCTCCGTTCACAGCTATTTTTTAGTTTTTCTTCAATGTTTTTTGTCTATTTATATGAAAATGCATAGGCAAAGTCCTCTCAGAGGTAATAAAGACAAAATATCGAATTTATATCATAAAGTAATATCTATTAAAAAATGTGATACAAATACACATTTTTAGAGTACAAATGATACAAATATGCAGTTAAACTATGAATTATAATTTAACTTCAAAGGTAAATTTTACTATCAAGTCCGTAAATTTCTGCTTTCGGAAAATAAACTCTTTCACCTTTTTAATCTCTCACTTTTATTTAAAAGGCAAAAATGACAATGGTTTTTCATCAAACATTCTTTATTCAAAGTCTTTTCTTTTCTTGGTAATTTACTGCTTCCGTCCTTATCTGTTCGCGAAACTGAGTGTCCTCATATGATGAGAGAGATCGGTATGGATCTCTAGCATTTTTAATCTATTCTGAAATAAGAAAAGTTACATTGTTTTTGCAAAAACCTTCCATACAAATCTCTGAATAAAAAATTTATATTCAAATATTTCTGAATTGTCTTCAAGTATTTCAAAACTGAAATCCTTTATTGACAGGTTTCGATTTTACAAACTTTCTGTCCCTTTTCACTGAGAGTAAGATTTAAAGGAAGCTGAAAAGTGCCATTATCTCGTTGCATAAACCTGTTTCAATTATCGAGAAATATGTTCCTTGTTTTGTAACTTATTCTTTCAAGTTTCTAAAGTTTAATATTGAATTTCTTCTTTAAAAATACTACTCGTAGTCGCGATGTTATTCTCAACAGAGAATCATAAAAACGCTCTCCTTAGGGACTGATCGTTCACACCGATTGGTTGCTTATAATTGTAAACTAAAAGCAAAGATAAATTTGAATCATGTGATCGCAAACACCGGATCGTGATGATGTAGCTTCAAGGGGGCGGGACGGGATGACGTCAGCAGAGTTTGCAGGGCTTCTTTCCCGGGGCCTCCGCTTGCCTCTGCATGGCGCTGCGCCGACCCCTCCTCGTGTTGGCCCCTAATCCCTGCTGGCGGGGGAAGCCGCCACCGACTATGGCCGATTTAAATAGGGACTTGCGACAGATCATCAGCTGGACGTGGTTGTTCAGTCGGAACCAGCTTAGGTGCCATCAGTTGATGTCACTGCAGTGCCTCTGACCGGGAGGTCCTAGGGATCCAGTCCCGACGGTGGCAGGGTTTTCGAACCCAGCTACATTAGCTAGGTCGAATTCACCCACTGTCTGGAGGACAATTCCAGCGCCAGATGCTCTGATCGGTAATTTTCCCTTGTTTCGCCGATCAACACTAGGCCATTGCCGAAGCAATACTCCGACCGACGGGCCACACTTACACAAACTTACACTTACATGCATTACACTACCACACATGGTTCGGGAGCTCGTTCCAGCAAGGGCGGTGCCCCGCAGGTGGAAAATACCTGGTTGAGGAAAATCCGGCAAGCCAGAGAGGAAGATCAATATAAATTCAATAGAATAGCAATATAAATTCCCATTTTCTCTTTAAGGCAAGGAAATGATCCATTAAAATGAAACAATACATCTGTCCGGTTTCAAATTCTCAATTGAGAGTAAAATAAAAAAAATGTATTGAAAGAATATTGATTTTGTAATTCTGTTTATTTGAGAGGGATATAAAATTATGAACATTCTACTTCGAGTTAGAAGATTTAACAGCCAAAAATTCTTGTCTGTTAAATGCGCTGTCCGCCCGTAAGCGAGAATTAAATTATAGAGACTCGTCAATTTATTTCACATTATTGTTAAATGCAATAAATAACCGAATGACTTGACGACATAACACAAATCGAAAACAAGAAAAGAATTCGCCATTCAAACATATTCCTGTCACATAGCAAAGATGTTTATTAAAGGGAAAATTTAGTAAGAAAATAAACATGAAATAGTAATAAGTAGTGAAGAATATAAACATAATACAATTCTCGGTTATTTGATGGAAAAAATCTGGTAAACATTTTTTCACCTCCGCGCACCATTTTATCTTGCACGTTTACACCCCTTTCTGGATGTTAAGGGGAAATAAGCGCGAAGTCAGGGGAAGTTGTCCGTGTCTATAAGAGCGTCGGGGTCCCCAGGCGAGCAAATAGCTCGCGATAGCGCGGTTTGACGTGCGTGGCCTGGGGTGGGCAAATATTGACTAGTCGCACAGTAAACAAAGTTCGACCCCCGTTTCACGCTGAAGTGTAATGATACAGAAGTGCGATTGAATATAATCTCAAGGTGGCTGATTCCTAAGAAAAGAGAATTCAATCTAACGTAATGCTTAGGAAATTTAGCATCAATCACAATTTTTCTGAGTGCAGTGTTTACAATTGCCCGAAAACTTGCAAATTTGTGTGTTAACGTACAAGTATAATCGTGTATATTTTGCGGTGAAGTTGAAATTTTGCAAATTCTCCTATTACCCAGCTAATATTCACATTATTCAAAATGGGCAGATAACGTGGAAAATAGGACAGCTTTAAAATATACTTTGGACTTCAACTGGACGTTGACTTCAGCCAACACAAATTGGCTACGGTAAGTGAGGTGACATTGTGGTGAGGAGGAATAGGGCAAATTGCTGCTGGGAAGGCTAATGAGAGACAAAGTGAGTAGTTTCGAGATCCACAGTGTCAGTTGTGAATTTCTTTTAATACCACCTAACATAATCTATCTTCACTATTCCTCTGTTGACACTCTGTTAAACAATTCCAAGTTGGCAAGGAAGCTCCCCTTCCAGGATTTACATAAAATCTCTTTGAATCTATGCAAGGCGTAATTTCCGACACGTTTGTGGGGCAAAAATGTTTCTTGCGGAGACAAGATGTCTCGCACGCGGATAATCACCTTGCTTTAGCCACCGCCCTTTTGCTAATATCAAAATTAATCAGATAATGTTCAAAATTATCTGTTCATCGACATTCACATAGCTTTATCCAAACCCGATGAGCGAATTTACCGGCTGTTTCCAATATTGGCCATTTTTTGTCATTAGCCTTAACACTTTTAAATTATCGTACGATAGAGAAATGTTTATCAACCGTAATTTACATTTTTTTTCAATTTGATTATTATAAGAGTTTAACCCTTGAATTCCTTATTTGTCATTTAGTTCCGTACCCGACAATTGATATGATAGTAAGGCGTTGTTGAACTTATCAAAATAATATACTAGATAGGTATTTACCTAAGTCTTTTCTTATCAAACGAATAAACACGTCAGTAAAGACAACTAAGATACTTGTCCCTAAAAGAGATTGGCCTGACTTTCCTATAAAGAAAAAGCCACTTCACTTCTCGGACCCATTCTTCGGCCACCCATAGATTGGTCAGTTCACAAATGAATCCACATTTCCTACCGGAACAGGAACCGATCAAAGCGTGTTCTCTGGAAACGGTTCATCTTTCTTTCCTGATCATAAGAAACCCTGTCCCACTCCACATAAATCATATTTTAACTATTATAAATACGAGATATACCGTAATAAATAAAGGCTTCCAACAGAGCATAGCGTAGTTATATTTTTCTATAAAGCAAAAATCAAGTAGCGTTGGTCTTGGCGGTGCACAGCGGCATGTAGAGCTTGAACTCGGCCGGCAGCTCGTCCTCGGTGTAGAGGCGGTCGGAGAAGTAGACGCGGCGCACGCGGCAGTTGGCGTGGATCTGCACGCGCGTCGTCTCGATGTAGTTGGTGCCGTAGGCGCGGCGCGTGAAGTCGGCCAGGTTGAACTGGATCTGGTTCCAGCCGTTGTTGAGGCCGATGGGCATGGTGCACGCGAAGGGCCGCACGCGCGTCGTCGACTGGTAGTTGCTCACGCGGAAGCGCCGGCGCATGTCCTTGTCGTCCAGCACCTGCGCAACCAGCCACCCACCCGCTCAGCCAACCACTCGCTCAACCGACCACGCACACAGCCATCCATCCGCTCTGCTAACCACTCGTTCAGGATGCCACGCACTCAACCTACCACTCGATCAAACAAACACTTCCCCGACCAAGAACTACCAGCTAACAACTCGTTCAGCCAGCCACTCACTCAGCCAGCCTCCCACTCAACCAGCAACACGCTCAGCCAACTACTCCTGCAGCCAACCACTCGCTCAACCAACCACGCACACATCCATCCATCCACTCAGCTAACCACTCACTCAGGAAGCCACGCACTCGACCAACCACTCGGTCAAAAACTTCCCCAACCAATCACTCACTCAGCCACTCAGCTAACCACTCGTTCAGCCAGCCACTCGCTCAGCCAGACTCCCGCTCAACCAGCAACACGCTCAGCCAACCACTCGTGCAGCCAACCATTCGCTCAACCAACCACGCACACATCCATCCATCCACTCAGCTATCCCCTCGTTCAGGGAGCCACGCACTCAACCAACCACTCGGTCAAACACTTCCCCAACCAATCACTCACTCAGCCACTCAGCTAACCACTCGTTCAGCCAGCCACTCGCTCAGCCAGACTCCCGCTCAACCAGCAACACACTCGGCCAACCACTCGTGCAGCCAACCACTCTCTCAACCAACCACGCACTCAGCCATTTATCCATTCACATCATCACTCGTTCATCCAGTCAGCCAACTACTCGCTCAACCAACCACGCACACATCCATCCATCCACTCAGCTAACCACTCACTCAGGAAGCCACGCACTCGACCAACCACTCGATAAAACACTCCCTCAACCAATCACTCACTCAGCCAGTTATCCACTCAGCTAACCACTCGTCCAGCCAGGCACACGCACAAACAGCCTCCCGCTCATCCAGCCACCCGTTAAGCCAACAGCTCGCTTAGCCAGCATTCCACTCAGGCAACCACTCGTTCAGCCAGCCACCCAATGGACCAAGCACACGATCAATCAACCACTCGTTCAGCCCATTCACTCAGGTTAACACTAGCTCAACCAACTATTTAGTCTACCACTCGCTAGACCAACCATCCACTCAACCCACCACGCGCTCAACAGCCCACTCACTCAGCGTACCTGTCGCTCAGCCAGCCACTTGCTCAACCAGCAACCCACTCAACCCACCACACGCTCCACCAACCACCCGCTCAGCCAATCTCCCGCAGAGCCAACCTTCCGCTTGGCCAGCCATCCACTAAGACAACCAATTGCTCAACCAACCACCCTCTCGGCCAACCACCCGCTCAGTCAACCACTCACTCGGCCAACCACTCGCTTAGTCAATCACTCACCCGGCCAACCACGATCTCAACCAACCACTCACTCACTCAGCCACTCATTCAGCCAACCACCTTCTCAGCTAACCACCTGATCACACAGCCACTCGCTCAGTCAGCTACTCGCTCAGCCAACCACTCGCTCAACCAACCAGCCAGCCACTCAGGTAACCACTCGGTCACCAAAACACCTATTCAACCAAACACTCGCTCAACCATCCACCCACTCAGTCAACCACTGACTCAGACATCTATCCGCTCAGCCAATCACTCGCTCAACCAGCCATCCGCTCAGCCAACCATCCGTTCAACCCACCACTCCCCAAACCAAAACCGCTCCGGGGCCAGCTTAAGGGTTAATCCGGTCCTGTATGCAATGCTGGATGTGAATAGGATCAACTAAAAGAAGTTTTGAAGCGGTTGGTCATAGATTCAGAATACGTAGAGTACAACGTCGGAGGTTTTCGAAAACAATTGCTATGATTAAGAGAATCATTTGAAAATCAGAGTCCTACGCACGAGATCTCAAAACAAAACAAAATTATAATTTAATTCCAAGTTTTCGCGCGTGAACGTCATTTAAATTACCTCCCTAAATTAAAATAAATTAACGCTTCTCATTAAAAAAATCACTCCTCACAGTTCATTCTCTGTGTGAAAATGCTTATCTTCTTTTCCTTGCCACTCTATAAGAAACTGTGAATGACCTGATCGAGTCTTATTATAACATGAACAGAAATAATAGTTTAAATAACCATAAACGTGGAGTAGTTTTATTGTCATTGGTTTATTTTCTAAACTAGTGGCGCTACAAAATGGCTCATACTTTTTCGTACTAAATATTTTCCTATTCTCTTGTATCTGGATTAACTTTTCGGTTTTGCCCCGCCAACTTACCAGCTACCATCTATTGGTTCCAAAAATATATTTATCCACATTTCTCATTTGTTTCGGTTTCTTAATAGTAAAATTTAAATATCACTCTAAGAATACTACAAAAGAATTTAAACTGGACATACATTTTCATAACATTGAAGCATTTATTGAGAAAATGTCGTTTGAGGGTTTCTGAAAATACACAATTTTAAGCTCACTTTCACATAAAATTTTCAAATTTTCCGAAAACCTCATGAGAAGTAATTTGGAACACTTATATTCATAATCGCAATAATGTATAAAGATGTCCTAATTTAATATTAGTATAAAAAGAATACATCAAGATGTCGTTAATGACAGCATTTAGCACTATTCGAACAAGAAGCTTAATGGAAAAATTTGGACCTATTTCTGAAAAAAATGTTTTAACTGACCATTTTTATTCAAAATTGCGCAAAATATAATTTTTAATGTACATGACATTAATTAAATAACCAATTGTGTAAAAGAAACTTCATTTCAAACAATCTCTATCTTCAATAATGTATTTCTTTCTACAATGGATTCAAACGCGTCAAACTTTTGCACTTTTTGAAAATTATTTTACAGTGAAAACCATCTATGCCATCTTTACAAATGTATTTTCATCATACTTTCTCGCATTATTTCTAAATTTTTAATTTTTGAAAATTCAGAGAGTTCAACTAAAATGAGACCCGCGCCGTTCTTTTAAGCATCTCTTCTTCTATCTGTAAAAACATTTGGAGCGGTTTTCGAGAAAAAAATGTTAATATTTTAAATTGCCTACATTTTGCGCCTAATTACACGAAAACTACTATTTTTTCGAATAAAATGAACGTGAACCTATTTAAAAATCCGGCTTTAAGGAACAGATTTCATTAAGAAAAAAAAATCTACAATTTTGTAGTTGCAGCAAGACGCGCCCCTCCCAAAGAAATTGCATTTTTATAGTTTTCAAAAAATCTGGCATCTATACGTCAATACTGAAAAATCGAATCTTTTGATATAATTTCGTTCAACATCGGAATAAACATTGGAATTAACTATATTAACCAAACAATTAAAATGGAAATACTAGAAGTAAACGTAAATAAATTCATTATACTAGCAATTCCATTAAAGAAAGAAGAAAAAGGTTTTATAGTTCATTTTCTCAACGTTCAAAGGTCCCACCAACGAGAATGACTCAAAAATGCCTTTCAGTAAAGAATATTTCAGATGTCGATACAACCTTACATTTTCTATTCGCAGGGTGAGCGTCGGTTAAGGTCTCTAGATAACGAAAAGAGAAGTTTAAACTCACGTCAAACAGTAAATTTCTGTACAGTATGCTCCTCAAATTTGGTCGCAGATTTAATATTTTTTATATTAAAAAATACATTTCCGAGTTAGTTCAACCAAAGTGTAAATACTTATGTAAAACGGATATTTAAAATTGAAGGAAAGTTAAATACTAGTATCTTTCTAATTTCAGACTATAAATGGTTGTGTAGTTTTCACATTCAAGCTTTTATTCTGTGAAAACTATTGAGTTTAAGTCATATGTTTCATATAACTTTTCTTTTTGTTTTTCGACATAGATCAACATAATGCAAGTGTTTACGAACGTGTACGGATTTCCTGTACCCGCACGTTTACGAGAAAAACTAATTTCAATGAACTATGTGTACGTTTCTTTCGAAATAATATACTTAGGACACATGTAAAATTCAATGGCGCCCCTTCTAAAATAATCAATGACGGTTCTGGACAAAATGATCATTATAAGGAGTGGTTGTTTTTCTTTTGCTTCCATATTTACTATGCAAGAAATCTAATAAATTATTAAGGTATACAACACACAATATAATACTATATATGTGAGCATTGTTGCAATGAAATTGGGACACCATGAACCCTCGCTCATTGCAAAATCATCTTGCAACACAATGGCACTGTGCAATTTATTTGCCGATTGAGAAACTCGCTAATTAGACCGGAAATCTCGCGCTACATTCCTCAACATTCCCGTGAGCGGATGAGAGCGCTGTGGTGCCAGGGGAAGATGCATTTGGAGATCTGCCCGTCCGCTGTCGGAAAGAAAGTCTCTGGCTGATCGGAGAGCTGTTCGTTTTAGGGGATTCCGCGAAACGAACGACTGCCATTTTTAACTTTTTCATGTTCGATAATCAAATGTCAAGTTATGGTTGTTTAATAAAGAATTCAAAACCCAAAACCATGGCCTAACCAGACTGAAGGTATAAACTGTATTTTACAAAATATAGTGAAGCTACAACAGCACATTATTTCTATTTTTTGTAATTTTTGAAAATTCGGAGAGTTTACCGAAAATGACAACTGCGCAATTTTTAAACGCCCTTCCGTGGAAAAAAATTAAACAAAATATCAGGAACCGTTCTTCATAATAATATTTTAAAAATATATTACCTTCAGGAAAAATTAAGCAAAAACATACTCATTTTGTAAAAAAAATTGTACACGTCCTTATTTGAAAGTCTAATTTTTTATTTAAGAAAAAATCTCTATCACCAAATTGTACATTTGAAATGTTCATTTTTTGCTATTTTCTAAAATACAAAGAGTTCAACGAAAATAGTAGCAGCACGATGTTTTTACTGTCCTTTCTACGACGAGGAAAAAATACAAGAAAATTTTTGGAGCCATTTTTGAGAAAAACAATTGTTTAAAAACTGTTATTATTTCAAGAAAAAGTATATGAAAATCTCATCTTTTCGAATAAATGTATACGGCTTTATTTAAAGAGCTGCCTTTGAAGAACATATTTCTATGATTTCAACTATGATATTGTAGGAACACGCCGTAAAAAATTTGAACTTTTGCTATTTTGAAAACGATACCTGCGTCATTTTCAAGCGTCCTTTACGCTATCTGAAAACAGTTTCAATTACAACATTTAGTGACATTTTTTAGAAAAAATTGAAAATATTGTTCTGTTTTCATGTAAAATACCTCTAAAATAAAAATATTTTTCAAATCCATAGTTTGGGAAAAAATAGTTTGGGGAAAAATCGTGTAAACTGTTTAGGCGCTATCGTTGATGACAGACAGACGTATCAAGGGCTCACAAAACATGAATTCTCACCACACAATCTGATAGAGGAAATGTTACTACGTATAGGAACAATATTTATCTAATATTTCGTTAACAGAGCCGGACAATTCGAATTTTTCTGTCGAAAAATCACTATTTTCACCGCGCTATTACAATACTTTTCTTTACTTTGTTAAGTACGTAGTGAGGCGAAAAAGTAAAAATATGGGATAAAATTTTATTTTTAAAGATTTTTCGAGTAAATATAAAATTCAGACCACGATAGTTACATTACCCCAACGAAATGCAAATGTTCTCATGAATAGCGTACCAGATTCATTTTTATAACGGTCGATATAAAAGCAGAAATCGAGGAATGGTTATAGGAAAATTCAACTTTGCATATAGGATCACTACATAAAGATAAAAGAACTGGCGGAAATTGTTGATCCACTGTTATCACAGGCGAATCAAAGAATTCTCTCTTTAAGAGTAATCGTCAAGAGCATTGGAGAATACAGAATTCCCATAATAATGTACACGTATAATCCTAAAGGAAGAAAAAATGTTGGCCGCCCTTTAACAAGATGGAGAGACTCACTCTCTTGATGTGGAAACAGGCCTTAAGGTCTATCCATGAAGCAGAAGAAGAAGCGTTGGAGAATATCAAAAATAGAACAAGAACTTTATTGCAAGAGAAGGTGTGGCCAGAGATGAGGAGGAAGGGCAGCATTCAGATGAATTGATCAAAGTCATCGCTAGTGTGCAGTTCGTACAACGCTTGAAGCCCAAAGACAGACAAAAATGTCACTCCTGCAGTAAGAATCTGTGAAAAAATGGGGTCAGGTCACACACAAAATGAGTCAAACGACTAAAGCTAATGATCACTTTAATGCTGAAAATAAATCATTTGGTTTTTCGACCATCATAATCTGTTAATTCGTACAAAAATAATGACCGTGCTTTCGCGCAGAAGAGAACAATAAATAAGCCTATTTTAATAAACCTCTACTCCAATTACGCTTCGCCAGTGCAGTTGAATGCAGACGAAACAAATGCCGAGCGCCTCTGACATAAGCGCAAGTGAAATCTCTGCGTGTACCAGGCTGTTGCCTGTTTCCACCAAAGCGTTAGAGCGAATCCACTGGTTAAGGCAATAAATGAGTTCGAGAAGGCAGATCGCATGTGTTCTATTGTCCTAGGAGGCTGCCATAATGAATTAAAACGAACATTGTGAGGCAAACTCTCGCGGGAAATTTAAAATGTGGATATACTATCATTAAAGAGTATAACTGACATTTACATAAAATATTAAAAGATTTCTTTGAAACAAGAATTACTAGAGATTATCACATATTTTTGTATGTTTTGAAAGTTTGGTACGTTCCAGTCTCGTATTTCAATTCCGTGTGCAGTATTTATCACAACTGGAGAGGAAAACCGAAACCTACAACAAATATAGTTAATAAAAATAATTTCAATTAATAAAATTATTACTTCATATAAGTCGTTTTGACACACCGTAAATACTACTTTATTTTGAATTAATTCGTCAAGTTGAAATATAGGGTAAATAAAAATGTACAAAATGAATATGGCAACAAAAAAAATAAGTTATCTTACTGCTTTCCATCATTAGACAAGGTAAGTGTCCACATTACTGTTCTGTTTTTTTAACAGCTTGCATATTCCATGTTTAAATAACAAAAATGAACCGTTCTGTCCGATTTAAAAGCGCTCCATGAAATTCGATTGGTTTTGCTTCATCACCTGCACAACGGCGGACTCGTTACAGCGCGTTAATGCATATTCAGTAAGATATTTCCGAGCTTTGTGAAAAAGCTGTCACGTGAAAATTCAATTTTACAGGAGAGCAACATGTCTAGGTAGCCTGTGATTAATTGAACGAATCTTCTAGCGTGAATACTCACACAATTCACCATATCTTGCTAAGGCTCGGCTTTACTAGATATACCCAGGACTTGGTTTGCGTGGAGTCTTGAATATATTTACAAAGATTAATTTTAAAAGTAGAAATAAAGTTGATTCTTTACGAGGACGTGATCTTAGTCAACGCATGGATTCCATAATCAGGAATACCACCCCGTCTTCGTAAAAATGTTCCATTTTGACGTGTTAAAATGTAATAAGCAAGAACATGTTCGTGAAGTAAGGTTTTTCCGAGCAAATCAGTTTGACAAAAAGAAAAACAATGCTAACAGTTGTACTTAGAGAATTTTGGTGTTTATTTGCTACATCTTCAAGTTGAAATGCATTCATTGCCTATTTTTTTGGTTCACATCCAAATGTTTTACTGGCACCAGTGAAAACCTGGTAATCGCTCGTGTGTAGGGTGTTGTGGAATTCTAAAATCAGATTCTGATGTATTTATGTATCCGTCACATAGATAAGTAGTAATTTCATCATTCTGATTTTAAAAACCAGGCGCAGCTAAATAAGAACCTTTGTTAACATATTTATTTTCACGCTACTGACATTAATAACATAAAAGTTCCTGAAATAATCCAGAAGCATTTGTATCAACACAGGCGAGTGAATGAAACATCGATTATCAATTTCTACCGACCTACGAAAGAAAGAACTCTGCCAAGAAAGCGCCACAATCTTGTACATAAAAATCCGAGTAATCCGCGTGAACTCCGTCCGTCCGTCACCCACGTTAGAGCCCTTCCGGTCAACCGTTGGGACACACTATGTGTCTTTCAAAACGAGTCTGATGTTTGTTTTTTCTTAGTATTCTTCGAGAAAATCATCATTAACATTGTTATTATTACTATTTTCATTTTTGTTATTATTTCTATTATTGCTATTGTTGCGATTATAACTATTGTAACTATTGTTATTACATGGTGCAAGAGAGTGTGTGTGTGGGGAGGGGTCAACAAAAAAATTATCTTTGGAACTTTTTGAGATATCAAGGTAAAACAAAAACTAGATGGTCTTGGGATAGTATCTATAATGCGTTTAAATTTCATGATTGAATGATTCGATTTAATTCATTACGTTTTGAGTTAAATTGGTTCGTACAGACGGACATTGACAATTGATTTGATGAGAGATCTCTTTTAGTAATAGAGTAAGCAAGTTAAAGAAGAATTTAAAAGCTAAAAATCCAAAATCACAGACACACACTTCAGATTTATCTGTATTGATGAAATTTACGTTATGTTCGTAAAAACCACACTCTCCCATTATTCAGCAACAAGAAGTAATTTAACGTGTCTGATCCCAAAGAATTAATTTAGTAGTGGTATTCTCATTTTCAGGAACAAAGGTTGACTGATCCATCCGATTCCCTCGCTGTTTAGCTCATTGGTCAGCGTTCTCGCTTTCCATGACGCGACCCCGGGTTCGATTCCCAGTCGGGCAAGATTATAATGTGCGTTTCCTTTGCAATGTCGCAGTATATGTCGTTTGCCGATGAAAAAACTCGCTTTTCAGGTTGAGAAGACAGAATACGTATTCGTGCTAACCACACGTACCCCCTTAACCCATGGCCACAAGGCCGGCACGTTGCCCATGGACGTAGGCCATGGCGCGTACGGGGGCTGTCGCACCAAGTA